>JAJHSJ010000015.1:38126048-38362510 GCA_021015155.1 Magnolia officinalis
CCAACAAGGAGTGGGTTGCCCACAAACACTAAATTGAGAGAGGCGGCGGAACTAAATATATATGTAGTCAGCTACAATGGGCATTGCTCAATTACATGCCAAGCTAGCAAATCAACTTCACCATAATGGAAATAAAGATTAAAAGAGAAAAAAGGATTCTGGATATGTAAGTCGGAGTGGTAAATATTGTGAGACCGTGCTTGAGGAAGATTTGGTTAGAGTTACTAGTAATTAAAATCAGTCAAACGCTAAATTATATGCAAGAAGAGACGAAAATCATCAATGGAAGTAGAAGGGAGTAAGTTTGGCTTTTACTGAAAATAAATCCAAATCTGCACAAAGTCAAATGGTTAAAAAAAAAAAAAAAAAAAGGAATGTGTTGAAGGTATCCAAATGCCAATGGTGCTTGCTATTGTTCTATGCTAAGCAATTCTAATTTATATGACGATAAAGGAGTTGTGCATGGTTTCGAGACATGGAGTTCCATGTGACCCGTCCTAATCGAGTTAGATTCGGTCTGGCCTGATCCGATTTGACACTAAGAGTCACCCCTGACCTGGGCAAGTCCTGATCAGACACAGGATTGAATGAGATGGTCCGAGCTGCTGAGTATTTTAAACCTGGTGTGGCATGTTGCGATCCCGATGGAACCCGATGGGCACATCCCACCTGCTACGTGGACAACTATGCAAGTATGATCGAGATGCCACACATTGTGAGCAGCAGAGCTCATATAATTTTCACAAATGATGGGTAGAATTTTACAGAGAAGCCTATTGAGAATATTTCACGAAATATTCATCAGGATCTTCAATTCTAGATGTAAGATGTCCCCTAAAGAAGCAAAGAAAACTGCCAATGCACATTCTGCATTTGAAAGGCACTCCAATAGAAGGCAAGGCGAAATGGTTGAATGCAAATTCTCTTCAACAATGACGATAAAATGTAACAAGCACCACAAACCACAAGCACCACCCGATCTCCTCTCTCTCTCTCTCTCTCTCTCTCTCTCTCTCTCTCTCAGAATTTCTGTTGCTGAAATTTCAGCAAATGAGGGAGAGTGCTAGACTTTTATGTCCAGAATTATATCAGTCGACCCTACTGTTTGGTAGTTTCCTCTAATGGCCCTGTGGGCCCATTTTTTTTTTTAATCATTGGGTTGTCCTGATGCCCCCTTGGCCTATCTGATTCATGGAACAAGTGCCCCATGGCCCGATGAAGGGTTGGACAAAGTTTGATTGCAAACAGATGCAGGTTTTGCCGCAGCAGCCCGATTCGTGATCAACGGTCACTGTTCCACGATCAAAGGTCAGATTTTGTGGGCAAGGGCAGTGAATTATTTCTAACCTTCAGTGTGAATTTACAAGAAATCTGACGGCTGAAATGCCTGGATTTGCTGACTCAAGAAACAGGGCCAATTGATTTAAATTTCAGAATTTTCTTCTTTAGGCCTGGTGACTCGCGAGTTTCAAGTGCTGGCTGTACGGCACAATTCACCCATTTCTTGGCATCGTCTGATCCTGACATCCGCGTGAGATCACAAGCCCAGTAAGGCCCTTGGCCTGCCAAAGTGTTGGAGTTTCTGGTCCTTCCTCAGGCGATACACGGCCCGTACGGACAGTCGTCAAGTGTAGCTTGGGCATCTGGCTTTACGCCCCTTAGTCGGCCGGGCCACGATTTGATTTAATCGCATCAATAGCTAAATTTAGATTAATTTATTAGTAATAGAGCCACACATGCGGTCAAATCGGTCCTGCGTCGGTTTGCACGTGATCGCCTCAGAACACTGTTCCTTTTTGGGCGGGGCGTTACATCAGGTGGTTCCTAAGAAGTCCGGAATCACCATCGTAGCCAATGTTAACAACGAACTCGTGCCAACTAGAGTCACTACTGCTTGGAGAATGTGCATTGACTACAGGAAGTTGAATACCGTCACGAGGAAGGACCACTTTCCTTTGCCCTTCATTGATCAAATTTTAGAAAGGCTAGCTGGTCATTCCTATTACTGTTTCCTTGACAGATACTTGGGCTACAATCAGATCAAGATAACCCTTGAAGACTAAGAAAAGACCACGTTTACATGTCCTTTTGACACTTTGCTTACCGAATGATGCCATTTGAAGTATGTAATGCCCCCGCCACCTTTCAACGATGTCTGTTGAGTATTTTTCTGATATGGCGGGGCAATATTTAGAGGTCTTCATGGATGATTTTTCAGTTTTTAGTCCATCGTTCAGCGAATGCTTGGATAATTTGAAAAATGTGCTGAAGTGATGTGAGGAAAAGAATTTGGTACTAAATTAGGAGAAGTGTCATTTCATGGTTCGTAAGGGAATTGCCATTGGACATATTATTCCGTCCAAGGGAATTGAGGTAGATAAGGCTAAGATTGATCTTATCTTTAACTTACTTCCACCCAAGAACATATGAGATGTGCGATCCTTCTTAGGACACTGATTTTTACAGGAGATTCATAAAGAACTTTAGTCACCTTTCTCGTCCTCTATGTAATATACTTCAAGAGGATGCACCATACGAGTGGACTGAGCAATGCCAAGAAGCTTTTACTAAGCTCAAGGGCATGTTAACCACTTCACCTATCATGCAGCCACCCGACTGGAGCCTTCCTTTTGAATTTATATGCGACATGTCTGACTATGCTCTTAGGGTGATTTAGGCCAGAGAAAAGAAAAGAAGCCCTACATTATTCATTACGCAAGTAGAACTCTAAATCTTGCCCACGTGAACTACTCTACTATGGAAAAAGAACTCTTAGTCGTAGTGTTCACTTTGGACAAATTTTGGTCCTACTTGATCGGATCCAAGATCATCATTTACACAGATCATGCAGCGCTCAAGTATCTTCTTTCTAAGAATGATGATAAGCCCCGCTTGATAAGATGGATCCTCCTACTCTAAGAAATTGATTTGGAAATAAAAGATAAAAAGGGAGTAGAGAACGTAGTGGCTGACCATCTTTTCCGCCTTGATCTCTTTGATTCCCTTAAGATGACACATATAAATGACATGTTCTTTGACGAACAATTGTTCAATGTCTCCCATTCACCTTGGTTTACTGATATCGCTAATTATCTTGCTACAGGTTTCACGCCGACACATTGGACTGCGCAAGATAAGAAAAAAAAAACTTCACTGAGGTATGAAAATTCTTTTGGGATGATCCATATTTATTTAAATATTGCCCAAACCAAATCTTAAGGAGATGTGTGTCAGACAATGAATACCAAAGCGTCATCTCCTTTTGTCATTCTCAATTCTGTGACGGTCACTTTCTGCCAAAAAGACCACAGCCAAAATTTTGCAGTACAGCTTTTACTACCCCACTATGTTCAAGGACACTCATGAGTTTTGTAAAGCTTGTGAGCGTTGTCAGAAATTGAGAGCATTGTCTCGTCGAAACATGATGCCTTTGAACCACATTATAATCATTAAAGTATTTGATTGTTGGGGCATCGATTTCATGGGACCATTCCCAATCTTTCAAAATTTTATATATTTTGCTCGTCGTAGACTATGTCACTAATGGGTCGAAGCGATTACGTGCCGAAACAATGACCATCAAACGGTCGTTAAATTCTTAAAACAGAATATCCTTTCCCAATTCGGAATGCCTCGAGCCATCATTAGTGATGGGGGCTCGCAGTTTTGTAATAGGTCATTCGCGAACTTAATAAAGAAATATGGCATCTCTCACAAGGTGAGCACTCCATACCACCAACAAACAAGTGGACAAGCTGAGATTTCTAATAGGGAGATGAAACACATTTTGGAGAAAACGATTAACCCTGATCGAAAGGATTGGTAAATTCGATTGACCGATGCTTTATGGGCTTTCTGTACTGCATTTAAAACCCATATTGGAATGTCTCCCTTTAGATTTGTCTATGGGAAGGCTTGCCACTTACCTATGGAGTTGGAACATAGTGTCAGGCCTGTGTCCTAGTACCATTCCGTTCCATAGGATCCTGCGGTCCTCCCGATCAAATTCCGTCGACCCGTGACCCATAGATAGCGTTTGCACGCGACCTTATATCGCATCCTGTAAACCCGAGCTAACTTAACCCAAGACCTGCTTCATTACGACCACATCGTCGCTACGGTTCCAACGACGCGTCTCGTGCGCCAATGCGATGCTTAGATTGAGAGATCCGGCCCGCACATTATCTCAGCCGCTGATCGCATGTTGCGGAACCCGAGGTGTCCAGGTAGAGAAATATCTCTACAAGTAATCATGATGGCGACATGACCGTAGCCTACCTAGGGTAGGATGATGTCACCCTAGCCCCATGCCTCTTACATATAATGATGAGAGCATGCTTCTCTTTACCCCATGTGCAATCATTACAACTCTGCATCTCTCTCTCCCTCCCTCTTTCTTCCTCATTTTCTTCCATTGCAAGAGAAAAGCCATAGACGTCCAAGCCATGAACCCAAAAATCTAGCCACTTTCACCTTAGATCTCTCTCCATCCAACCATCAAAAACCCATCTCAACCATTAAATCAACACTCTTGGAGCTCTAGAACCTATAGGTGGGTGCTTCTTAGCACTTGTTTCTTTTATATCTTTGCACGGATCTTCATCCTTTTTAGCATGGGGCAAGTGGGACCCACCAATCAATGGTGGAGATCCCATCTTGGTCCCTAGGTGTGGCCAATGGCCCACCATATCTTGCATGTATGTATCCATGGTGGGACCATTCTCCATGGATCCCACCATGAAGTTTCTATGTTATGCAACTTGTTATAGCCACCTAGGCCCTGATTTATGTGGTGGAAATGGGATTTCCCCACCAGAATTTCTGATGTATGACCCATCTATGTGAGGCCCACTTAATGTACATGTGCATGCATGAGAGGAGCTCAAGGTGGTAGAGCTCCTCCCACCACCACCATTCTCTCTCTCTCTCTCTCTCTCTCTCTCTCTCTCTCTCTCTCTCTCTTTCTCTCTATTTCTCTCTTTCCTTTTTATGGTGTTGATGATGTGTGTGGCCCACCCGATGTGTGTACGACATCCAGCCATAAAGATTTGCTAGACGTCCTTGTTGTCCAATTTTCTAGATGATCAGTATGATGGCCCACCTGATGTGTGCACAACATTCCAGGAGACTTGGATGAGAGGAAAGCGCAAATATTAACTTGATCAAGGTGTTGTGGGCCACATGCACGTGGACCCCACCTCCATGTGTTGTACATACACCGTCCATCAGGCCAGTAGGGCCATCCATCAGCAGGATGCTGCTAGACAGCCGCCTAGCAGTCGTAGACCCACCTGGATGAAGGAAAATACAAATATCAGTTTGACCCAAAACTATGGTGGGCCACACGTGTGGACCCACCTGATGTATGCATTTTCATCCACGCCGTCCGTCCGTCCATCCATCTCAGGACGTGGACCGCACCATGATTTATGTACTATATCTGCACCGTCCAGACCCTGGACGGTGGGGCCCTACCGTGATGCATGGGTCTGGACGGTGGGGCCCTACCCTGGTGTATGGGTTTCATCCTCATCGTCCAGCTACTAGACAGTGGGACTCCACCATGATGTAAGTGTTGTATTCACACCGTCCATCCATGGACCCCACCTTGATGCTGGTGTTTCATCTAGACCGTCCAACGGTGGGCCCTGACGTGATGCATGTGTTGTATCAGCACCGTCCAGTCCTTGGACGTGGACTGGACTCTACCTTAACGTTGTGTTTCATCCACACCATCCAGACCCTGCATGGTGGGACCTGCCATGATGTATGTGATGCTCCCACGCCGTCCCGTGACTGTGGGGCCCACGTGAAGTACATGTTTCAACCATGTCATCCAGCAACAATCTAAACGCTACTGGACAACAGTGATTAAATGCCCACCATTAAAAATCTTCTGGGCCCCACTGTGATGTTGGGGGGGGGGGGGGGTCATTGTTGTAAGCACACTGTCCGTCCATTTTCTGGACCATAGGGCTGACCTGTGGGACCCCACCTTAATGTATATATTACACATGTTGCCCATCCATTTTTACTAAATCATGGGCAGCCCCATAGGCCCATTATGATGTATATGAGGCCCATGTCATGAAGCCCAATGTGATGTATATGAGGCCCAATGTGATGTATGTGAGGTCATTGTATGAGGCCCAATGTGATATATATGAGGCCCTTATGTGAGGCCCAATGTGATGTATATGAGGCCCTTGAGTGAGGCCCAATGTGATGTATGTAAGGCCCTTTGTGATGTATGTGAGGCCCTTGTGTGAGGCCCACTGTGATGGATATGAGGCCCGTGAGCAAGGCCCATTATGATGTGTATGAGGCCTATGTGATGAGGCCCAATTGCGATGTGTGATTCCACCATGATGTATGTGATGATGTTTACGATATCCATCTATTTTCCTAGTTAGTACAAAGACCATTGACCTCATTATAAGATAGGTTCTAATGAGCCAAGCCTTGGGAGCAATGATGGTTAAATGTCTACATTGTAGGAGCAATGGTGGTTAAATGATCACATTGTGATCCTCCCTAAGGCCCGTTGTTAGGCTCATTCTCATCTTCTCTTAGTGGGCTAACCCAAACCGTTGGGCCCCCACTATTATTAGTATGACCCATCTCACTTTGTTGGGATAACCCCAAACCATTGGGCCCCCATTGATGGTAGTAGTATTATCCAAACCTTGAAGCCCACCTTGTGTGCTTACCGGGCCTCCATTAGGGAGCCGTCTTCATGACACAATAGAGTGGATGAGGAAGTCCACTCCTTGTTCTTACGCCTATTCTTGATATGAGCAGGCCATCTAGGCCCATCCTTGAGATGAGGAGAGTACATCCTCACTGTAGATGGAAGGATCTATGGTATCAGATTTGGTATATCCACTGTTGAGGACTGATCTTTATGTTTGGATTAGATCCACCGTCCTTCTATGGAAACCGCCATGTATATAGGCTGATAATTTGTTTATAGCCATGCTAGCATACTTCGCCTGGTAGGACTCACTAAGTTCGTGCTAGTATAACATCATGATACATGCCCATACGCATCATATGTATGCTTGGTATGAGGAGTGACTGATCATAGCATATGTCATTAGCAGATTATTATGAGACTCCCTGATAGACGGAGTTGCCCCACATGAACCCGTGGTACGCACAGGATTGCTGCATGACTGATGGTATGACTCATGTATCTCGCATTTATGTGACATGATTACTATATGCCCTAGCGACATCAGGGCCATAGCCTCCGCAGGCATAACGTGGATGGCAGGATTGGATACCGAAAATACTTGTTCTAGTACGAGGGCGACATAGATGTCCCAGGGTGAAAGTCTCCAAACCCTTATGGTACCAAGAAGATCTCCAATGTCTGGACCGAGAGCATGAGAGCATGAGGGTCGAATACCAGTTGGTCGTGTCTCCCACTGTGTCGTGGTTAGTTGGAAGGGAATGTGGCCTTACCCTGCCCGAGTGAGGGGGTAATGACTAGGCTGAGTCTGACCCAACTTGGGGAATGGGTCAGCTATCGACGAGCCGGGCTCGATATTGGCAGGCGGATAGTGAGGTCTCTTCCACTTACTCAGTTATGTGCTTAGATGGGACGACAACCTGGTGTTGAGTGTACTAGACGCCGGTGATTGTCCAGAGATAAACTGTATTGTTATGTGGATTCAGATGAGGACTAGTATGCTTGAGTTGCATCTCGCATATGACATTAGCCATGTAGGTTTCTCATCGCATGGCCTCGATATGGACAACAACATTCATGCCTTGCATCGCATGGCCTCGGTATGGCCGACAGCATTCATGCCTTGCATCGCATGGCCTTGGTATGGCCGATAGCATTCATGGACTTACCAACATCTTTTTGCAGTACTCTGATATTGCATACTTAGCACTTACCTTGTGTATACACTTACACCACCCTCTAAGCTTTCTATAAGCTTATGCACGATTGTTGCGTGTAGGTGACGCTAGGGCGCTGCAGCATGACTGAGTCAGGAGCGTGCTATTGAGTTTTTGGAACCTTTGATATCGACATTGTATTTCCCTTTATGCATTGTACTCGAAGTTTTTTATTATAGTGGAAATCTGATGTTGTTGTTGGTTGTTGTTTATGGGTTATGCTTATGGTTATGCTTCTCATGAAAAAATTTATGTTGAAAATCCTCCTTGTAGGATCTCAAGATAGGAACCTGATATATGGGTGCCAGGTGCCAAGAATGGAGTACTATGGAGGCTGTCGACATCGGATTCGGCGATCGGGAATTTCGTGAGCCCGATTTATGAGTTTGGGGCGTAATAGGAGTTGGTATCAGAGCATAACTTAGGAATAACTAAAAATAAGATCATATATCCGTTATGAGCTTAGGACAATTAGGTCCCGAGTGCGTAACCTTCTCGTTTAGTTCCCAAATGTCTGAGCCTTCGAGGGTTCTTAAGGCTGATAGGAGCCTTTGTTCTTTCTGTAGGCCATGCCGCCTAGGGGAGGCACCTGAGGCGCCCGAGCGACCCGAGCAGCTCTCGCTCTACCACCCGCAGTTCCCGTTCCCCCACCTGAGCCTCCTATTCCCACGCACGAGACTCTTGCAGATCCTACACCATCGTCCGAGACTAGCATAGCTCCTACCGTATCAGTTAGTGCCAACTAGTTGCAGCAGATGCTCCAGGCGTGACCGGCGCCCTCCATGTGCAGGGCAGGCGCCCTACTAAGACTTCCGAACAGGAAGAGCAGGAGCGCACAAGTGCCCTATTATGAGATTTTCTTCTACTCGATCCCCTGCGATTCCAGGGAGAGCCCGATCCGTCTGTGGCCGAGAGATGGCGCTCCCAGGTGGAGAATATGTTTGAGACTATGCGATGTACAACCCAACAGTGGGTCCCATTGGTAGTGTATTTGCTCAAGGGTGAGGTCGAACATTGGTGGTCTTCAGTTGCCTATGCTGCAAGGGCAGATTTTGTATGGACGTGGGAGGATTTCATTGACCGGTTTGGTGGGAAGTTTTTCCCCGACAACATTCGTCAGCAGCGTGCACTAGAGTTCGAACTCTAGTGCAGGGAGATATGACCGTGGCGCAGTACGAGGCCCGTTTTGTCGCGCTGTCTAGATTCGCGCCATACTTAATTGATGATGAGGGGCGAAAGGCCCACCGTTTCGAGAACGGTTTGCGTTATGGTCTCTGAGGCCGTGTTATTGGTATATGCTTCAGACTTTTGAGGAGGTAGTCTAGAGGGCCCAGGTTTACGAGGCTGAGTGGCCCTGCACGCAGAGTGATCATGACCAGAGGAGAGACCGGATAAGGCAGGCCCCCTCCGGTGGCTCCTAGCTGCAGCAGCGTCTACAGGAGCATGGGCGTGCATCCCACCGAGCACCAACGGCACCTCCAGCACCACCTCCGAGTCAGCCCCCTAGTGTCTGTTATGGATACAGTGGGATAGGACACCGTAGGTGGGAGTGTCCCCACCCTCAACAATAGCAGCAGCAGTTGAGAGCACCATAGCAGCCTCCATCACAACAGCAGCTACAACAACTCCTACCACTAAGGCCCCCACAGCAACAGCTGAGAGCACCACAGCAGCCAAGCAGCAGCAGTTCCGGCCGTAGCAGTAGCAGTAGAGACTTCAGATGGGACACGCGCCTCCTCAGCCAGCTCAGGTTAGATTCTACGTGGCTCAATAGGATCTGCAGTCATCCGAAGGAGTCGTTGATGGTATTCTTCCTATCTTTGCATGCATCGCCCAAGTCCTGTTCAATTCCGGTGCATCTCATTCTTTCATATCCGAGGACTTTTATTGTTCAACCGGATTGCCATTAGAGTCTGCCCTTGAGGGCTTGTCAGTGTCAACGCCCTTGGGGAAGACCGCAGTGTTAGGCTGATTCTGTTCATCTTGCCCTGTGTTGGTGAGGGAGACCTTTTGCTCACCAACTTGTTTGTACTATCGATGTCAGAGTTCGACATCATCCTGAGTATGGATTAGCTCGCCGAGTACCACTTCATTCTGGACTGTTCCACGAGGACTGTCACATTTTGTATACCCGGCCTGCCATAGTTCCAGTTCATAGCTGAGCCTAGAGGAGAGCCGCTACTTGTTTGATGTCGTGTGCCGTAGAGGAGCTCGTAGCAGTAAGCATTGATCAGTTGCTGATTGTCTGTGATTTTCCTAATGTATTCTGGGAAATTCTGGGGTTGCCGCCGCGCCAGCATATTGAGTTCATATTGATCTGTGCCTGGTACCGCGCCTATTTCGAAGGCCCTGTATCGTATGGCATCAATGGAGTTGCAGGAGTTGCAACAGGAGTTGGACGAGTTGTGTGAGCTAGGCTTCATTCGTCCGAGCAGTTTTCTCGTGGGGAGCGCCAGTATTATTCGTCAGGAAGAAGGATGGCTCGTTGAGGCTCTGCATGGATTACCGTGAGCTCAACCGGGTCACGATCAAGAACAAGTATCCATTCCCGAGGAAAGATGATTTATTTGATCAGCTGCAGGGTGAACAATTCTTTTCGAAGCTTGACCTGTGGTCCGGTTATCATTAGATTTCAAGTCTGAGAGGAAGACATCCCAAATACAGCTTTCGGGACACTCTATGGTCACTTTGAGTTTTAGGTCATGTCCTTCGGACTGACCAATGTGCTTGCCGTTTTCATGCAGTTGATGAATGAGGTTTTCCATCCTTATCTCAATCAGTTTGTTGTGGTCTTCATCGACGATGTTCTGATATATTCGAGGACCCACAAGGACCGTGATCAGCATGTGGAGATGTCGCTCCAGACCTTCCGTGCCCACCAGTTGTATGCGAAGCTGGAGAAGTGTGAGTTTTAGCAGAATGAGGTAAAGTTCCTCGGTCACGTGGTGATGAGGGAGGGTGTCACAGTGGACCCCTCTAAGATAGATGCAGTGCGTTAGTGAGGACAACCCACGAACGTGTCCGAGATCCATAGCTTCCTTGGTCTAACAGGCTATTATCGATGCTTTATCGAGGGATTCACTCGTATCAGAGCACCGTTGACCCGGAAGGGCGCAGAGTTTGTGTGGAGTGACGCCTATGAGCGAGCATTTGTGGAGCTAAAGGACTGCCTCATGTCCGCTCTTGTCCTCACTCTTCCCTCTGGGAGTGAAGGATTTGTTATATTTACCGATGCTTCGCATGTGGGTTTGGGTGTTGTCCTGATGCAGCACGGGAAGCCAGTAGCTTATGCGTCTTGCCAGCTCAAGGTCCATGAGCTGAACTACCCCACGCATGATTTGGAGCTAGCAGCAGTTGTGTCACGCTCCAAACTCAGAAACTGGGCTCACAAAATTCTTGATCACCGAATCCGGTGCCTACAGCCTCCGTAATACCCCATTCTCGGCTCCCAGCACCTATACGCCAGATTCCGATCCTAGGATCCTACAAGGAGGATTTTTCCAATGTACATTTGTCTCATACGAAGCATAACCACAAGTTTACCCAAATCACAAAGGCAACATTATCATCACATATCCACTAATAAAAACATTTGAATATAATGCAGAAATAAAAATACATATGTCAAAATAAAAGCTCCAGGAATCCGCTTCATGCTCCAAGCTCAACGCTACTGCGACCTAACGCCACTTGCACGCATCTATCATGCATAAGCTTATAGAAAGCTTAAAGGGTGGTGTAAGTGTGTGCACAAGGTAAGTGTTAAGTATTCAATACATGCCATAATCATACAATATCGAAAATACTATCAAGATCATGAATCATACGATATCAGAGTAAGCAGAAACATACTGGTAAGTCCATAAGTACCATCAGCCTTATCCAGGCTATGCGATGCAAAAACATGATAAGCCAATATCATATACTAAGGAAGCAATGTAGATTAACTATGCAATGCGGAGACATAGCCAGCTAAAGTTCATTTACTGAGCATGCAATGTATTATACAAATCCTGATGAGTCCATGAATACCGTCAACCTCATCAGGTTATGCAATCCAGAAGCAAAGTAAAACAAATGTTGTGTTGAGGATGCAATGCAATATGTGATATGAATGAAATGACCAAACTGAAGTGTGAAGTCGAGATGATAGTACTGTTGAGGCATAAAAAGAGAAAAGATAGTAGAAAATGTGTTGTGCGCAGATCATTGTGCGGAAATAAGCAATGTGCGGAAATAGGTGTTGTGCGCAAATCGTTGTGCAGGAATAATCCTTGAAAAACAAATGACCGCACAATGAAGACCGCACACAGGGGGCCACACAGAGGAATTCACACACAGGTGTTCGCACAATGAAGATTGCACAAGGGATTACACACAACGGAGATCGCACAAAGGATTCCGCATGATGACTACGTGGCATGTTCTCACATGTGAGAAAGCTATAAATACCTCCGACCCGTCAGTAAGGGGTCATTAGCACCCAATCACAGAGAAAGAGAAGATTGCAGAAGAGAAGAGGTAGCACCTGTACTCGTTGTGCGGAACAGGCATTGTGCGACGCATAATGGTGCTAGCACACAACAAAAGCCAATGCACAACAGGAGCTGGCGCACAATGGTGTTGGCGCATAGTAAAAGCTAGACACGATGGCTTCTGATAACGCACAATGGCTTTTGACAGTGGCATAATGGCTTTTGATGTGTTTACACATCATGTTGTTGCTAAATATTTATTTTACATTATAATTCATAAATATTCTATTTGGAATCAAAGGAGAGAGGGATGTAAAAGAACTCAGAATGAATAAATGATGTGATTATCTTCTCTATTTTTCTTTTGTTTATAATTAAGTGAATAAGATAATTCCCCAAATCAAACGCATTTGTTTCTTGTTCGAAACAAAATGGCGACTCCACTGGGGACTTCTTTTTCACTTAAACATTAGAATAAGAACCGTACGAAAGATAATCGCAACTGTTTGGCGCCTTACAGGCACCAAAATGGCGACTCTCAGTGGGAACATCCTACCTTTCATCTCCAAATTAGAATATAACTTGATCTCTATTACTAACTTATGTTGTTTTGCGGTATGATGGACCCAGTAGAAAGAGATATTTCAACCAACTAATCAATGGCAACAATTCAGAAAAGCACGATCACTACTTCACTATAACGGGTTTCGTCATAGAGTATGTTGAGGAAACAACATCAACCAAACGTTATGGAACCACATGCGACTGCTGCAGTTATAACTGTTTCACCTATCCCACAGAAAGAAAGAGATGACTGGATTGTCGTCACTCGCAGAAGGACAAGGACTCAGAATATCACTGTCACAGGAATGAATGCACCACTGCGAAGTGATAGGGGACCGGTAACGTAAAATACAACCAGGAAACATCCTGAATTGGCTCCACCGGCAATCTACCCTACGCGGGCAATGTTCCTCCAGCCGCACAAGATTTCCTTGCCTTGCCTGTTTAGAGCTCCCGATGGACAAGAGAGCAAAAAGGAAAGGCTTTACTGACAAGTCTACCAGGATCCATGTCACTAATTTGTCTTCCCAATCAGCCGATTACTCCAGAAATACGCAAAGATCATATGAGTCTCCTCTTTCGGCAACCCTTATAACGTTAATACACTCCCATTCAGCATCAACCACTGCTTCGTCAGGGAATGGAGAGGCTGCCGTTCACGTGGCTGAAACGAATTGAAGGTCTTCCCCAACTACAGAGGATCGAATCGTTGAAATGGCAGAGGCACAGAAAGTACTAATGGAAGAATGCAGAAACCTCCAGGAGGCTTTGGGGACTCTTGCGCATAACGTAGACTGAATGGCGGCACCCCCAGTAACCAATAACGCAAACGAACGAGAGCAACACCCCGAAAGGTCGAAGCTGTCGAGGACCGGGTCACACGGGTTTGCCCCTACGATGAGAGCAGTGAGGCAGGAAGAAGTATGACAAGTCGTCAAAGAAGTGGTTAGGTCAGAAAGAGAACGTGAGGGCACAAGAAGATTCAGATATCAAAAGCCGTACCCAAGGGAAGTAGAAGATATCCCATTCCCGAACAATTTCAAGCATCCTGATTTTCAGAAATTCAACACGGATGGGTCACCAGAAGAACACCCGATGCACTTCATCACCAGTATGGGGAATTTCTCCACAGTACCCCAGTATTGCCTCCGATTATTTGGGTCTTCTCTAACGAACAAGGCGTTCATGTGGTATTCTACCTTAACACCTGGGTCGATAAGAACATGGGAACAGATGCAAGACGCGTTCATGTCAAACTTCTTCTCATCAGAACGTGATGTCAGTATCACAGAACTGGCTTCGGTGCGACAGAGAGAGGGAGAGCCAGTGGAAAAATTTATAGACAGATGAAAGACTTTGGGGGCCTCTTGCAAATAATTGCCAGAAGAGAAAGAATAGGTGAAAATGTGCCTAAACTCTATGGAAACTAGAGTAGCATTTGGTCTCACCAGTGCTGACATCAGAACCTTCTGCGATTTGGCTACAAAAGTGCATGCTCTAGAACTGATGACTCGGAAAATGCCGGCGTTCGATTATGAAATGATTAGGAGAGGATCTCAAAAGTTGATCACAAATGTGGTTGAACATGAAAAGAGAAATCGGGACGTGAGAGAAGTAAGGGGTAAACGGACAGAAAGGAAACAAGAGTCGAGTCGACCCAGAGGAAGGTTTTACGACAAAAACCCTGATCGTTGAATTCCCACAAGGGTTTTGCGTTTGAAATGGAGGACGTACTCCCGATGATGAATCAGTTGCTAAAAGCTAGAACAATTGAACTACCCCTGTCGAAACGCCCCGAAGAAGCATCTAAAACAAGGGAAAGAGACTTCTGTCATTATCACCGCATAGTAGGGCATTCGACAGAAAACTGTTATACATTGAAGTGTATTATACAAAGGATGATAAACAAGGGTGAGATAATAGTCGGGAAAGAGAAAGAAAGAGACAGAAGAGCAACAACAAACATGCTTACCTTGCGAGAAGATCATCATGGAAAGATAAGGGTGGATAATCAGAAAACGATAGGGAAAGTTGCGGTGACTACCTTGCGATCAGGGAAGAAGATGGCTAGTCTGCCAAATTCGAGAAGCGAAAAGCTAAAAATAGAAGCAGCCAAGAATCACGCCAACAGCTATAACAGTGGCGAAAAAGAAAAGGGGAAGGAGAAAGGGATAGTGACTTACGACATTATAAGCCACTTGAAAGGCATTCCAGATCGATTGAGAGTCTATGATGCTATGAAACTGTCAGAACACTCCCGACAAAGCCTGATTAAAGCCTTATCTGATGAAGGTATAAGGGGGTGTTGCTGAATTAGATGGAGAATGAGGAACGAGAAGATTGTATGCCAGTTATCTCCTTTTCTGATGAAGACCTGGTTTGTGAGCGGGAACATAATATGTCATTGATGATAATGGGTTATATTCGTGGTAAACAAGTAAAACGAATAATGCTAGATAACGGGTCTGCTGTAAACCTGTTGCCATTAACAATGCTGAATGAATTAGGTTATCGACGCTCGAACCTACGCGCTAATGGAATGATCATACATGGCTTCAATCAAGACGGACAGCGTGTGCTTGGAAAGATCACAATAATGCTAGAGATAGGAGAATTGACTACAAACGTCGTCTGCCACGTTATAAATGCAGTTACTACATATAATCTTCTTCTGGGAAGACCTTGGATGCACCAGTATAGCATCATACCTTCTACCCTGCACCGGTGTTTCAAATACTGCAAAGACGGGGTACAACACAAAGTATTAGCTGACACAAGACTATATACAGAGGTAAAGGCTTTTTTCGCAGACGCAAGTTATTATGATACGTTTGCCAGCGAGGAAGGAAAGGAGAATGATAAGAACAAGGCTCCAGAAAATACCCGCATGGAAGTAGTAAAAGAAAAGGAAGCAAATCATCCGTAACAGAAAAGACGAAAAAGAAATTCTATTTTGTCCCGAAACATCTACGACAGCCAGGACAACTGCCGCTAACATTACTATCGCCAGAGCAATTGGAAATTCTACAGTCAAATTACACAGTACCGCTTCCATATGCTGAAAGAAGTAAGCCATTTTCCCTCGTTCCAAGAAGGTTTCATGTTAGGTCTAGTGCAAGATATCCGGAGCCGATCGAATTATATGCTCCCTTAGAAATGAAGAAAGACGAAGCAGTTAACAGTGGCATGGGAAATGGAAGATTGACACCCAAAGATCTGGAAAGATATAGCTTGGCGAGTCAGAAAATCATGAAGAAAATGGGCTTCAACCACGAAGAACCTATTGGCCTAAATTATGGGAAAGGAATTCAGATTCCAATAGGGGTGAATCAAAAGAAGCGAGAAAATTTTCGAGGACTGGGGGTAGAATCTTCAGTGAATATGGTAACAACTAGGCATATAAAAGAAACAGACCTTGATATAATCAGCAAACCTGAGATAGCCCTAAAGTAGATGGAGGACGGGGGGTAGCCGACAATTGACACTTTGAAAGAGATAAATTTGAGAACAGAGGAAGAACCGCGAAATACATTCATAAGTGCCAGTTTATTAGAAGAAGAAGCTAATCAATATGTTAATCTCCTGAAGGAAAATAAAGATGTCTTTGCTTATACGTATGTGGAAATGCCAGGCCTAGAGCCTACAGTGGCGATGCATCGGTTAAATATTTCTAATGACAAAAGGCCCATTAAACAAACACAGCGGTGGTTTCACCCAGATTTGGTCCCCAAAATAGAAGAAGAAATAAGTAAACTAATAAAGGTCGGATTCATTAGAGAAGTTAAATATCCCAAGTGGATATCAAATATAGTCCAGTAAAGAAGAAGAATGGGCAGATCAGGGTTTGCGTCGACTTTAGAGATTTGAATGAAGCATGTCCGAAAAATGATTTTCCACTGCCGATAACTGAAATGTTGGTAGACAGTACTACGCAGTATGCTGTCATGTCCTTCATGGACGGCTACGCCGTTTATAATCAAATATGAATGACGCCTGAAGATGAGGAAGCGACGGCTTTCAGAACGCCATTGGGGATATATTGTTATAAGGTTATGCCATTCGGTCTTAAGAATGCAGGGGCGACGTATCAAAGGGCAATGCAAAATATATTTCAAGACATGATGTACTGTAACGTCTTGAAAAAATCCGTACAAAGAACCGAGCACCACCTCAGGCAAAAATCCTTAATGAGCGAATCCTATAGAAATTAGACGAAAATTTGTTAAGTACTAAGCTAAATTAATTGGTGAATTATCTTGAACCACTATCTATACGAACTGCCAGACCCAAAACTATTAGAATCATTAACATAACATTTCTTAGAAACCTAGGATCAGTCTCAAAACCTAGTTGTTCCCAGGAACACATTGAAACCTCGTATCGGACCTGGACCGCGCGTCGAAAGTCCAATAACTGCGAAACAATAAGGTTATGACTGCCTTACTGGGCAACCATCGCGGGAATCGAGTTCAAATAGTATCCAGAAATGCACAACTTGAGCCTTAAGCGAAGTGTGTGAGAAACACGAATATCTTTAGAAAATGAACTCAGATTTAAATGAATTGGGTCGTTCGCTTGCAAGCCAAATTTAAGGTTTTAGACTGTCAGATTCTGACCCAACTACACCCTTAGATCAGGGAAATTTCCCAGCACCCATTGGTATACTTGTGGCCCTGATCGAGTGGCGATGACCGTTGAACTGAAACGGGTCCTCCACGATCGATCCACTAATCCGATCGGACCGAAACCTTAACCTGGCATAGATCCATTGTCAAAGACTTTCTTCAGACCGTATGTAGGTAATGGACCTCCAGATGAGCTCCGTTGGTCCAAAACAGCCATCCCTTGGCTATATCCTAAGTATACCATGGCCCTGGGCCATCGACATCACTTTTGGGCCTATATAATGCCCTAAACTCACCCCTCTCTCATTCTATATGAATTTCCTAAAACCCTGAGAGAGAGAGAAGAGAGAAAAGAGGAGGAAAGAGTGAGGAGAAGTGTGAGAGATTTATGGTTTATTGTTGGGATTCACTCACCACCCCACGTGCCGAATCATCTCTCCCGTGTCGCTACACTGTCGAATCCAAATCTGTTTTTGGGTAAGAAATCCTAACCCTAATCTGTTTTAGAAATCCAAATAGAGAAATAGTGAAATAGCTAACCTATTTCAATTTGTAGGTAGTCGTTGTGTCGTACACAAAGACGTAGTGTACGAACCGAGTTCGTAACGAGTAAACCGACGAAAGGTGAGGACTATAAACATTTAGGTTATGGTTTTCAAGGCTTTCAATGTCAACTAATGATTTATGTCTGACTTGATTGCTACCATATGATCTTAGTTACGATGTATTCGATAGATTATACATGTGTATGAACTAAGTGAATATATACTGCATTCCATATGTTTGTTAAAATGTTTGAATGAAATTACTATTATGATTTGTACCTACCATGACTATTAATCTAAAATACATGTTCGTTGTATGTATGACAACTCCTTTGCTAAAGGATTTGCTATAATATATATTATAACTAAGTTAGGGCATGTATGTAATAACGTGTAGGCTAAGTGTTTAATAAACTGTTTGAATGAGTACTTGTTTGTTGAATTGTAATTACTAAGGGTGTTGAGATAGGATTCGCAACTACCTTATCTATATGTATAAATCCCTTCATGTAACCTTAATTTCACATACGTGATTTATGTATAAAAATATCCTATGTATAGTAACATGCTTTATGGGTTTGATAAATGCTCAAATGATTATTGTATTTAAATTGTTTACTAAATGCTGTTATGATTATCACATGTGATTGTCTATTACGTTGAATATGATTGGGACTACTACATAGTCCAGGCAATCGGTAATGGATCCCGGTTGATTGGTCGAACTAGATTCGCCATGTTGGATACGCTCGATGAATCTGAGTCGTACGAAGATTGTTGATAGTGGTTAGGCCACGTGGAGTGCTTATGCGCTACATGTCGATTAATTCAACGTGCGCTCGTACCAATCGAACTTGTCAAATAACCCGATTGGCCTATTATATGTTTACCATGTATAGACGTTACTGCTTGAATCTAAGGTACTACTTACCAATGTAAAGCCCGTTTAACCTTGGTACCACGATCAGTTAAGACTCATGAGCCGGGCATGGTAGTGTGTGGGACACCGTGGTCGAGTTGTCGGCCTACGCTAGGCCGACGAGCCTCCCCATAGTGACCAGTGAGCAACCCAACTCATGAGCCTAATATGGTGGTGTATGGGGCACTGTATTTGAGCTGTCGGCCTACGCTAAGGTGACGAGCCTTTCTGTAGTGACCTCAAGTATAAAATAGGCCTACACTAAGGTGATGAGCCTTCTGTAGCAACCTGAAATTGCCTATCCACTGTTTTCAAATCAGAGGTGATGTTGCTTATAACTTGCCTATCGTATGTGATTAACTAGGATTGATGACCATAGATGGATCATTGTTTGGATAAATGATATAAAGGGAGGTACCTTAGCTTCCTGAATCTGCTGTATGAATAAGCCTAATTAAATATTGGCTAACACGACCATGCACCGCATTGCATGTGCTTTAGCGAGGAAGCGCATGTGTAAGGAGTGATGCATGCGCGATCGTGAGATGATGTCGTGAAGTGAGTGCAGGCGAGGGCATGCATCATTACAACATACCATTCTTGCAGTAGCTAGATTAGTTAGGAAATGTTTGTTGTATTGCTTTATCATTATTGCTTGACTGAATTGATAACATGTTAACCTTTGCCTTATAGCTCCACTGAGTTGATCAGTCACTCCCACTCTGGGACGGTGTTTTAAAACACCAACCAGACTCTGTTTTAGCTACAAATGATGGCGAGGCTTACGAAGCGGAGCCTAACTTCTATGACGATGAGGAGGAGTTCTCCTATATGTAGCTATCAAGCGGGTCTATGTAGACCATGTACTGATCGACGAGATTACAAGGATATGAATTAGTTGGACATTACACTTTGTCATTTTGTATATTTTGGAACAAACATGTATATATTCAGCCTGGTGACATGATCATACTCTGGGGGTTTATAACCACTCATATACTTTATATATTTATCACAGTCTTCCGTTTGCTTAATCTAATTATCTCTGGAGTATGATATGTTGATTTAGTGTAATCTCACTCATGTTTAATGTACTAATACGGACAACATTTAATTACCATCATCCATGTTGCATAAGTGATGCGTCGGAACTCGGGAGTTGAGCTTTGCTCGACCCTCGATTTTCGGGGCGTTACAAGTTGATATCAGAGCATGATTTGGATTAAACTAGACCAGGGTTATGGTAACACAACGCACACTGACATACTTTGACTTAGGAGGGGGCGATAAAATGTAAAAACAAACGTAGGATTCTAAGTTTCACTGACGGGCGAAACTGACCATAGAAACAGGACCCGTATGCATCTGTGATCATGTGAGATGATCCCAGTTCCTCTCTAGACCGTCAATCAACGGGTTTAGACGATAATTTGGTGTATTCCACACTCAAATAACTCGAAAAGCGTGAATATGCGCGAGATGGAATCCGAAACCACCTCAAACAGACTCGGGGGCCCAAACGACACAAAACGGTGGGACACGGGAGGTCCCCCGTAAATTTCCGGCACCCCGGGAGGAGGATGCCATCGCCCCTAAGGCGGCCCCATTGCCCTCGGTCCAGCGGACAACCATGCCATCGCCCCCAGGGCGGCCCCATTGCCCTCGGTCCAGCGGACAACCATGCCATGGCTATCGCGAGGCCTCGCGGTCAGGTCAAGCGGGCTCGCGGGTCCGGCAGCCCGCCGCCCCTTTGCACTTGTATGGGTCCACGAAAACCATGTGGGACCCTCTATGTTTCCCTTTTTGCTTCATTTCAACCCCCACCTAGCTTTTACACCCTCCAAACATCTCAAAATCTCACTTTTCTTTTCAAATCCCCCCCTCCATTCTCATATCTTCTTCTTCTTCTTCATTACATACCCACCTCCACCATTTTCATCAAAACCCATCTCCTATCTCCCTTATTTCCTCCCATTTGAGCACACAAATCCTACTTTGTGTCTCATAAACCTCAATTTCACCAACCCATCTTACCCTTCAATCTTGCTTCACTCTTATGGCTCTTTTGAGCTAGTGGTTGCTATCTTTTCCCTTTCCATACTTCTTTCCCTCATGGGAAAGAAGAGGGCGCCCGCGGATGAAGCCGGGCCTAGCCGCCCTACCCGTCCAAGGAAACAAAGAGGCATTGAGGCTAACACTAGAATTGAGCGAGAGCGAAGGATGAAGTGGGATCTCGATCCCCAAATTCCTATTGAAAGAGCTCTACAGTCGGACATCGGACATGGTAGGTTTCAATGCCATAGAGTTATCTTTGAAGCACATGTGGACGAAAAACTATTTGGGCTTTATCCAGTCATGGACCTCCTGTTGGACGCCAGGTGGGGTCCCATATTTGAAGGCAAGTCACGTGCGAATGAGAGCACTGTCTGAGCCTTCTACGCCCGCATACGAGATCCACTGCTGGAGCCTCCACAGTTTACTATCCTCGTGGGAAGGCGGGAAGCCATTGTCAATGTTGGTGTGATGGCCCGCATTATGAGGATGGCACGTGGAGAGGTACATGCTAGCGAGAAGGATCTCAAGAGTATGTGTGAAAGAGATCGCTACACGCGATTTCTTTGTGGCCGACTGGTCCAATGGTAGCGAGGAAATTGCCTCCCAGCGACCAAGATGACTCATGACTTCCGCCTACTCCACTACATATTCACATGCAATGTGTATCCTAGGTGGAGCAATCACAGCGAATGCACGCGTTTGATGGTGGACTTCCTATACATAGTTGGGCAAGGAGACAAGCTGTGTCTGCCTACGTACGTCCTGCTTCAGATACTCCAGACCGCGCGCTCTGTTAGGACAGATGTTTCCCTCCCCTTTGGCCGACTTATATGCAAGATTGCTCATGAGTTCGGCTATAAACTTGGCCGTGATGAGCTTGCGCCGATTCACTTCATCAATGACACCACACTTAACAACATGGGTATTGGGCCACGACAACACCAAGCCCGTCTTGATGAGTATGGTGATGAGATAGAGGAAGAAAGTGAAGAGGATGAGGGGAGTGAAGATGAAGTAGGCGAGGAAGGAAGTGAAGATGAAGAGAGTAGCGATGAGGAAGAGCAGGAAGAAGAAGAAGAGGAGGCCCAAGACTCTGATGGGGGTCCTCCTCTTGCTACACATGAGCACCACCGTGATCAGGCTGCTTTAGAAGCCAGCTTGGCTCAGATTGAGGAAAGCTAAGTCGCCCTGAGACAGGAGGTCAGAGAGACCCGGGCCAAAGTGAAGCAAGAGCTTAAAGAGAATAAGACCTACATGAAATAGAAATTTAAGAAGATGTCTCGCACTTTGAAGGCCTCTTGTGTTGCACGCACGCAGACAAGGGTGCTCCTCCTCCATCACCAGAGTCGGACGACTAGTCATATGTTGTAGTCGTCTTTGGGTTTTCTTTGTTTTCTTGCTTTCTATGTGATAGCCTTGATAGGCTTAGTAGTATGGTAGAGTAGTTGGTGTTTTTTAGTGTTTAAAGCTTTGTTAAATTAGCTCGCATGCATCTTCTATCATGATCCCTGTAAGACTACATGTCATGTATTGTGACAATTTTAGTTAAATGAAATGCATGAAGCTCCTTTTATTATGGAATGTGTAGAATGCTTGAGAAGTTGAGTGTTGCTATGCTAAATCTTACACATGCTGCACCCTATGTTGTGTATAGGGAATGCCCCCTAAGAACACTCGGAGCACTGCACGTCTCACACTTGGCAGATCAATTGATGGGGCACCTTCCCCAAGCGATAGCCATACGGACCCTAGCTTGGGCCCGGATAGTGAGACTATGCCCGATTCTCAGCCGGTCACTGGCCCCACTAATGGGCCAACACCTTTTGCACCACCAGTTCCCGAACAGAACAGTGCATCTACCTCGACTCCCCACATGCCTCAGGCGGCTTCTCCTCCTGATAGGTTGGAGCAGATGATGCTCCTTATGCAGCAGCAGTAGCAGATTTGGACCACCATCGCAGGGGCCCTTGTCCAGAACATGAACGTGGTTCTGCTTGCACCACCTATGCACCCTGCTGGAAATATGAATGCCAACAGCTTATTTGAGCAATTCCAGTGCTTCTGACCTCCCACTTTTGCGGGTACTCACAAACCCGAGGTGGCCGGGTACTGGCTTGACCACATCTTTAAGATACTAAAGTTGTTGCACTGCACTGAGGTAGAGTAGGTTGAGTTGGTTACGTACATGTTCAAGAAGGATGCTAGTCTATCGTGGGATAGCATCCTACAGACAATTGCTGCTAGGTACGTATGGACATGGGAAGCTTTTGAGACCCGCTTCCACAGGAAAAGTATTTCCCCACCTACCGTAATGAGGAGAGTGAATTCCTTCACCTCTGTCAGGGAGGAATGACTGTTTTTGAGTATGAGAACAGGTTCACGGAGCTGACCAGATATGCTCCTCTGATACTAGCTAACGAGCCGATGAAGATGCGGCAATTTTCAGAGGGCCTGCGACCCGAGATACGTACGAAGATTTGTTGCGCTAGCATTCCTAACTATGCTGAGCTAGTGAGCATGTCCCTGCGAGCTGAGCAGGATGGAGACAGATTGTCTCGTACGCGTGTGTCCATGGGCCCAAGGCCTCGACCAGATTTGCCGAACAGACTATTCCTCTGCAAGAGGCCACATGCAGATTCGCCTCCCAGGCTTATGGCTCCACTAACACAGCCTAAGCGATCATACGTGTGGTGTACCTACTACAAGAGGTCGGGTCATACTGACACTTACTGCTTTACCAAGATGAGGGACAACGGCTTCTCCCCTCCTCAGAAGATCAACCGTTATATGTCTTAACCTATTTTAGCTCCACCTCTATGATCAGCACCGCCAGCACAGTCTTTTTATAGGCTGAATGTACCACGTAGTAGGCCGCCTCAATGACCTATGACAGCGCAGTCGAATCGTTCTCAACAGGCTCGTGTGCACTCGCTTACAGCTGAGGCATCCGAGGCAGCAACTGCAGCACCAATGGCTTTCGAAGTCGCAACACATATCTAAGGTACACCAGTCTTCCTATTGGTGGACACCAGGTCTACTATCTCGATAATGTCATGCGCAGCAGTCAAGTGACTAGTATTGGAAACTACTCCTATGGTTGGGGTGAGACTCCTTACCGCCATAGGGACCTTCTCGGACACTACCCTCAATAGACTTAGGAAGCAGAACAGTACTCGTTGACCTGATTGCGGCCCCGCTGTGTCATTACGATGTCATCCTTGGTATGGATTGGCTCACCGAGATGAAGGCAGAGATCGATTGCCATACCAGAGTAGTGATAGCCCATGGACCTGAGGGCACGACCTTTACTTTCCCAGTTCAGGTCAATTGGTACTATCACGTTAGTTGTTATGCTTCCTTGTTAGAGAATGTTGATGATCTGACACTTGGGAACACGCCAGTAGTTCAGGATTTCTCTGACGTGTTCAGAAAGATACCTAGATTACTTCCTCAGCGGGAGTTCGATTTTACCATTGATCTAGTGTCTGGTGTGACACCTATATCTTTACCGACTTGTTAAAATAGAGATATGAAAGTTAGAAAAATATACTTATAACTTGTTTAAATCTAAGCACGCTTAGACAGATACGATATAAGGTACACCATTCGGATGGTGTTGATAATTGAGATGTACGCTATAAATTCCCTAGGTTGAACTTTCTTTAAGGGGGGTAGATTGTAATAACCCCACCCTTCATAATTACTCGTATACATTTGTACAAACACACAACCTTTAAAGAAAATTGGTGTATGCTTAGAAGCATTGATAACTAAATTGTCGTCGTTCCTATACATGGCAGAAGTATGGAATTTCGGGGATGAAATTCTCTTTAAGGGGGGTAGATTGTAATGCCCCGTACTTTCAATGCTTGGGTGTCACCGTATAGCTTAGTATATGTATGTTACATGATTTAACTGCTTAGACAAACACTATAATACAATGTAAATACATACACTACGAAATGCTACTTGTATACTTCATAAATATTTAAAATTTCATCATACATTAATGTGTAATTACAACCCATATTATAATTATACACTTGTGACATTATTTACATGAATTTCAATCATAAAAAATATATATTACATAAATTAATAAATTTTATAATAAACAACATATTTCAAGCAATTCGAGATTTGTATATAAAATTTAAAACTTAAAACATATATAACCACACAAAAAAATATACAAATAATGTGTGTGTGTGTATATATATATATACACACACCAATCTTGGCTTACTGATGTACATACGATTTATATTTATTAACAATCTATGATAGTGTAAATTATAAAATATATAAATAATAATAATAATAATCTATAATAAAGTAATAACAAACTTTATAATAAAAATATTAATTAGTTACTATTGTATTTTGAAGGCTTGGGGCATATACAATGGCCCATTAGCACCTTTCAACCGTCGATAATCAGTTTGGGATTAATCCAACCAACGGATTGCCGTCATAGACATGTGAAAACCATAGCTTAGTTGGTAGGGCCCACCAAATCTCTAGATATGACCGATCTTCAGTCGAAGGCCCGTAGTGGGGCCTCTAAAGGGAATGGACGGTGAGGATCTCATGTCAACATCATGGTGGACCCCACCTTGAGACGTGCGTGTGCACAAACCCACGTGTACCAGCGGTGCGCTAGAGTACACCTCCAGTCAAAATCGGGCTGACCCGTGGTTTCCGTAATAGGGAGATTTCCCTCTCTCTTTCTATTTGAAAATAGCGGACGGACGTACGTCCATTCTTTGATCAACGAGCCACCTATCCTGTCATCTGGACAATCCAAACCATCCATCGTGCGAGGCATGGAATTTGACCAAACCCCACCAACTCCTATGCCTGGGATCTCGTACGCAGGGACACAATCTGCGGTGCAATCAGACCCTACAAAACCAATGTTTCCAAAAAGGGAAACTGTTGCGCGGACAGGTTGGCAATCCGCGTGCCACCTTTTCCTCCGATCTCAGTCGTCCAAACCGACGAGATCTCAACCATCCAAACCCCTGGTTTAGGCTTCCATCCGTGACAGCAAAACCATGTCCGGTTTTGCATTACCGGCGGTATTTGGAAGTTGTTTCCACCGGACCGAATCTGGCTCGTTGGTTGCCCATCCGAGGGTTCTGAGAAGCTCAGGGGAGTGTTGAAAAGGCCAAGCTATATGTCCTAGAGGGGGGGTGAATAGGACTATGCCAAATTAAATTAAAATCAGCGGAATAAAATAAATTAATAGCCTTACAATTATAAATCAATTCACAATGCTAAAATCAAATCACCTTAATAAATAAGTATTGAGAGATTGATACAAACTCAGTGCTAAGGACAACCTTACACCATAATAAACAAGGGCTTATGGTAGGACAACCTTATTTCTAGAACATCTTTTGAATCAAGAGCTCAATTTTAATAGAAATAAATGAATAGCAGAGAATTGAAATTAAGTGCAGAAATATAGATCTAATTTATTACAACAATCCCCACACTTGCTTGAAATGTAAATTGTTACAACATTCACATCCACATGTACATTCCACACAAATGAATGATAAAAGATATGGAAATTAGGCAAGCATTCAATCCACAAGACAAAGAGTTATAGTGGTTCGCCTGTGTGTACACCAACTGTTCTTCAACAGCCACACAGAATGCTACTCTACTCCTAATATCCTCACACAGGGGATATTAGCGTTCACTATCAAATAGGTTTTCACAGGTTCACCAAAAACCTTTACAATTGTGTCTTTTTAACTTGGGCTTACATAATTCAAAAACCCACACTTCTGAGTTTTCTGGCTCTCCTCAGATAACCACACAAATTGAGATTTTTCTGGCGAATCCCAAACAAAAACCAAAATAGAATGGAATTTACAGAATTGTAAAATACCTGAATTTCTTCTCTTGTAGCTGCCCGGAAGAACCAATTGGAGTAGACGTTCGAATACAGAAGTTTAATGTCCACTACTCACTTTAATATGGTTCTAAGTTCTAATTGATTTTAGATTTAAACCAGTTGGGCGTAACTATATTTGATTTTGATTCCAAGAAGAAGGAATAAGTTAATTCCTCTTTTCAAATCAGATTGGAATACAGGAACAAAATCAAATTAAATAAGCTATTAAACGAGAGAAATTATGCACAAAATAGCTTTAAAATAAACACAAACTTATCTCAGAGTGGAGCCTTGAATATCCTCAATTTTCAATAAAAAACTCTGAAATTCGTGTGCTATTTATAGCAAAAGAAGTTCGTTTTTGACTGGTCCTAAGGTCACCACGACTGGTCTTAGAATAAACTGAGTTTTGAATTTTTGAGATCGATCGCATCAGACCGTTGTACGACCGGTCGTAGGTAGTCCACGACTGGTCGAAGGCAGTCCACGACAGGTCGAGACTCCTTTACGACTGGTCGTGCGACACTTGATTTAGTCGCTGGAGTTTAAGTCATAGCCTTACGACTAGTCGAAGGTCGAGTCGAGACCATCCCACGACCGATCGAGCAGACTCCAGGACTGGTCGTAGCCGAACCAGAAAATTCGATAAAATGCAACAATTCTAGGACTGGTCTTAAAACTTCTTAGACTGGTCGAGACTGTGCTAAGACTGGTCAAACAGGGTCTAGGACTGGTCTTAAAGTAGACCAAAATCATGTAATAATGTTCATTTGGATTATGTATCCAAAGTGACCTACCCTAAGGTCAATCTAATGGTCTATCAAACCTAGAGCATGAAATATGGACATTGAATACTTCATTTGCTTAGACTTTGATCTTTACGAAGCTTGATTTCTTCTCGATGTATCTTGACTACTTCAGAAGCTTCAATGTAACTTTGAGTTGTACTTGAGTCCCACATTTAGATTTGAATCTTGAATTTGCAGTTGAACTTGAGTCTTGACCTTGAGCTCTCTCTTAAGCTTGAACTATTGTGAAGCGTGAAGAATTCTTTGGGCTGGTCTTCAAGTGTTGACAAAGTGTCTTGAACAAATTTATCAAGATATAAACATATGACAAACGGAGAAGTTTTGACACACAAAATTTGACAATCAAAGGGGAATCAAATCATAGCACTTACAAGTATTATAATGAGCGTAAGGATTTCGGATGCAAGGGGAACTTCTCTTATTTTCGAAAAACCTAGAAAAACAGCCGCAACCTCCTAAAACCTGAACCCACCTCCCAAACCATCTCAGACCTCTAATTTTTGTATTTATGAAGCTCTCTAGACATAGACAAAGACTCCAGAAGAATCAAAATGAAGAAGAAAGGCTTGAATCGTGTTCCGCCATTAGAGGCAGATCATCTTCCTCATTGAGGCCGAACCAAGTTCGGTCCTGTCCAGGACAAAATGCTGCTGCCGTATTGGGTCTGATCCATTACGGATCCTGTGTGAGCCCAGAGAGAGAGAGAGAGAAAGGAAAATGGAAGAAGCAAGAAGAGAGGAGAAGGTGGGGTGGTGCGGCTGTCGCACTGCACCACCACCGAGTGTGCCTGAGCCCGATCGCTGGGCGTTTCTGACTGAAAGAGGATGGAGAAATGAGAAGAAGGTAGAAGAAAGAGAGAGCAAGGAGGAGAAACGATAGAGATAGGGATGGGAAAGGAAGAAGAGAAGAGGGAGTGGGTGCGAGCATGGGCCGCACTACAGTTGTTGCTGAGTCTTCAGGTAGCTCACATGAGCTGGCTGAGTTGGGCTTGGGTCCGGACCAGCTGGAGTTCCAGCAGATGGAAAGAGAGAGAGGGAGGAGAAAGAAAGAGAAAAGAAGAAGAAGAAAGAGAGAATGAGTGTGAGTGTTGGCCGCACTACACACTGCCGAGTCAACTGGACTCAACTCGGCCGAGCCATCAAGTCTGGATCAGTCCAGATTCTTGCTGAACATCCTAGTAAGAAGGGAAGGAAAGAGAAGAAAGGGAAAGGAAGAAAAACAGAGAGAGAAGATCGAGTCAACT
Organism: Magnolia officinalis; assembly: GCA_021015155.1. Taxonomy (NCBI): domain Eukaryota; kingdom Viridiplantae; phylum Streptophyta; class Magnoliopsida; order Magnoliales; family Magnoliaceae; genus Magnolia; species Magnolia officinalis. The sequence goes on from JAJHSJ010000015.1 coordinate 38,155,103, forward strand.
CGGTTTCAAACTGAGTCAACTCACTGAGTCGGGCTGACCCGAATCCCATATTATTCGGGGACTGTACTCAGTCAGTAGATCGACGATATTGGGGCTCCCAGTCTCGATCCTAGTACTATGCATCGTCATTAGGTAACCTTTCCAACCGAATCCAAATCGGTCGAGTTGACTCAATGAGTCAATGTTTCTTTCTAGATTAGATGTGCCTCATTTTATTAGTATCATGATTACACTCTTATTATTTAGGTTGCTAACATTATATGTGATTAGCCTTTAACAGATAATTTGTGCTAGAACTAGTCATTTTAAATGAAATTACAATTAGTAAATAATTGCATTTCACTTATCGCTCCTAAATATTTTCACTAATAGTATATCATGATATTTATTATCATCACAAGGGTTAAGGTTGTCATGTTAGCTAATAACAATTTCATCACTAGTATTAATGGCAATTTTACAATCATTAATACTATCAACATGGTTACCATTCCTATCATCATTAGGACTCTAATGACAGGAATGAATAGTTATTAGTAACTTATCTATATCGATATTAGCTATTACATATAAAATGATATCATTACTAATTACTAGTGTATTGTTTTTGTCACTCTTAAATATTATCATAGATAGTAGATCACAATATTAATTATCATCAGAATGATTATTATTAATATGTTAGCTAATATGAAGTATAACACTAACGCTAATAATTACCTTATAATTATTAAGTTCAAACGTAACTAATACAACAACTAGGATTCAAACCCTAATTATCTAGCTTAGACCTAAACTCCAGAATAAAATCCTAAATCTATGTGGTCTAAACTTTAGGTTAAGACCCTAAGGACTGCATCAAAACCCTAAACCTAGGTAATCCAAACCCTAGGCTAAGACCTTAACCATGAATAGCGTATAAAGATTGGATCTAACTGTATAACTTTACAATTCATAGTAGAAATTGATTTTGAGGGCACACGTGCTTCCTAGTAACATTAGCGACGATCCGATCTATAAGGTGATGATTCTTCCCCTTGAGCTTTCCATCTTCTCATTAGCTTAAGTTATAGTTTTTATTTAAATTCATAATTGATATCGCCCTTTATAATCACATGTGTTAGCTGGTGGAAATTGAATTGTTGTATTACATATGCTTTATGATTATTCTGTATAATTGCTCATGCTTGTGGATTTCTTTTTGTGGATTGCTTATGGAACTTAAACTAGTACATTAGTGGAAAATTCCCACATATGAATGTACACCCATACTTGGGATGTAACTTGACTAGTTGTGATCGTAATGGACCTTTAACTTGGTGGTTATTGAGTGGTGGTCTAGATGGATCATTGATGTGGGCCTACCATCCAGGGTTATTGTGCCCAATGGTTTTTAAGGATGGTCTTTATCGTATGGTTTTGATATCGGCCCTATGTGGCATATTTTGATACTCACCCTACGTGGTTTTGTTTTGGTATCGCCCTAAATGGGTTCGATGTTTTATATAGTGCAACCATGCGATGGTAAGCCCCACATATTGTAATATGATTGTGTAACATCCTGAATTTTTGCCAACATGGGATTAATGTCCTTAGGCAATGGGTCGATCCTAAAACCTTATTAATTTGTCAGAACTCAATCCCAAAGTCTAAAACCGCTTTTGAACCCATTCCTTCACAAATCCCACCCTTCACCACCTTGTTTTTAAAATTTTTCTAAGTACTTTCACCCTAAACACTATCTTAAACTAGCTAAGTAGTATAACTTGGATCACTTTATATACAAACTACAAAGGCCCAGGTACCACCTCAGATAGAAATTATTCAGGACTAAATCCTTTAGAAATTAGGCGAGGATTAGCTAGTGTGAAACTAGAGTACCTGTGAAATTAGCATCAATCACTTTAAATACGATCTGCAAGACTCAAAACTTGTAGAATCATTGACGCTAGGGTATCCTAAAATCTAGGATCAATCTCATTACCCGTCTGCTCTCGGGAGCATCACGAAACACCATATCAGATCTGGACCGCACGTCGAAAGTCCAATTAACACGAAGTTAAGGAATTAGGACTGCCTTGCTGGGCTTGACAACCATCTCGGAAATCAAATCTAGATAGTGTCCCAGCGCTATTCGCTTGAGCTTGGAGTGAAGAGTGTGAGAAATGTAAAATTAATTCAAAATAAAATATCTCAAATAGTAATCTGGCACCTCTCGCTTGTGGATCAGTTTTAAGCAACCGGACCGTCAGAATCAGACCAAATTACACCCTCGGATCAGGAGAAATTTCATACACATATCCATGTACTCGGAATCTCCGATCCAGATCCACTGACTGATTAATTGAAACTAGTTTGCCACGCGTGATTTGGAATCCCGACCGAAATGAAAACTTAACTAAACGTAGATTCGGTGTCGGTGAGCTTCAGTCTGACCTTTAGCTCAAGGAGCCAGAAGTCCTCCGTTGAGCTGAAACTGACCCATTTTGGTTATAACCTAAGTATACTTTGACCTGGAGTCTATTTCGGTGAGTTTTTAGGCTATATAAGGACCTTAAACCCTCTCTCATTGCAGCCATAAGAATTTGAGAGAAACTCTAGAGAGAGAAGAGAGAAAATAGAGAGAAAGTGTGGAGATGTGGGAGAATCTCCCTGCCATGCTTCCTTGCCGCTCCACGCTCCAGCCACCACTCCATTCTCATCGCTTTCCCGGCGATTCCGACTTCGTTTCTAGGTAAGAAACCCTAACCCTAATCTGTTTTGGGGTTGTATAGGTTGTAGGTTATGAAATAGCTAACCTATTTCGATCTATAGGTTGTCAAACTACCGTAGACGGAAGCTTAGCAAACCTATCGTATTCTTTTCAATTCTACGACAAAAGGTGAGGACTTTAGGTGCATAGGTTACGATTTTTGATGCTTTCAATGTCAGATAATGATAGATTCATGATCTACATGTAATTGCACATGCACAAAGTGCTTTCTGTTTTTTGTTTCGATTAAAGTTGTAGAATATGGAATTTTATATATTCTAGGTATTCGTAGAAAATACCGTATACGCATATATTTTGGAAAAGCGTTTAACATGATTATTTGTCGTGTGAATATATGACATATGGATAAAATACTTATTTGGCGAATGGATCCGCCCTAATACATGTTCTGCTAATATACACCATGTATGTAGAAATAGTGTATTGTAGAAAGTACCGTATACGTATATATTTTGGAAGTATGTTTGACATGATTATTTGCTGTATAAATATATCCTATGTGCGTAAAATACTTGCTTGGCGAAAGGACTCGCCCTAATACATGTTTGCTAACATACACTATGTATGTTGAAATAGTGTGTATGCTAAGTGTTTGTGAAAATGCTTGTGGGATTAAGTGTTTGGATGATGATGCCTTAGGTAGGTGTTGAGATGGGATTCTCGACTACCTTAGAGACATGTATGATTTCCTCCATGAGGTTGTTTACTTAAACCGCTTACTTGTAAAATATATGTGTTTGTATTCTTGTTCATATGGTGCTTATGATATGCTTTATAATATGCTTTATACATGCTTATGACATGTTTGTTAGCATGCTTGAATTACTTTGTTTATTATGCTTTACTCCACATGCTTCGAATATGGATAAATTGCGATTGGGACTATGTTTATAGTCCAGATAATCGGTACCAGACTTGAGATCGTGGTTGAGATGCATTTCACCACGTAGGATGTGTTTGACGAACCCGAGTCGTACTTCAGTTGGTGACAGTGGTTAGGCCACACGAAGTGCTTATGCACTTCATGTCGTTCAGTTGATTGTGCGCTCGCGCTAGTCAGGCCCGTCAAATAATCCAATATGTCTAATGTATGTTCACCATGTTTGGTTACCACTGCTTGAACCTAGGGTACCAAACTTACCAGTGGAATCCCGTCAACCATGGTACCTCGATCCACTAAGACTCATGAGCCGGGCATGGTGGTATGGGACACCGTGGTCAAGCTGTCGGCCTATGCTGGGGCCACGTGCCTCCCCGTAGTGACCAGTGAGCAACCAGACTCGTGAGTTGATTATGGTGGTATGAGACACTATATTCGAGCTGTCGGCCTACACTACTTGATGGGTGATGGGAGAGTGGTGCAACGATTCCGTGTAACAGTCCTAACAGCCCTGACCGTACCCGGTGTAGTGACCTCGAGCATACTCTAAATCTGCGGTGAGGCGATGAGCCTTTCCGTAGTAACAGAGTATAAACTAGGCCTGTATTGATAAGGTGATGGGGGAGTGGTGCAACGATTCCGTGTAACAGCCCTAGCAGCCCTTGTAGCGACCTAGAAACACACCATCGTATGAGATTGTCTAGGACTGACGACCCTAGAATGGATCATGTTTGGGAATGATACAAGGGAGGTACCTTAGTTTCTCAATCCTGTTGTTTGAAATGGACTAATAATAACTCGGTAATCATGCTCATCATGCATTGCATGTGCTTGAAAGATGTGGAGCACTGAGGAAAGCAAGCATGCCGCGAATGTAAGATGGTGTCGCATGAGGGAGTATGTCGGTGAGGGCATCCATCATGACTGCATTCATACTTGCATTAATAAGAGTAGTTAGGAGTGTTTGATTATACTGCTTTATCATTACTGCTTGACTGAGTCGATAACATGTTAACCTATGCTTTATTGTTCCACTGAGTTAGCTACTCACTCCCACGATACGGGACAGTGTTCCGAACACCCACCAGACTTTGTCTGATTGCAAATAGCAACGCTACTCCTGAGGTGGAGCCAGACCTTTATGAAGACAATGATGCTTGTTCGTATATGTTGTGTGCTGACGGCTTCAAGTGAGCCGTGTCTTGATCAACGAGATTACAGGGATGTTGACTAGATGACACTACATTTGGTATAATTTGAATTGTACTTGTAATTCATTAACCTGGTAACATTATCACACTCTGGAGACTCACCACTATTTTTATATATTTCATATATCTATCATAGTCTTCCGCTTGCAATTTAACTATCTCTGGAGTATGATATGCTGTTTTGGCTTAATCTCACTCATGTTCAATGCACTAATTCAGACAACAATTCAATCATCATTCATTTTGTTGCATAAGTGATGCGTTGGAACTTGGGAGTTGAGTTTATGCTCGACCCCGATTTTCAGGGCGTTACAGATTGACCACTAGTCGACGAGGTACCATTAAACATCCCAAGATGGCAGCCTCGTGGGCCAGGGATGGTAGTCATGGGATACTATGCCCGAGCCGTCGGCCTACGCTGCGCCATGTGCTCCCCGTAGTAACCGTGAGATTACTTAAATCGACTGGTTGCAATTGGACTAATAATGGGCTGACAAATCATGCATACATGACATATTACGATGACTTGGATCATTTTGCCCTACAATTACGCTGAATGTTACGCTTATGACCAGTCATTTGATTTATGATGATGACTTGGATCTTCATGCCCATGCGATTACGCTGAGTGTTATGCTAATGACCAGTCACATCCTTGGGTGACGACCCCAATGCCCGTCCTGATATTTTACCCAGGGCACCGACCATCCGGATGTTTTACCCGAGTCGTTGATTGCATTCATACATCCATGCATATAATAAGACTGCATTTACTCTATTTTGGTTGTCTGGATGTTTTATACTATTTCTTACCTGATGCGGCGGGGTGTAATCTTGAGGGGAATTCACACTGAGTTGGCCACTCATCCATCAAATATACAACCATACAGGTAATATAGATGGCTTAAGTAATATACATGTTCAGACTTGATGAGGAACAGGGCACGATCGCCAGGGATGCATGACTGTATTTTTCTGGAGGAGCTGCGTGGCCTTGCGGCTTATATTCATATACTTTCTGTTATCTTTCATGTATTAAATCATGCGGATCCTTGTATTTGTTATATCAAGACATTGGTTTGTATAAGTCATTATGGTCACTCTCTTGTATAATCTAAATGATAATGAGATTTTCCTTTATGCTTACTTATCCATTCTACGCTCATCTGCTTACTCTTATAAAAGAAGAAAAAAAAACATATTTGACCATCCTTTAAGGTTAACACTCGAGTTTTTGGAAAATGGGTCGTGTACTCGGGTCCTGAAGATTCCGGGCGTTACCGGTACGGTACTAAAGGTCCGTGGACTTCCAGGCGGTTTTTCTTTTGGGCTGCTGTTCACCGTTGGATCTCGCCAATACATCCCTCTATAGTTTTCATTACCGAGATCTTTTTTTTTTCATTGTTTCAAAAAAAGTAGGCATACGACGTACAAAAAGCTCATGCCCTTCTTTATCTTTAAAGATAGGGTGTCCTAACCATCCAACAGTTATTCCATCCCCGTTATCCATTGAGCCTGCTCTGAATCATCCCCCTTTCGCCAGATTATTACCGATGTAATCATAAAAAGCTAATTTTTTGAGAATTTTAGACCAAGTTTCCGACAAACTCAAATTTTCGGCTAGCCTGGCACCAACCCTTCGATATATTTCTTGCTGGAAGTATCCCTAATCCCACTGATAACGAGTGGGACCAAATAATTCGATCGGGGTAGTTGTTGAACCATACCACATAGTTCCAGCAACAATGAAAGCTGCAAAAAAGACAACAGCGATACTACTGGAAAGGACCGTTTCAATATTGCCCATACGTAATCCTTTGTATAGACGTTAGGGCGGGCGGACACTAAGATGGAATAGACCCGCTAATATGCCCAATGTCCCCGCTGCAATATGATGAGAGGTTATTCCTCCCGGAATAAAAGGATCAAAACCTTTCGCGCCCCATGCTGGATTTACAAATTGTACTTTTCCGGTTATGCCATAAGGATCAAACACCCATATTCCAGGACCATACAAGCCTGTTACATGAAATGCGCCAAACCCAAAGCAAGCCACCCCTGAGAGATTTATCATAAAGAGGATGAGCTTCAAGAGAATGATTTGAAGTCCTTGCAGAGTGGAACCATGCAGTACCGGACACGAGATAGATCTTCCAAAGAACAAGACTTTTTTCGTAGTAACATAGGAAGGACACGCGGGAAAAATAGAAAGGAAACTATACCCGACCAGGATGGATGTAAACTTATAAGCTACTGAGGCTAGGGATAATCGTCCAGGTCTTATTTCAAATCCCGTCATCATTGGGCAACCAGGGTCGGAAAAGCGGAGACTTCCGAGGTGGTTGCGACTGGAGCATGGCTTGGGAGTGGATCCTTAAAAACTCCCATCTTCTCATTAGGGTTCACTGCATTCGCTTGAATCAATTAATTGTTGCGACATGCTATGTTTTCTCCCCCATTGCTAGTAGGTTGATGGGTCGCACTCCCGGCACACATGTTTTGGCCTTGTGTGTCAGCCATCTATTTTCATTGTTCAACTGTTTGACAACATGAAAAAACCAAAAGCTTTGCCCGCCCTCTCTATCTATCTAAGGGATGGAAGGGCAGAGGCCTTTGGTGTCCCTTCCAGTCAAGAATTGGGACCTCACTAGCCAATATGCCTTTCTCTCATGCCTCTCTTTGTTCATGGTTCGATATTCTGGTGTCCTAGGCATAGAGGAACCACACCAATCCATCCCGAACTTGGTGGTTAAACTCTATTGCGGTGACGATACTGTAGGGGAGGTCCTGCGGAGAAATAGTTCGACGCCAGGATGATAAAAAGCTTAACACCTCTTATTCTTATTACTTATTTCTCTCCTTGGCTTAACAGCAGCAGATATTATATAGCCTTAACAGTCGAGAGCAGCCAGCCCTAGCTGTCTATTTTCCCAATGATATGAAAAGCAAGTCCGAATCAGACCTTCGACGACTTGGCTCAACGGTTCGTTAGCCAAATTGATTACAACATCGAGGTATAATCGAGTCTAACCGATCTGCATGCCACTACGCAGAAATTCGACGAGCCCTTCACACAGTTTATTAATAGATGGAGGGCCTTAACAGCTAAGGTGTCCTCCCCCATTCCAGAGCATGAGGCCGTTAGAATTCTTCTCTAAAACCTTTATCAGTGAGGTATGTACTTCTAAGAGAAGTACGAACCTTTGAAGAGCTCATCTGTCATGGCATGTGGTCTCTTTTATCCGCTACTCTTAACATTTCCGTTGGAGGATATAAGAAATCTTCTAGTGGAGTGTTTGGATCCATAGCAGCAACGTACCACCAAGAAATATACTTGAGAGAGCGTTCAATCATTTTATATAAAATAGTTCTCTCTGCAAGTAAACCCATGTCATCAGGTATAGAAGAGTGAAAATGGTTGGAAATACCTATCAACCGTGTATCACTCCTCTAATCACAAGAGGACACAAGGAAATGCCTGATGAACCCCAGCATATAACAATCAGGTATAAATCCTTCTGGTAACCCGAGCCATATAAGGAGGGGCAATTTTGCCACGCCAACAGGGGATAAGAATATCAAGTAGTGACGGAACCAATGTCTGTTTAGACGAGGGTTAAGGCACCTAACATTTTTAGTATATGTTTTAAAGCTAGTTCCACACAAGCGGAGGCTCACTTGAAGTGAGTCAACCTTCACCTATCTAAAACAGGCATCCAGGCTATAGAATGCCTGATGGAACGAAGCATTTTAACGCTAATAGGGGAGAAATCCCTATCTAGAATCCGGAATTTCTTCGCGAATTCCAACCCTCCCCGAGAGGAAATGAGGGACTTAGATGGAGAGGTTTAAAGCGCCCCTCACTCTGCCATGAGAACAAACGAAAGCCGTACTATCTCCTTGCAGCTTTGCCTGCAGCCCTTCGGTGGTATAGTAGGATGGATAGCAAAGCCGCCTTCGGCCCCTCGCGTCAATAAGCCCCTCTTCGAGCCTCTACTGAATTCCGCTCGCCCCGGTTCGTCAGTAGCGTTGTGTTGACAAAGGTAACCTTTTGATTATGTCATTACGGTTTGTTCCGATTCGGTTGACTTTGTCAACGACACAAGCAACGAGTTGACAAAGGAGAACAGCCCTGCCCTTGCTATTAGTCTGCTACTTCCTTTGAGTTAACAAAGGTGAATAGTCCCCCTGTTGAAGTCGCTTTGTTACCTATTCCATTAGGAACCACAGATTTTTTGGTACATCACATTCATGCATTTACGATCCATGTGACCGTATTGATACTACTTAAAGATGTTCTATTTGCTCGTAGCTCACGTTTGATACCTGATAAAGCAACCTTCGCCATGACATTAGTGGCTTAGCTCTTCGCGCTTCCCGCAAGAACGAGCGGATAGCGAAATGTTGGCTCTACGATCGACATGTGGACTTACGGACTGGGCCAATGCCTTTCTGTGCGTGAAGGGCACCGGGGCAGACCCCAACCTCTTGATTTTGGTCATGTGCCATAGTCCCCAAACCATTGGGCCCTTGATGTTAGGAGGAAGAGGTTGGCTTTGCCAACGCAGTCCGCGTGGTACGGAAGATTGGGCCGCTCCGCAAAGCTGAGCTTTTCAGTTCGCTCCCCCTATGTGGTTGGCCTTCTTACCAGTCTGCCTCCTTTCTCTTGATGGAATATAACAATGCCCGAGCTCCAGCTTTGCTTGCATTCTTCATCGACGCTCGCCGGATGTATCACTCATCCCGCTCCTGACGGTAAGGAGTCTTCTTTAATATGAGCTCGAAGACTCCTTACCGTCAGGAGTCTTCGGGCTCATCCATGGTCGACCGAGAGGCCTTCGTTTCACATTGCTGGTGAAACAGTTTCCTTTCTAAATCCACCGGATGTATCCTCTATGCCTGCTGCCCGGGCTCTTGCCTCTGCATAATCCCGTTTAGGGCTGGGATACATACTTAACGTAACGTACTGGCTTTTAAGCAAGCGCGAGGGATGAGCCCGAAGCCTCCTGTCGCGAGGCATACCACCCAGGCTAAAATAGGTCCTTCGTCTCGTCAGGCAATCACTCTGTCCTGATATGAAATCCAAAGTACCATAGGAAGGACTCCTATTTCAAATCCTATCTATTGTTTACCATAGTCCTAATCATAACGAAACAAGACGTCACTTGAAGGCATGAGGGATTATCTTAAGCCTACCTCCTCACCAAGACAAGCAACTTATTTTTACTTCTGCTCGGTAGTTCCGTAACAGGTTATTTCGGACATTTTCTAGGATCAGAAGGAACCGCTATAATGACCATCGCGTGCGTATCATTCCCTTCCATCGGTCGTTTTGAAGCAAGCAAGCTTCAAAATGTATGCACGGCCGTTGCTTGCTGGCTTTAAAGCTTATTAGTAAAACGCACTAGTGCGCTCATACGTTTGTCAGCTGAAAAATGTATGAGCGCCAACGCGTGCAACGACCGTCGCTTGCCCACAGTTCAGGACTGGGAGCAGCCCGTTCGGTTACTGAAGTGAGGAGTTTCCTCGGCCTGGCAGGTTACTATCATCGATTCATTAGGGACTTTTCCAAGATAGCCAGACCGTTGTCTCAACTCACTTGGAAGGATTTCAAGTTTGCCTGGAATGAGAAGGCAGAAGCAGCCTTTCAGGAACTAAAGGACAAGTTGACATCCGCACCCGTGCTAGTATTGCCATAGCAGGGGTCAAATATATGATATACACCGACGCGTCTCGTGTTAGTTTGGGTTATGTTCTTATGTAGAATGACAGAGCGATTACTTATGCTTCACGACAGTTGAGGAAACACGAGGAGAACTACCTTACTCACGTCCTAGAATTGGTGGTCGTCATCTTTATATTAAAGCTCTAGAGATATCACACAGAGATATGTGAATATAAGGCAACGACAATGGATGGAAACCTTGAAGGACTTCAAGTTTGAGGTTTCCTACCATCCTGGTAAAGCCAACCTTATGGCAGACGCGTTGAGCCACAAGAAGACGATAGAATTTACAGCTCCGCTGATGATACAGGAATGGAACATAGTTGAATTTGTGCGAGATTTTGATCAAAAGCTTACTGTAGAGGAGCCGTTCGTGAGCGTTGCACATATTCATGTGCAGCCACTTATCGATGACCAAAGCATTGTCGCTCAGGGGAAGGATGAATGGTTGGTGAAGATGAGCAAACGAGCTAGTGACGATAAAGACTCTGAATGGAGAGTTGGTTCGGATGGGGGTTTATGTTATCGTGGTCGTCCATGCGTCTCAAATCTTCATGACTTGAGATGGGAAGTTCTCGAAGGTGCCCACAATTCAAAGATGGTGATGCATCCTGATAGTACGAAGATGTATCGAGACATGAAGTGTTCCTACTAATGGGACAACATGAAGGCCTAGATAGCAGATTATGTGTCCCGTTGTCTCACTTGCCAGCAGGTCAAGGTCGAGCATCACCGACCTCCTGGATTACTTCAGCCTATGCCCATAGCTGAATGAAAATGGGATTTCATCTCTATGGATTTCATTTCAGGGTAACCAAAGATGAGGAAGGAATATGACTCCATTTGGGTGATTGTGGACCGATTGATGAAATCGGCTCATTTCCTCCCGATTAGAGTCTCAAACTCAGCAGACGATTTGGTTGGCTAGGCTGTACATCAAGGAGATAGTACGTCTGCATGGAGTGCCTATGGAGATTGTGTCGTATCGAGACACACAATTCACATCTATCTTCTGGACTCGTATCCAGGAAGCGATGGGTGTGAAAGTAAAGTTCAGTACCGCGTTCCACCCATAGACGGATGGGTAGACGGAATGGGTAAATTAAGTGTTAGAGGATGTGTTACGGGCACGTGTGCTCGATTTCAGAGGCAGATGGGATGATTGTCTTCCCTATGCTGAGTTCGCTTATAACAACAGCTTTCAAGCAAGCATTGGCATGGCTCCCAATGAAGCACTGTATGGGCGCCCATGTAGAGCACCGCATTGCTGGGCAGAGGTTGGCGAGAAGAGTTTGATTGGCCTAGAGTTAGTGTAGGCGACCTCAGAGAAGATTGACATTATCATGCGTCGACTTCTTGCAACATAAAGCAGATAAAAGAGCCACGCCGATACGAGACGGCGACCGCTAGAGTTTGAGGTGTTGCGCAGCACGCCAACAACGCAGTGAGCCTAGATCCAATCTAAGGCCTCACCCCCAAACGATAGACAGGAAGAAATATAAACTAGAAATAGATCAAAGCAATCTAAAACAAACCACAAGACAAGATATATGTGGAAAAACCCCAAACTAGGGTAAAAAACTACGGATGCAAAATTCCACTATGAAGAGAAACGAAGATTACAAGGCAATATACTAACCTCTCCCTTGGAAGTACAAAGAAAATCCTTTGCCCACACCTCAGAATAATTTCCTAAAATTTACCTTAACCTAGAATAGCCCTAGGGACCCCAATTTATAGTTTTGGCAACTTCCCTTTCCGCATCCCAGTTGCGAAAGGACTTGCGACACGAAATTCGCGAAACTCCTTTCGCATCCCAGTTGCGAAAGGACTTGCGACACGAAATCCGCGAAACTCCTGAGTAACGCCTCTTCAAAACACTCTGGCTCACCATTATCTGTCAGTAGTAGATAATGTAAGGAGGGTGAGTATCGGACCGTGGGTCTCCTCTCCCGAGTAGACCTCCTCACAACTGGTGTATGCGGCTCTGCCTCATCCTGTGGCACTGTAACACCCATGTCCGGTAACTCTTCCAACTCTACGAATTCCTTTTTCTCGGCCTTATTTTCCTGCACACTGTCCTTATACATCACTTTTTCATTAAAGACTACGTCCTTGCTTCTGATGATTTTTCTGTTTTCTGCATCCCAGAACCTGTAGCCAAAATCATGTTGCCCATAGCCTATAAACGTGCACCTCCTGGACTTCACATCTAGCTTGTTTCAGTGCTCTGCATCAATGTGAACATATGAAGTGCAACCGAACACTCTGAGATGTGCAAGGTTCACTTCTTTCCCAGTCCACACTTCTTCTGGTAGCCCACCATCCAATGGTGCCGAGGGACTTCTATTGATGAGATATGCGGCAGTATTCACAGCATCTGCCCATAAGGTCTTGGGCAACCCTGCATGTAACCTCATGCTCCTGGCGCGCTCAAGGATGGTCCTGTTAATGCGCTCAGCCACACCATTCTGTTGTGGTGTCCCTGGAATCGTTTTCTGATGTTTGATTCCATTTGCTGCACAATACTCCTCAAACCTCTTATCATAATACTCTCCCCCATTATCAGATCTGAGACACTTTACTGTTTTATCTGTCTCATTTTCTACCATAACTTTCCACTTCTTAAATACATCAAATACATCAGATTTATGTTTTAAGAAGTAGACCCACAGTTTTCTACTAGCATCATCAATAAAGGTAACAAAATAACGTGAGCCACCAAGAGATAATACCTGTGCCGGTCCCCACACATCAGTGTGTACAATCTCCAACAGACGTGTCTTTGGAGCGCGTCCCGTCTTCTTGAAGCTTACCCTCTTCTGCTTGCCATACACGCAGTCTTCACAGAATTCCAAGTCAATAGACTTCAACCCTGGTAGCTTCCCTTTTAACAATAGCACTTTCATCCATTTCTCACTCATATGTCCCAGCCTCTGATGCCATAACTGCCCATTCACTCCAGTTGATGCGACTGCGAGTGAACTATACGATCCTGAAGTCATGTACAAAGTACCTTCCTTTTTGCCTCGAGATATTACCAAGGCACCTTTTGTGATCTTCCAGGAGTCACTGGTGAATGTCGTCACATAACCGGTATCAGCCAACTGTCCCACTGAGATCAGATTACGTTTCAAACTCGGTACATGTCTGACATCCTTCAATTTTAAGACTGTTCCGTCTTTCTAATTTACATGAACATCTCCCTTTCCAACAATATTGCACGGTTCATCATCACCCAGGTAGACTCTCCCAAAGTCACCTGACACATAATCACGCAGAACTTCCTTACACGAAGTAGCATGAAACGAAACACTCAAGTCTATAACCCAAGACTCATTCCTCGCATCAAGAGACAAGATCAATGCCTCTGTGTCACTCTCCTCAGACAGATTCACTTAATCTTTCCCACCTTGAGAGCTTCCTTCTTGTTTCTTGAGTGCCCTGCAATCACGTTTCATGTGCCCCTTCTTGCCGCAATGCCAACACCCGTCTTTGTCTTTCGATCCCTTGGACTTATTCCTTAACTTAGAACGCCAGTGTTTATTGCCTCCTTTGTTCAGCGATCTTCCTCTTCCTTCAACGTTTAGAGCATTCCCTGAATCCCCTGGAACTCCTGATGCCTTCCTTCTAGATTTTTCGCTGAGAATTAGACCGGCCACATCATCAAATTTCAGCTTTGTCGATCCTGAAGAATTGCTCACAGCAATCACCAAACCATCCCAACTGTCTGGCAAATTGGATAAGATCAATAATGCCCTGACCTCATCCTCAAAAGCAATGCCAACGGATTTCAACTGGCTCGTGACTGTATTGAACTCGTTTAGATGTTCAGCCACGCTCCCACCATCTGACATCTTCATGTTGAATAGTTGTTTCATAAGATGAACCTTGTTGGATGCTGAGGGCTTTTCATACATGGTGGCTAGGTCTTCCATTAATTCTTTTGTCATTTTTACCTTGGATATATTGAAGGCGACGCTCTTAGACAAAAAGAGTCGGATCGTTCCTAAAGCTTTCCTATCCAGTAAAAACCATTCATCATCTGTCAACTTTTCTGGTTTCTTCTCTTTTCCTCCTAGAGGAATATAGAGGTCCTTCTGATACAGATAATCCTCCATCTACATCTTCCAGAAGGTAAAGTTCGAACCATCAAACTTCTCAATTCTAGTTTTCCCATCTTCTGCCATCGCTCCCAATAGAACTAAACCAATAGCTCTGATACCAGTTGTTGCGCAGCACGCCAACAACGCAGTGAGCCTAGATCCAATCTAAGGCCTCACCCACAAACGATAGACAGGAAGAAATATAAACTAGAAATAGATCAAAGCAATCCAAAACAAACCACAAGACAAGATATACGTGGAAAAACCCCAAACTAGGGTAAAAAACCACGGATGCAAAATTCCACTATGAAGAGAAACGAAGATTACAAGGCAATATACTAACCTCTCCCTTGGAAGTATAGAGAAAATCCTTTGCCCACACCTCAGAATAATTTCCTAAAATTCACCTTAACCTAGAATAGCCCTAAGGACCCCAATTTATAGTTTTGGCAACTTTCCTTTCCGCATCCCAGTTGCGAAAGGACTTGCGACACAAAATTCACGAAACTCCTTTTGTATCCCAGTTGCGAAAGGACTTGCAACACAAAATCCGCGAAACTCCTTTCGCATCCCAGTTGCGAAAGGACTTGCGACACGAAATCCGCGCAACCTCGACTGGTCGTGGGAAGCCCCAGATGTGGCTCCACTTCTCAACATGAGGTTGGGGACCACGTGTTTCTTAAAGTTTTCCCCATGAAGGAAGTTCTTCGATTCGACAAGAAGGAAAAACTCACGCCACGATTTATTGGTCCATTCCAGATTCTAGATCTGGTGGGTGTGGTAGCGTATCACCTTGCTTTGCCCACACCACTCGGAGGCGTGCACAACATATTTCACGTATCGATGCTGAAGAAATACGTTGCGGATCCTTCCCACATTATCAAATAGGAGCAGGTACAGTTGAGTGAAGAAGCTACTTATGTACTGCGACCGACACGTATTCTAGACAGGAAGGAACAGGTGCTGCGCAGTAAAGTTATCCCCCTTGTAAGGTACTGTGGACACACCACACTGAGGAAGAGGCTACTTGGGAAAAAGAAGCCGAAGTCCATAAGAACTACCCTCAGATTCTCGAGGAGTACGAAAAGGTACTAATTTCGAGTATGAAATTTTTTCTTCCAGGAGGGTAGATTGTATTGTCTCGGAAAAATCCGTACAAAGACCCGAGCACCACCTCAGGCAGAAATCCTTAATGAGCGAATCCTTTAGAAATTAGACAAAAATTTGTTAAGTACTAAGCTAAATTAATTGGTGAATTTTCTTCAACCACTATCTATACGAACTGCAAGACCCAAAACTATTAGAATCACTAACTTAACATTTCCTAAAAACCTAGGATCAGTCTCAAAACCTAGTTGTTCCCAGGAACACATTGAAACCCCATATCAGACCTGGACCATGCGTCGAAAGTTCGATAACTGTGAAATTATAAGGTTATGACCACCTTACTGGGCTTGACAACCATCCCGGGAATCGAGTCCAAATAATATAAAAAAAATGCACAACTTGAGCCTGGAGCGAAGTGTGTGAGAAACATGAATATCTTTAGAAAATCAACTCAGATTTAAGTGAATTGGGTAGTTCACTTGCAGGCCAAATTTAAAGTTTCAGACCGTCAGATTCTGACCCAAGTACACCCTTGGATCAGGGAATTTTCCTGCACCAATTAGTATACTTGTGGCCCTGATCGAGTGATGATGACCGTTGAAGTGAAACGGGTCCTCCACGATCGATCCATTAATTTGATTGGAGCGAAACTTTAACTTGGCATAGATCCATTGTCAAGGGACTTTCTTCAGACCGTATGTAGGTAATGGACCTCCAGATGAGCTCCATTGGTCCGAAACAGCCACCCCTGGGCTATATCCAAAGTATACCATGGCCCTGGGGCCATTGACATCACTTCTGGGCCTATATAATGCCCTAAACCCACCCCTCTCTCATTCCATACGAATTTCCTAAAACTCTAAGAGAGAGAAGAGAGAAAAGAGGAGGAAAGAGTGAGGAGAAGTGTGAGAGATTTGTGGGTTGTTGCTGGGATTCACTCCCACCACCCCACGTGCTGAATCATCTCTCCCGTGTCGCTACACCATCGAATTCAAATCCATTTTTAGGTAAGAAATCCTAACCCTAATCTGTTTTAGGAATCTAAAAAGAGAAATCAGTGAAATAGCTAACCTATTTCAATGTGTAGGTAGTCGTTGTGCCGTAAACAAAGACGTAATGTACGTACTGAGTTTGTAACGAGTAAACCAACGAAAGATAAGGACTATAAACATTTAGGTTATAGTTTTCAAGGCTTTCAATGTCAACTAATGATTTATGTCTGACTTGATTGCTACCATATGATCTTAGTTACGATGTATTCGATAGATTATACATGTGTATTAACTAAGTGAATATATAATGCATTCCATGTGTTTGTTGAAATGTTTGAATGAAATTACTATCATGATTTATACTTGTCATGACTATTAATCTGGAATACATGTTCGTTGTATGTATGACAACTCATTTGTGAAAGAATTTGCTATAATATATGATATAACTAAGTTAGGGCATGTATGTAATAATGTGTAGGCTAAGTGTTTGATAAAATGTCTGAATGAGTAATTGTTTGTTGAATTGTAATTACTAAGGGTGTTGAGATAGGATTCTCAACTACCTTATCTATATGTATAAATCCCTTCATGTAACCTTAATTTCACATACGTGATTTATGCATAAAAATATCCGATGTATAGTAACATGTTTTATGTGTTTGACTAATGCTCAAATGATTATTGTATTTGAATTGTTTACTAAATGTTGTTATGATTATCACATGTGACTTTCTATTGCATTGAATATGATTGGGACTACTACGTAGTCCAGGCAATCGGTAATGGATCCTGGTTGAGTGGTTGAACTAGATTCACCATGTTGGATACGCTCGATGAATCTGAGTCGTACGAAGATTGTCGACAGTGGTTAAGCCACATGGAGTGCTTATGTGCTCCATGTCGATTAATTTAGCATGTGCTCGTACCAATCGAACTTATCAAATAACCCGATTGGCCTATTGTATGTTTACCATGTATGGATGCTACTGCTTGAATCTAAGGTACCACTTACCAATAATGTAAAACCCGTTTAACCTTGGTACCACGATCCGTTAAGACTCATGAGCCGGGCATGGTGATGTATGGGACACCATGGTTGAGCTGTTAGCCTACGCTAGGGTGACGAGCCTCCCCGTAGTGACCAGTGAGCAACCCAACTCATGAGCCGAATATGGTGGTGTATGGGACACTGTATTCGAGCTGTCGGCCTATGCTAAGGTGACGAGCCTTTCCGTAGTGACCTCGAGTATAAAATAGGCCTACGCTAAGGTGACGAGCCTTCCGTAGCAACCTGAACTTGCCTATCCACTGCTTTTCAAATCAGGGGTGATGTTGCCCTATAACTTTCCTATCATATGTGATTAACTAGAATTGACGACCCTAGATGGATCATTATTTAGGTAAATGATATAAAGGGAGGTACCTTAGCTTCCTGAATCTGCTCTATGAATAAGCCTAATTAAATATTGGCTAACACGACCATGCACCGCATTGCATGTGCTTTGGCGAGGAAGCGCACGTGTAAGGAGTGTTACATGCACAATCGTGAGATGATGTCGCCGAGGGAGTGCAGGTGAGGGCATGCATCATTAAATCATACCATTCTTGCTTTAACCAGAGTAGTTAGGAAATGCTTGTTGTATTGCTTTATCATTACTGCTTGACTGAATTGATAACATGTTAACCTTTGCCTTATAGCTCCACTGAGTTGATCACTTACTCCCAATCTGGGACGGTGTTTTAAAACACCAACCAGACTCTATTTTAGCTGCAGATGATGGCAAGGCTTATGAAGCGGAGCCTGACTTCTACGACGATGAGGAGGAGTTCTCTTATATGCAGCTATCAGGCAGGTCTATGTAGACTATGTACTGATCATCGGGATTACAGGGATACGAATTAGTTGGACATTATACTTTGTCATTTTGTATATTTTGGAATAAACATGTATATATTCAGCCTAGTGACATGATCGTACTCTGGGTGTTTATAACCACTCATATACTTTATATATCTATCATAGTCTTTCGCTTGCTTAATCTAATTATCTCTGGAGTATGATATGCTGATTTAGTATAATCCCACTCATGTTTAATGCACTAATACGGGCAACATTTATTCATCATCATCTATATTGCATAAGTGATACGTCGGAACTCGGGAGTTGAGCTTTGCTCGACCCTCAATTTTCGGGGCGTTACATGTACAAACATGTTGAATGTTATGTGGACGATTTGGTGGTCGGGTCAAATCATCATGAAGAACACTGCGAACATCTGGGTTTGGTCTTTTGCCGAATCAGAAGGAAATAGCTAAAGATGAACCCAGCTAAATGTGCATTTGGAGTATCGTCAAGAAAATTCCTTGGTTTTGTGGTGAGACACATGGGTGTTGAAATAGATCCAGAGAAAGTTAGAGCTATTCAAGATATGTCACCTTCGAAAACGTTGAAAGAGCTAAAAAGCTTGCAGGGCAAGTTAGCATATATCCGTTGTTTCGTCTCAAACCTGACAGGAAGATATCAGCCATTTTCTTATCTGATGAAGAAGGAGCAGAATTCACATGGGATGAGCCCTGCCAGAACGCCTTGGATTTGATAAAAGAACTGTTGAAATAACCTCCAGTATTAACAGCCCCTGTGAAAGGAAGACCTCTCATTTTGTATATATCGACATCCGAGAATTCACTAGGAGCCTTGTTAGCACAAGTGAATGAAAATGGGAAAGAAGCGGCACTTTATTATTTAATTCAAACATTGATCGGTGCAGAATGCAATTATACACCCATCGAAAAAATATGCTTGGCATTGGTATTTACAATTCAAAAATTAAGGCATTATTGTTTGTCCCATGACACAACTTTGATATCTCGAGTAGACCCCATCAAATTTTTAATGACAAGACCGATGTTGTCAGGAAGGTTGGCAAAGTGGATGTTGCTGTTGTCAGAATATGCTATCACGTATGAACCGGCGAAAGCAATAAAAAGATAGGCAGTGGCAAATTTTCTAGCAGCTCATCCTGTGACATACAGCGAAGCATTTCTTGATGAGTTTCCTAATGAACAGGTTGTGATGACCTAATGAACAGGTTGTGATGACATAATTGCCAAAGGCGTGGCAGATGTTCTTTGATGGAGCGACTCAGGCAACAGGGGCAGGTGCCGGAGTAATATTCATTACCCCCCAGAGTGATCTGTTGCTTTATTCTTTCACGTTAGGTACTACATGTACAAATAACGAAGCCGAATATAATGCCCTTAACATCACGATGGAGATAGCCAGTGAACTGAAAATAAAAGCACTGCAAATTTACGGGGATTCTAAGCTGGTTATAAACCAATTGACGACTGAATTTGAAACAAGGAAACTGAAACTACTGTCATACTGTCGAAGGGCGCTGCATTTATTGGAGTAATTTTTTATTGTTGAAATCAAGC
Source organism: Magnolia officinalis (assembly GCA_021015155.1). Lineage (NCBI taxonomy): Eukaryota > Viridiplantae > Streptophyta > Magnoliopsida > Magnoliales > Magnoliaceae > Magnolia > Magnolia officinalis. The sequence goes on from JAJHSJ010000015.1 coordinate 38,175,338, forward strand.
ATAGACCACGGTATGAGAACGCAAGAGTCGATGCTTTGGCTAGTCTAGCAGCAGCACTATCTTGCCCAGATCGAAGCCCCCTACAAGTGACAATTGAAGAAAGGAGATTTTTGTCTTCAGCAGAAATAATCAGTGAAACAATGGAAGCACTCCCTATATCATTCTTAGAAGTGACAATAAATGATTGGCGGCAGCCTTTCATTGATTATCTCAAGTACGATATCCTACCAGGAGATCCAGAGGCGAAGTTGCAGATTAAACCGAAAGCGAAAAGATTCATTATCTGTAATGAAGAATTATACAAAAGGTCCTATAATGAAATACTGCTGCGATGTCTAAGCGAAGAAGAGGCAGGTCAAGTGCGGCAAGAGGCGCATTCCGGGGAATGCGGGGCACATCAAGCTGGGAGGAATTTGTTCCACCGAGTGCACCGGATGGGGTATTACTGACCGACAATGTTTAAAGATGCAATAGATTATGCAAAGCGGTGTCATGAATGTCAAATCCATGGGGACATCATACATGTACCTCCTGAGGATCTTCATCAGTCAGCTACTTCTTGGCCTTTTGCCGCGTAGAGACTCGATGTCATTGGCCCCATAAATCCATCATCGTCCAGAGGAAAATTGTATATACTGGCAGCAACGGACTAATTCTCCAAATGGACGGAAGCAATTGCACTGCGAAATGTTAAAGAGAAAGATGTTATTAATTTCATTCGGCATGCGATAATATATCACCATGATATCCCAAAGAAAATCATCACAGACAATGGCACTCCTTTCAAAAATAGGGGAATGGAGAAGTTGTCTTAAATTCAAAATTCATCAATTGTTCTCAACACCCTACTATCCACCAGCTAATGGGCTGGCAGAAGCATTCAATAAAACCATTGTAAAAATACTGAAGAAAACGGTGGATGGGAATAAGCGTGACTGGGATGAGAAATTATAGGAAGCTCTATGGGCCTATAGAACAACTTATCGCACAACGACATAAGTTACCCCGTATTCATTAGTTTATGGTGTATAAGTCATCGTGCCAATTGAGATACGAGTTACTTCACTAGGGGTAGCAATGCATCAGTCAATCACAGATGATGAGAACGCAAGAATACGGCTGAGAGAGTTGGATCTACTTGATGAAAAAAGATTGGCAGCACAGCAGCGCTTGTAGTTATATCAAGCCAGAATTTCTGCTGCCTTTGATAAAAAGGTTAAACACATACTTTGACCTAGTCCATATGTTACATAATCTTCAAAGTTTGACCTAGTTGAAGATTATGTAACATATGGACTTGGTCACACTTTGTAAGATTATGTTACTTATGGACTAGGTCAAACTTTGAAGATCGCAAGAATTAAAGCTAGTTGAAGATAGAACATATGAACACTTGAAGAAATATTACTGTTAGGAGTAATATTTCTAGTTAAAGCGAGCATTAACTGGTATGTTACATAATCTTCAATGCCTCGTCCATCTTGATCTGATACTCTGTACGCTCCATTGGAGTAGACTTCAGTTATGACATACGGTCCATCCCACTTAGGGTCAAACTTCAATAGCTTTAATTCTTGCGATCTTCAAAGTTTCAACTCGACATACCAAACATAATCTTCAACTAGGTCTTAAATTCTTGGATTTTTCTGGTTCCAGATCATGAACCGCAATGTTCTTAAAAACTCTGTCTTCACTCAATATATGAAAGTCTTCACTTTCTTCCAGTTTTAAGATCTCGGTAAGTTCGTCGTAGATATCGGTAAGATAGATTCAGCACGAACAGAATGAATGTCAAAGATTCAATGTGAACAATGCACAAGCTTGATACAAATCAATATACAAACTTGAATTGGTTTGAGACACCAAAATTTGACAACACTTAGGTTTATCAACATAGCAGGGTTACGTAGATGTTGCGCGGACTGCGTAAATTTGAGGCAGTTTCTGAATTTTTCCAACTCGGTGTGAAAGTTAGAGTTGCAAAACTATAAATAAGAGTCCCTAGGATGTTCCTAGGCATCTTCTAGGGTTTGAGGAGTGAAGCAAAAGCATGGAGAAGTTGTCGCCAAGATTTTTTTTTCCTCTTCCTTAGTCGTTTTTTTGTTTTTCTTAAGAGATTTTAGTTTAATCATGTCTATGGTTTGTTAAACCTCTTAGATAAGGCTAAGAGGTGAAGCTTGTAGCGTGATGGGATATTTCTTTTACTTTGATTCATGTTTATGTTGAACCTTCTTTGATTTTAGTTTGATTTTAAAGGAATACTTTCAATTCTTAATGATTTATTATGACTCAAATTACAATAGATCTGCAATAGCTTTGAGTATCTTCTTTTCCTGATTTTGATATTATGGGATTGATAAATCTTGTTGTTAGCCATCGTCTCATGGGCATGGTTTGCTGATGGAATCTCTTCCAATTATCACAATTCTCTTCCATTAAGAATTAGGTCAAGGAAAGTTCAGGTTGATCTTAATTGTATATCTTCCAATTGGATAGGATAGGACTCCAATTCTAATCATGTGACTTGAATCAAGTAAGAGGGCTCCCTGATCTCTGCAAGTGGATCCTTGGAAACCCTAGTTACTACCTTTGAATTTGTTAGTTTTAATCACGTTAATCATAATCACTCTCTCAATTAATTCAGATTTAGATTCACATCTTCTTCTAGTTCTAGTTCTAGTTACTTTTAGAATACACACGAGATTAGTCCCTGTGGATTCGACCTCGGTCTCAGTGAGATTATTACTACATCGTGACCCTACACTCAAGGTTGTGAACACCTATAAATTGAGGTTCTCTCTCAATTCGAAATATCAATTATTATCATTAAATTCTTCTGCAAGAGAGTGAGAAGCTCTAGTTATTAGCAAGTTATTGAATGGTATTTATAAATTATTTTTATAGCTTTTGTTTAATTTCATTAATCTCAGATTTTATCATTCTGATTCTAAAGGGAGTGAATACTACTCTTCTTATGAGATTAAAGAGAATTAACTCAAGTAGCCATTGGTTTGAACTTAATTGAAATTAATAGAACTCTGGACCTTTTCTATCTGATTGAACATTGAACAATCGACATTTAAGAAAAGCGGTTCTTTAGCTACGACTTCTGAAACGTCTTTTACGGTGAAGATAAGTATACCTTCAATTCTTATTTTGGTTTTTCTGAGATAGCCAGAAAATCTTAGTGTAGGTTTTGTTTGAGATAGCCTGAAAATCTCAGTGAGGAATTTGATTGTGATAGCCCGTTAAAATCACAACTGTATCAGGTTTTAAGGTGACCCTGAGAAAACCTTTTTCATAGTGAAAGCCAAGATTATGAGGAGAGTAATTTTGGGAATGGAGTAGGTGTGGCAATTTTAGAACAGTTGTTAACACACCGAACCAGTATAATTCTCTATGTTATGTGGTGAATGTTTTTACCTTTTATGTAGTGAATGGTTCTATTTACATTTCAGTTGAAGTGGTGAATGATTGTAATATTTATTTTTATTTACTCTTGTAAAGTTTGGGATTTTGATTTTAAAAAGTATTCGTGAAATAAGGTTGTCTTGCCTAAACTTTTAGGTGAAGGCTGTCCTATGAATAATTTGAAATCAACGTTTCAATACTTAGGCAATTGAGATCTCTGATTAATTTATTATTCAGCACTCTATTCGATTATTTGGCATAGTCCTATTCACCCCCCCCCCCCCTCAGACTCGGTAACCGGACTCACATGGAACCCGATGGCCGGTTCTGGCCGCAACAGCCTCCGTTGTACCCCATTCTTGGCTCCTGAGGTATGTTCCGATCCTGAGATCCTACAAGGAGGATTTTCATAACAATATCATTTCTAATACGAGCATACCCAAGATCACAGCAACTAAATCTGAGAATAACAAAGGCACACATCACAAAATACACTATGAATTTGAACTTTTACAAGCTTATATCAGGTCCAAAAGGACATACATAAGATAATAGAAGAAAGAATGAAGAGGATCTGCTCCAGCGCCGTGACCGGGGTTACACAAATAGATGGGCCTTTGGTTGCCCACCAAATCAACTTTATACTTGGGCCGGGTTGTAGGTCCAACCTTACTTGACTAAGAGCATAACATTTGCCTATGTGGTTGGAGCAATGGGCTGCCCAATAGGCCACCACAATATATGGAAATAGTGGCCTTTATGTTGGGCCCTAACCCTTCCCCTATGGGCCCATAGTGGTATGTATGGGTTAGGCTATGTGTGTTTTCCTTGGACCCATGTTTTGGATAGGCCTTGGGCCGCCTTTTTGAAGCCCAACATGAGTGTATGTGGTATGATTATGGGCTGCCCATTAGGCTCACCACAATGAGTAAACCCATGTCCTTTATGGTTGGGCCCTAACCTTTCTTAAGGGCTCACTAGGTTGCCATGTATTGGGCTTAGTGTATGGCCCACCAGGCCATGGATTGCTTCGGCCTTGGGCCTTATTTCATGCTCGAGTAGTGGCGGGTTTCCTCTTGGCAACCAGTTGAGGTTGAATGTCCTCCTGGTGATCCTAAGGTAGGCCCATATGTTTCTCTATGGATGGTTAAAGGCCCACCATAGACCCTGGGCCATTTATTTGAGGTTAAATATGGATGTATGTGGAGCCTACCTCAATGTGTGTTGGTTCGGGCCATTCAAGCCTTGGATCGCCCGATCATGGAAGCACTCTCTGCCTTGGGTTGCTGCTGGACTCACAATCCAATAGCAGGCTCACTTGATCTTTTCATGATATATACTCACTCTCCATCTGGTGGGGTCCCCCAGCGAGTATAGTTGGCCTTTATGATATTATTTCCACATAGTTAACTAATTTTTTGACCTTAGCAGGTCCAGGAAGTCAAACGGGTCAAAAGTTTATCAAAGGGCCTTAAATGTAAAATTGTATGGTTAAAACTTTATTTAGCTGTGGGGCCCACCATATTGAGAACTTATGTACGTGTTACATGCTTATGTTTTCTTATAATCTTTGGGCTTAATCAATGCATTTTTTTGGGGTCACCTTTAGTGATCACATGAGGACCCCATCTTAGATCAGATTTTTGGGGCATCCCATGAGCCCAGAGTGGGTTGGGACGTCCTAGCTTGGCCCAACCATACATTGGGCCGACTTCCACCATTTTGATGGATGTGGGCTGAGATAAGGATAGTATTGAACCCTTAGTTGCTCACTTAAATTGATAGTTATTGGGCTGATGTAGCGGGGCCCATTTCATCCAAACTTAAACTTGTTATTTTTTTTGGGCCGTATATTGTGTACACGGGCTGCCCACCAAGTCTAAATTAATGCATGGATTCTATGGCCATTGGGAATTGAGCCTTGGGCCTTAATTTCCCTCTTGGGGCCCATGTTGTTAAAGGTGGTATTATATCCTTTTCTTATGGCCTATTATGAGGGATATATGTATGTGGTTACCTATGTTCTTATCTTGAATGTAGGCCTTGGGCCTTGTATCCATATAGTTCATGGTTGAGATGCCTCTTAGGGAATGGCGGTTAAATGTCCCCATTATGGATCCCTCTAGGCCCGATTGTATCTAAATGTGATTAGATGCTCATCTTAAACTCTTGCTAGACTCACTTCTGTATTACTTAGACATGTACTTGTATGCTTAGCCTTGTGGGCTACCTCAGGTAAATGGGCCCCCACTAGAGGTGGGATTCCTTATGGATATTGTCTAAATACCTAGTCTTGGTCCCTTCTTAGATAGGAGGAGTGTACTACATTGTATATCGCCATATAGTGTAATTAAATTCATCTTCATGACCCATGTACATCGTTGTATGCTTGGTTGACACTGAACCACTATGTGTGTATGGTCATATTGTGCCATTGGGCATTGTATGTTACATTCTTCGAGGGACGTAGTATTCCCTCTTAAGCACGTTGGATGCTTGGAATTGATGCATATATGGTTGATTATGTGATTCATGCATCTGGCATTACATAACATATGAGCATTTTTACAATGAGTACTGGGTCATGAAGATGAATTATGCAATACCAGATGCATGAATCACACAATCAACCATGCATCAATTCCAAGCATCCAACGTGCTCAAGAGGGAGTACTACATCCCTCGAAGAATGTAACATGCAATGCCCAATGACACAATATGACCATACACAGTGTGGTTCAGTGTCAACCAAGCATACAACGATGTACATGGGTCATGAAGATGAATTTAATCACACTATATGGCGATATACAATGTAGTACACTCTTCCTATCTAAGAAGGGACCAAAACTAGGAATTTAAACAATATCCATAAGGAATCCCACCTCTAGTGGGGGCCCATTTACCTGGGGTAGCCCACGAGATTAAGCATACAAGTACGTGTCTAAGTAATACAGAAGTGAGTCTAGCAAGAGTTTAAGATGAGCATCTAATCACATTTAGATACAATCGGGCCTAGAGGGGTCCATAATGGGGACATTTAACCACCATTTCCCAAGAGGCATCTCAACCACGAATTATATGGATACAAGGCCCAAGGCCTACATTCAAGATAAGAACACAGGTAACCACATACATATATCCCTTATAATAGGTCATAAGAAAAGGATATAATACTACCTTTAACAACATGGGCCCCAAGAGGGAAATTAAGGCCCAAGGCTCAATTCCCAATGGCCATAGAATCCATGCATTAAGTTGGACTTGGTGGGCAGCCCGTGTACACAATATACGGCCTAAAAAAAATAACAAGTCTAAGTTTGGATGAAATGGGCCCCGCTACATCAGCCCAATAACTGGCAATTTAAGTGAGCAAATAAGGGCTCAATATTATCCTTAGCCCACAAGTCCATCAAAATAGTGGAAGTCGGCCCAATGTATGGTTGGGCCAAGCTAGGACATCCCAACCCACTCTGGGCTCATGGGATGCCCCAAAAATCTTATCTAAGATGGGATCCTCATGTGATCACTAAAGGTGACCCCAAAAAATGCATTGATTAAGCCCAAAGATTATAAGAAAACATAAGCATGTAACACGTACATAAGTTCTCAATATGGTGGGCCCCACAGCCAAATAAAGTTTTAACCATACAATTTTACATTTAAGGCCCTTTGATAAACTTTTGACCCGTTTGACTTCCTAGACCTGCTAAGGTCAAAAAATTAGTTAACTATGTGGAAATAATATCATGAAGGCCAACTATACTCGCTGGGGGACCCCACCAAATGGAGAGTGCGTATATATCATGAAAAGATCAAGTGGGCCTGCTACTGGATTGTGAGTCCAGCAGTAACCCAAGGCAGGGAGTGCTTCCATGATCGGGCGTTCCAAGGCTTGAATGGCCCGGACCAACACACATTGAGGTATGCTCCACATACATCTATATTTAACCTCAAATAAACGGCCCAGGGTCTATGGTGGGCCTTTAACCATCCATAGAGAAACATATGGGCCTACCTTAGGATCACCCAGGAGGACATTCAACCTCAACTGGTTGCCAAGAGGTAACCGCCACTACTCGAGTATGAAATAAGGCCCAAGGCCGAAGCAATCCATGGCCTAGTGGGCCATACACTGAGCCCAATACATGGCAACCTGGTGGGCCCTTAAGCAAGGTTAGGGCCCAACCATAAAGGACATGGGTTTACTCATTGTGGTGGGCCTAATGGGCAGCCCATAATCATACCACATACACTCATGTTGGGCTTCAGAAAGGCGGCCCAAGGCCTATCCAAAATATGGGTCCAAGGAAAACACACATAGCCTAACCCATACATACTACTATGGACCCATAAGGGAAGGGTTAGGGCCCAACATAAAGGCCACTATTCCCATATATTGTGGTGGCCTAGTGGGCAGCCCATTGCTCAAACCACCTAGGCAAATGTTATGCTCTTTGTCAAGTAAGGTTGGGCCTACAACCCGGCCCAAGTATAAAGTTGATTTGGTTGGCAACCAAAGGCCCATCTATTTGTGTAACACGGCCCACTAGCCCAACATAATAGTATGGTAAAAGAAAATGGCCCAAGAGTATTCTAAAATATAAGGGAGCAATAAATGCCCAATTTCCTCAATATGGTGGGCCCCATAATCATGGCCCCAATGGACCCTAGAACATCAGGGATGGGTCCCCAACTAATAATACACAAAGCCCAATGGGCTGGGGCCTAAAAGTTCTGAAATAACAAAGGGGACAATAATGTACAGGAAATTTCTGCAATACATGATGTTGTCCTAAATTTGGGCACTCCTTCGAAGTGGGTCCAGGGCCTCTAAAACTCTGGAAATTGAGGGCCAAGGTCCCTCATCATGCATACAATGAGAGAAAACCCAAAAATCTGGCCCTCCATCAGAAGAAATATTTTTGAATTATGGTTTTTATCAAAGCATATTACTGGACTGCACAGCAGAAAAATCTGGGAGTCCAACCATCTTGGCCTATTCTTTTGGAAGACCAAACGGGGTTAGTTGGGGCTAAAATTTTATAGAGTAACACTTACATAGGTGGGCCACAACCCCACAAAATTTCAGAATTTTTGGATATTCGTAAGTATTTTAATTAATTTAAACAAAACAGTCTGTCCAGAAAATCGAACAGACCTGGACGTCCCAACGTGGTGGGCCAGTCCGGCCCTAGCCACGGTATGTACAGGTGTCCATTGGCCATGAAATTTGGTAGGTGGGTCCTAACATGAGTGGACCACATCTCTACAAAATTTTAAAATTTTTAGACATCCATAAATATTTTAATTAATTCAAATAAAACAATCTATCCTGAAAATCGGACTGATCTGGACACCATATTATAGTGGGTCGGTCCAGGTGGCGGCAGGCAGCAGCTACATCCGCAACTTGTTGTTTGAGCTAGATCGGAGTCACCAAGTTGAGCTACCTAATCGAGGTAAATCGAGACTTAGTTTAATCATTTTGTTACTGAGTTAACTCGGTGGGTTTTCACTGAGTCCATTGTTTATAGGAAGCTAATTGTTAGTGGTTTTCGTAACATTTTGACCAGGTCGCAGATGCACATGTAACAATCAGGTTTGACTCTATTAGGTAGTGGTCGTGCTATCTAGCGGACCACGCAACTAGGTTGCTTGATCGAGGTGAGGACTCAACCTTTAAGCTTCTCACTTAAATTCATAGTTAGTGCTATAATCTCTCTCATTAGTAATCTCCTAAGTTACTTGATTGAATTAATTATCTCACTATGCGAATATGGCAATCTATTGCGCAACCGACTCATATAGCATATAATTGATGTCTCTTTAATTTTAGTAAGCATAAATGATTTGATGGTTACATGTTGTCTCTAGTCATAGAACTTGTTAATTTACTATATGTTTATCACTTGCGATTACTTGATGGATTGAATAGAAAGTATTGTGGACTTACCACCTTGCGGTCCATATTTGACTTACGTGGCTTGGATCGTACACTTACCTTACATGGTCTGGACCGTATATTTGGCTTACGTGGCTTGGATCGCACACTTGCCTTACATCGGACCGCATATTTGACTTATGCAACTTTCATCATACATCTGCTTTACATGGCTTGGACTTTATATTTGGCCTACACGACCTTGATCGCATATTTGCCTTACATGGCCTGAACCACATATTTTCCTTATGCTGCTTGGATCGCATATTTGCCCTTCGTGGCTTTGATGGAATATTATCGCCCTTTTGTGGCTTTATTGATTATATTTCAATAACTTGTTGATTTTCAGGTCATTATGCGGAATTCGTTATGATTTTCGAGTAGAGCTGAAGTTCGCTTATCAATTTTCTAGTCATCTTGCGTAGTTCATATGATTTTTGAATGACGTCAGAATTCCTATGTTGATTCTCTCTTCATCTTGTGGAGTTTAGTCATATTGTGATTTTTAGGTGGAGCTAAAGTTTGCTTGTCGATTTTCTATTCATCTTGCCGAGTTCAGGTACTAGATAATTTCTGGGTGATGCAGAGGTTTAAATGTTGAGTTTTTATTCACATTACGGAGTTCACTTGTATCGTGATTTCTAGGTGAAATTAAAGTTCACGTCTTGATTTTCTAGTCACCGTGAGGAGTTCATATGATTTTCGGGTTGAGCTAAAGTTCGCTTATCGATTTTCTCGCCATCTTGCGGAGTTTTATATGATTTCCAGGTGAAGCGAAAGTTTACTTATTGATTTTCTAATCATCTTACGGAGTTCATGTACAATGTGATTTCCAAGTGCAATAGAAGGTCGTATGATGACTAATTGACTACTTAGACACATTTTCTGGTAATGCGATTGCTACTACATTTTCCTAATGATGAAATTATGTTTGTTGGCTTTATCTCTACGTATACAATCATTATTTTGAATTGTGTTGTTTAATATATTTCCTCATATCTTACAATCTATACTAGATTATGAATGATGTGTGTAATCTTAGAGGGTATTCCTCACTGCGATAGCCATTGACGCTATCAAACCATATCAGTTGATGTAAGTGTAGAGCGATCCGATGTTGTTCACTGGGTTACTAAAGCAGATCGGGTGGCTGAGGAGCTAGGCGGGGTCCCTACGACCCATATTAAGCTCCACCATTAGTTGATAGATTTCTATTTATGTTTAATGAACTTCTGTTATTTCAGATTGTATAAGTTTTGTATGGACGCTTCATTTAGATTCTTGTGGTGATTGGAATGCTTTTATACAATGCGTAGATTACTCCACCAACATTTGCTGTTAACTCTGATTAATGATAAGATGGTTTAAATTTAGACTGAAATTTTAAAGGCTAACACCCGATTTTTTAAAAAACAAGTAGTATACTCAAGTTTTGAAAATCGAGGCGTTGCACACATGGACCCATGTGATTGAAAAGTAGGTGCAAAAATAAAAGCACTAACAAACCTTTGCGTTGAATGTTCAATTCAACGTTATTTAAAGTAGGTCTTACTTGATAAAAAATCTGGACTAACGAGCTAGGGATCTAGGATATTCGGGTCTCACAACTGATCATGCAAAATTGGCATGTTTCGCATAAGGTTTACTTAAGTTCGTGCTCCTAGGTTTAAGGTTATGCCTAATTTCTCTAAGTCTTCCAGTCTCGCGCATGCTCACACACGTTCGGTTGTATGCCTATTCGAAAAATCCTCTCAAGTACACCTAAAGACGTCTGATAACCGAGTATCAGAAGGCCAAGGTGTAACATGTTATTACTTAGAGAATGTGACATATGGACTGCCATTAATGGATTGTTTTTCACACTATTAGAGAAACTAGTTTTTAAGTGAGAGACTATTACAATAGTAAGGTAACATCTCCTATAAGAAGATCCCCCTCCTTTCAACATACATCTCTCTCTTTGTCTCATCCCTCCCTGTGTACGTAAATGTATGTATGTATGGATGAAGCCTAGTCTCATACATCTTGACACATGCTCTCTCACATAGTTTGGTCTATATAAGAAGGGTCATAGTTAAAGAGAGGTACTTTATTATGTTGTTATTCATATTTTGAAGTATTCCTTGGTGTGGGATTCCTTGTATATGTGGAAGAGAGATAAGTCATGTATTTCCATTTCTCTTGTTTATATTGAAGAAAAAAGCTCCGTGTTGCCAACCCAAAGAGTAGGCATATTGTCAAACCACTTAAATCCTTATGTATCTTGTCTCTTGTTTTGATTTGGCCCTTTTTGCTTTTGTTTAGCCATTTTCTTTTGTGTTTTGACATCACCTACATTGATCATGAAAATGAGAGCTATCGACGTCCTAGAGGGGGGGTGAATTGAACAATGCCAAATAATTGAAATAAAAGCAGAATATATAAAGAATATAAAATCTCTATCACCTAAGTATTGAAACCTTGATTCTAAATAATTCATATGGGAACCTACACCTAAAATATTAGGCAAGACAACCTTATTTCACAAATATCTCTAAAATCAATGTTTCAAACTAACAAGAGAATATAAAATAATTACATCATTCACCACAAGAATTAAATAACATCCACCACTAAAAGGAAATAAACATTCACCATAGATGCACAAGGAGTTACAGTGGTTCGGTGCTTAAAATAACAACACCTACTCCACTCTCAAAATTACTACCCTCGTAATTTTGGCTTTCACTATAACAAGGTTTTCACAGGTTCACCTTAACATCCTAATACAGTTCCTTATGATTTTCACGGGCTCACCACAATAAAAACTCATTTTGTGATTTTGACGGGCTATCAAAAATAAAAACCCACTTTGTGATTTTCACAGGCTATCACAAATTTACCCACTGAGATTTTCACAGGCTATCTCAGAAAAACCTAAATGAAATAAAGTAAATAGCGTACTTATCTTCAAATGTAGATTAAAAGATGCAATAGAAGTTGTAGCAGAGGAACATCTTTCTTGAATGTAAAGGAGGCAGCATTCGCTCAAAAGAAAGAGTATAGGGTTCTATAGATTTTTAGAAATGAAAAACCTAAATGCTACTTGATTCGATTCTCTTAGATCTCAAAGAGGAGTATAGATTATTCTTAAAAATAGGATTAAAATGATCTTGAGAAAGGTTTGGAGTGATTTTTTGTAATAGTTTAGAATGAGAGAAGACTTCTATTTATAGCTAAAGATATTGGAAATTCGGCTAGCTTAAGACTAGCTTTGGCTGGGTCCTTACTTTTACTCCCGTGGTAGACTCTTAGGAGTTTTAACACCTGATCAAGGGTTCGAGTACCCATAGGTGGTGAAATTTCACTACGGCGTGAGTATGTGGTTGTGTGTGTGCATGTGTTTTATAAAATTAAAAATAAAATAAAATAAAATAAAAAAGACTAACTTCAGCTGGCCAGATTCCACTGGATTCGTTCCAACGGCTATCGGATTATGCGGGATGAGATTTATCCAAAATTCGGTTGGCTCGACGTCAAATTCGGGTGGACGAATTTTCCAACCAGCTGCCCGAATTCCATAGAAATGCATTGCTGGAATTTAACCCAAACTCCAGAGTCAAAACATTATTAAAAGTCGAAGTAAATGAATTTTTGAAAGATACTAACATAAGGTCTTTCTAGGGTTATATCACCCGTGTTTTAGCAAATACATGGGACAACTTGTTCTTGAACTTTGACTTGATCTTGTCTTAAAATCGGGCAATGACTATTTAAGATAATATGCCGATCTTGAGCTGATCATAAGCCGATCTTGAGCTGATCATAAGTCGATCTTGAGTTGATCTTCAGACATGTAGAGTAGTTATAATTCTATACTTGCGATCTGACTTGAAGCACTCTTGTCTTACGAAATTTGACAATTCATGTGTGTTAAACATATAAGCATTTATGATCTCCCCCTTTGTCAATTTGGTGACAAAACACATAACATACACAATACATTCACAAACATTCATGATCACAATCATTCACAAGATTAATAATATTGAAGCTGTCCTCAATCCTAGTAATCCTCGTAACCAACTGTGTTCAACTGATGCTTACATCAATCAGTAGCATGTAGCTTCCCCTGAGAAATACTAGCTCCCCCTGAGAAATACACATATACTACGCAAAAAATATGTAGCACAAATAATTACATAATCATAGCATGCACACACACACAAATTTCTCCCCCTTTCTGTCACAAGTTGATAAAGGAAGAACAAATCATATGATACAGCAATAAGCATAATTGTCAAAGATTAAAGTCTCAGGAATATCAGGAAGGATATAACATCAAAATAAAGAACACTGTATACGATAATATAAAGACATTATTCATACATCCACAATCTAGAATAAAGATAAATCATCCAAACATCTATAATATCCAAGCAAATCATTCAAATATTGTTTAATACAGATCCAATCAAAGAAAATAAGCAAATCTAGCTCACTCCAATCCTCATGAGGATGGTGCAGGCATCGAAGGATCATTAATCCGCAAACGCCAATCGATTCGATGAAAGTACTTTTTCATGTACTTCATAGTAGATTTTTTAGTTTGGGCTAATGATGCATAGGATACTTGCAGAGCATCGACTTTCTCCTCTAATGCAGATAACCTCTCATCAAATTGAGAGGGATGATAGTAAGAGTCAGCTGGATCTTCTGAATCTTCTAAGTCATTGAAGATATCATCCATGGAGGTGTCAACCTTTTAAGGTTCTTCTTGATCTTCTCTTTGTTCCGGTAATGGAGTGAGATTCATCATATTCATATTCTAATTATTGAATGGGAGTTCAGATTCTGACGCTTCAAACGAAGGAATTTGGACATTATAGTGAAATGCAAGACACGACATAAGATGTCCAAATGGAATCAACCTATGCTTAGGATGCAAACGATATTGAATGATGACGTAATATATCAAGGAAGGTAATCAAATACATATACCCGTGACAACGACATGGAAAACATGAAGCATAAAGGGAGTAAGATCAGTCTTATTCCCAGATCTAGGATACACATTTGATGTAAAGATACGATGAATGATGTGGTATTTGGGAAATAATTTGTTGGAGGGCAAGGCGTTATCGGACCATCATTCCGCATTGAAACCATACAATGCCCTTGTAATATACTATTTTTCAGAGTTAGTCATTTTCTCTAAAAGCGTTGTGATAGGTATTTCATCTGCTATGTCAATGTCTATAAAAGCAGAAATAATGGAAGGCGTAATGATGATTATCTCCTCTAAAAATTTAATTGAGAAAGTTAATTCTTCAAGAGAGACATCACAAATTGAGGTAAACATGCCTTGCACAACGGACCGATAAGCCGTCCCATCCTAATGCAAAATCTTTTCTCACCCAACCTCCGAAAGGATTTCTACGAGACTAAAACAAGCAATATGGTCTACATTCACTGATCTTTCAATGATGATACTTCTTGTGCGGAAATCCTGAACATTTTTCGGGTCATCCTCCTATGAATGTAAGGTCCATACACCAAGAGGAGTCGATCGGGAAGATGAACCAACTAGTGCCTTATGTACAGATCTTTTAGCTCTTGGTTCCATTTGATAGCACAAGAAGAATTATAAGAAAACTATAAAGAAAAATGTAGATTAGATTTTGAAGAAAGCCTAACAAGAAAAGGGTTTTAAGATGAAGGAAAACTACACAAACTTAAAAATCTAGGAATGGACAACCTAAATCTTAAAGAAAAATGAAATTAAACCACTTACAAGATAGTTGAGATGATGGGTTGGCCGAATAAAGCACAGGCGAGTCAAAGAAGAAGAAGTGGAGAATGAAACATTTGGGGATTTTTCTCTTTTTTGTTCAATTTGCGCACAATTTGGCTAGCCCGAGTGTTGTGCCCCAAACTCGGAAACCGCACTAACAAAATTCCTGATCGCCGAATCCAGCGCCGACAGCCTCTGTAGTACCCCATTCTTAGCTCCTGGCACCCATACACCAGGTTCCAATCCTGGGATCCTACAAGGAGGATTTCTATAGCATAGGTCTGTTTCATAATCAACATAACCAAGATCATAACCCACAGATAATAACCACAGGAACATCATCACAAAATCCACTAAGAATAAAAACTTTTACAATACAAGGCACAAAAGAAAAAGATACAATGGCTATAAAAGAAAAACTTCAGAAGATCCGCAGTACGCTCCTGCTCCTACTCCGCTACTGCCTAACGTCGCCTGCAAGCATCAATCATACATAAGCTTATAGAAAGCTTAGAGGGTGGTGTAAGTGTGTGTAAGACACGTGCTAAGTATGCAATATCAGAGTATGCAGAAAATGTTGGCAAGACCATGAATACCAACAGCCATAACAAGGCTATGCATTACCATGCAGGAATGCCATCAGCCATCCTAAGGCCAGGCAATGCAGGGCCTATATAGCTAAATGTCATATGTAATGTACAATGCGATCATGCTCATCCTCATATCATGTCCACATATCAGTACAGTTCCTCTCTGGGACATCACTGGGGTCAAATACACTCCACACTGACTGCCGCCTCCCTAGCCGCGCAGCCCAACGAGCATAAGAGACCTCACTACCTGCCTGTGGTCAGCCAACACTTACAAGACTCATCGGTAGCGGAACCATTTGCGAGCTGGTCAAACTCATCCTAGCTTATAGCCCCTCACTCGGGCGGATAAGGCCACTCCCCCTTCCAACCGACCACGATATAGTGGGAGACGCGGCCTAATGGTAACAGCACCGACACTCATGTTTTTCACTCGGTCTCGACATTGGAGCATCTCTTGGTACAATGAAGGTTCTGGGACTTTCACCCAAGGACATCCTACGTGTCCACAGTGGTAGAACCAAACATTTTCGGTGTCCAAATCTGGCCATCCACAATGTGTCTGTGGAGGATACGGTCCTGATGATACTAGGGTGAATAATAACCATGTTATGCAAATGTGAGATGCATGAATCACACCAATCAACCATGCATCAGTCCTGTGCATACAACGTGCTCATGTGGGGCAACTCCATCACTCAAGGAGTCCCATAAACAGCTTGACTAATGGTACATACCATGATCAATCACTCCTCAACCAAGCATACATATGATGCACATGGGAATGAGTCATGAAGATAAACTAAGCATAACATGCAGCGATGTTGTACTCTCCTCTTAACAAAGTTGGGTCTAGGTACTTAGACGATTCTACATGGCATAGAAATAGCACAACTACTAGCGGGGGCTCAACAATTTGGGGTAGCCTACAAAGACTAAGTAAGAAATACTATGGGCCTAATAGGTGAGATGGGCCTACCAAAGGGTCTAAGGTGGACATTCAACCACCAATAGATGAGAACGCCCCTAACAAATGGGCCTAGAGGGGTCCATAATGGGGACATTTAACCACCATTATCCCCTAAAAGGTGGCCAAACAAAGAACCTAACTAAAATAAGACCCATGGCCCGAATATCACCATGTAAATGAAATGGGCAGCAATACATACATATTCATCTCACATGATGGGCCTCAAGAAATTAGCCAAAAGCCTCTATACAACAACATGGGCCCAAAAAGGGCAAATCATGGCCCAAGTACAATGGCCACCGAATTTATGCATTATGATAAACCTAATGGGCAGCCCATATGCCCAAGTACATAGGTAAGGCATATCCAAATTGGGTCAAAATGAGCCTTGCAATATCAGCCCAAAACTGGCTAAAAATAGATGAGCATCAAGGGCTCAACTACATACACATTTCTACCCACAAGGTCCAGCATAAGGTGAAAACAGCCCATTCACAAGAACTGGGCTAAGGCTGGACGTTCCAGCCCATCTGGGCCTGCTGGATAGCCCAAAAAAAAAAAATCTAGACTATAATTGGTCCTCATTAATCAACTAGAAGTGGGCCTCACAAGGCACTAATTAAGCCCAAAAATCTCAGAAATGAAGGCATGGTGTATGTACACAAGTCTCTCCATCTGGTGGGCCTCACAACCTCACAACTTTCAGCTACATGTAGAAAAAAATTTTAAGGCCTTGCTGGGCACTCAGCCCACCCAACTTCCTGGGCCTACTGAAGTCCAGCAAATGGTAAATTTGGAAGAATATAAATTTTATAATGGCCCTTAGTTATCATAGTGGGCTCCACTAGATGGGAGGGTGAAGATACAACACATAAATCAAGTGGGCCTGTTGCTGGACTGCAAGTCCAGCAGTAGCCCAAAATACTGGGCGTCCCAAATGGGCTGGGCGGTCCAATGGCCTAGACAGCTAGCCTAAAACAACACTAAAGTGGGCCCCACTTGGGGACGTCCCACCAAAGGGAGGACCATGTCCCAGTGGGCCACACCCAAGGAGGACTGACATGAATGAAACACATCATTAAGGCGAGCCACAAGGAGGAGGACGGCCAACCCATTGCTGGACGTCCAGTAGATGGGTTGTTGTCCCAGCTGCAAAAATCCCCAAAAATTGCCAGATCAGGTGGCCCAGATGCACTAGAGGATGGTCCCAACAAGATGGGCCATAAGATGGGCAAAGGGGGAGGCCACAAACACATACAAACATAATATAAATTTTTAAACAGCAAGGTTGGAAATCAAAATATACTGTTGGGATTATTGTTGTCCCTAGCTTGTACACCCCATTGGAGTGGGCCCAGGCCTGCCAAAATTGGTGAAAATGGGTGGCCAACATACCCTTACAAGTGTACGAGAAGGTGGGGTCCACAAAAGTGGCCCACCATCTCAAAACAAAGCTGATGTTTATGTTTCCCCAACATGCAGGGTGGCTAGACGGTCTAAAGAATTGGACCGTCCACCCTCTTGGCCCACACTTTTGGCGTCTAAATCAGAGACGGTTAGAGGTGGACTTCAACATACATCAAGGTGTGAAACGCCCTGAAATTCGGGGGTCGAGTATGAACTCAACTCCCGAGTTCCAATGCATCACTTATGCAACATAAATAATGATGATTAAATGTTGTCTGTGTTAGAGCAATAAACATGAGTGAGATTATACCAAAACATTAATTCATACTCCAGATCAATTGTATAAAGGTAAGAGGAAGACTGAAACTGTATGTACATGTATGTAAAAGATACAAAATCATTTCATTCTCCAGAGTATGAAACCATCTGAGTCACCATATACATATATCTGTTTTATATTCAAAAAGGTCAAAAATACATCTAAGGATGTAATCCTGGCAAATCCCGTCGATCCGGCAGTCTAGTCGAAGCCGCCAGAATACTGCATATATGAGAACTTGTCCTGGTCCTCACCATAGTCTGGCTCAGCCTCTTGAGTCGCCAGCTCATCTAAACCTGAGACAGAGTCTAGTTGGTGTGTACAACACCGTCCCGTAACGTGGGAGTGAGTAGCTAACTTAGTAAAACAATAAAGCATAGGTTAACATGTTATCGACTCAGTCAAGCAGTAATGATAAAGCAGTATAATCAAACACTCCTAACTACTCTTATTAATGCAAGTATGAATGCAGTCATGATGGATGCCCTCACCAACATACTCCCTCATGCGACACCATCTTACGTTCGCGTCATGCTTGCTTTCCTCAGTGCTCCACATCTTCCAGGCACATGCAATGCATGATGAGCATGATTACCGAGTTGTTATTAGTCCATTTCAAACAGAAGGATTGGGAAACTAAGGTACCTCCCTCGTATCATTCCCAAACATGATCCATTCTAGGGTCATCAGTCCTAGACAATCTCATACGATGGTGTGTTTCTAGGTCACTGCAAGGGCTGTCAGGGCTGTTACACGGAATCGTTGCACCACTCCCACATCACCTTATCAATACAGGCCTAGTTTATACTTCTGTTACTACGGGAAAGCTCATCGCCTCACCGCAGATTTAGAGTATGCTCGAGGTCACTACACTGGGTACGGTCAGGGCTGCTAGGGCTATTACACGGAATCGTTGCACCACTCCCCCATCACCCATCAAGCAGTGTAAGCCGACAGCTCGAATATAGTATCCCATACCACCATAATCGGCTCACGAGTCTAGTTGCTCACTGGTCACTACGGGGAGGCACGTGGCCCAGCGTAGGCTGACAGCTCAACCACGGTGTCCCATACCACCATGCCCGGCTCATGAGTCTTAGGATCGAGGTACCATGGTTGACGGGATTCCACTGGTAAGTTTGGTACCCTAGGCTCAAGCAGTGGTGACCAAACATGGTGAACATACATTAGACATATCGGATTACTTGACGAGCCTGACTAGCTCGAGCGCACAATCAATTGAACGACATGAAGTGCATAAGCACTTCGTGTGGCCTAACCACTGTCGCCAACTGAAGTACGACTCAGGTTCGTCAAACACATCTCTCGTGGTGACATGAATCTCAACCACGATCTCAAGTTTGGTACCGATTGTCTGGACTATAAACATAGTCCCAAACTCAATCAATCCTTAATCATAGCATGTGGTGTAAAGCATAATAAACAAAGCAATTCAAGCATGTTAACAAGCATGTCATAATGTATGTTATAAAACATGTTACAAAGCATGTTATAAAGCATATTGTAAAGCACTATATAAATAGGAATACAAAACACATGTATTTCATAAGTAAGTGGTTAAAGTAAACAACCACATGGAGGAAATCATACATGTCTCTAAGGTAGTTGAGAATCCCATCTCAACACCTATCTAAGGCACCATTATCCAAGCACTTACTCTCACAAGCATTTTCACAAACATTTAGCATACACTATTTCAACATACATAGTGTATGTTAACAAACATGTATTAGGGTGAATCCTTTCGCCAAGCAAGTATTTTACGCATATATAACATGTTCATACAACAAATAGTCATGGCAAACACATCTCTAAAATATGTACATATACGGTACTTTCTACAATACACTATTTCTACATACGTAGTGTATATTATCAAACATGTATTAGGGTGAATCTTTTCACCAAGTAAGTATTTTATCCATATACTATATATTCATACAACAAATAATCATGGCAAACACATTTCCAAAATTTATACGTATATGGTATTTCTACGAATACCTAGAATATGTAAAATTTCATATTCTACATCTTTAATCGAAATGGAAAACAAACAGCACTTTGTATATGTGCAATTGCATGCAGATCATGAATCTATCATTATCTGACATTGAAAGCGTTGAAAACCGTAACCTATACACTTAAAGTCCTCACCTTACACCGTAGAATCGCAACGAATCAGCTAGGTTTGCTAAGCCTCCGTATTCGGCAGTTTAGTAGCCTAAAGAATGAAATAGGTTAGCTATTTCATAACCTACAACCTTCACACCCCAAAACAGATTAGGGTTAGGGTTTTTTACCTTAAAACGAAGTCGGTATCGCCGGGAAAGCGATGAGAACCAGGTGGTGCAGCTAGTGTAGTGGTAAGGAACGGTAGTAGGAAGATTCTCCCACTTCTCTCACTCCTTCTCTCTCTTTTCTCACTTCTCTCTCTAGGGTTTCTCTCAAATTCATATGGCTGTGAGAGAGAGGGTTCTATAGTCCTTATATAGCCTAAAAACTCTCCAAACTAGACTTGAGGACAAGGTATACTTAGGTTTAACCAAAGCAGCATTGTTTCAGCTCAACGGAGGATTTCTGGCGGGCCTCCTTGAGCCAAAAGTCATACTTAAGCTCACAGACCTTGGATCCAGGTAAATTTAAGTTTCGTTTCAGTCGGATTCCTAGATCACGCGTGGCGAACCAGTTTCAGTTCAGCGGTTAGCGGGTCTCGATCCGAAATTTCAAGTACATGTAAATGTTTATGAAATTTTTCCTGATCCGAGGGTGTATTTGGGTCAGATTCTGACGGTCTGGTAGCTTACAAATTGACCGCAAGTAACACGTGCCAGATCACTATTCAAGATATTTATTTTGTAAAGAAAATAAGTGTTCTCACACTCTTTCGCTCCGGACTCAAGCGAATAGCCGTGGGACACTGTCTGGATTTGATTTCCGAGATGGTTGTCAAGCCCAGCGAGGCGGTCCTAAGTCCTTAACCTCGTATTATTCGGACTCCCGATGTGCTGTCCAGACCTGATACGGAGTTTCAATGTGCGCCCGAGAGCAGTCGGGTAATGAGTTTGATCCTAGACTTTAGGGTAACCTAGCGTCAATGATTCTACAAGTTTTGGGTCTTGCAGATCGTATTTAAAGCGATTCAAATGGATTTCATGGATAATCTAGTTTAGCACTTAGTTAACTTTGTCAAATTTCTAAAGGATTTAATCCTAAGTGATTTCTGGTCAAAGTGGTACTTAGACCATTGTACGAAATTTTTCGAGTCGTTACAAGGTGGGGTTCACAACTCCAAGAATCACCCTTCAATAAGGGTAAAACAAGCCTACAACGGGTCCAATTTCCATGCCAAAGATAAATCAACAACAGTCCAGAAATTTCTGGACAGCAACATATAGCTGAATATATCTGTCCATATCTTGCTAGACAAAGGGAAATACTCCACAAAAATAATGATATGGCCTACCTAAGTGGGCCCCACAAACTTCCAGACCAAGATCCCACCTTAAAACTCATTGCATGTCACTTTGGGATAGCAAGTAGGACACCCGATGTCCCGAAAATGGACAGCAAGGGGCATCCCACCTTCCTGAATGGTCTGGACATCCCAGGGTCACTAAGTGGGCCAAACATATCAGAAGAAAATAATAAAGAAAGGAGGAAGAAGATCCGGAAAATGGAGAGGGGGCTCTGCCACTATTGAGGCCCTCTCCATAATCACAACCATACATCATTCACTATATCAAGATTCAAGATAGATCTACACATGCATGAATCTAGAAATCAAAATCTAAGGTGGGGATGCCATCCCCACCAAGGATCTAGGATCTAGATGACCCAATAAGCCATGGATCAAAGACAATTTACCATGATGGGGTCCATGGAAAATAGCCCCATCAATGGAACATGCATGCACGAGGTGGGCTGTTGGCCACACCCATGGAGACATGGGGGACCTCCACCATCGATTGATGGGCCCAACAAGCTCCCAAGAAAATAAGAAGATCTAAAAAGGAAATTCTAAAAAAAAAAAAACTACTCTAAATGAGCACCCACCTCGAGAGATCTCCTACTTTCTCCTACCACCAAGCTCCTCTAGCTCCAAGGACTATGGATCAACAGTTGAGATGGTGTTTTAGGGGTTAGATGGAGGGGAAATGATAGAGAGAAGGGCTGGAAATTTCTGGAAATGGTGGACGTCCAAGGCTCTAGCAAGAGGGGGAGAGAGAGGAATAAGGGGGAAGAGATGGGCATAGAGAGTTGTAGCTAGCAAGTAATGATGTGATGTAAGCTCATGATGAGTTTTGAGAAGAAAACAATGATGGCACATGGGGGAGAGGGAGCGATTATTGCTTTGAGAAGAGAAATCTCATGAGAGCTAGGTAGGCTATCTAAACTATGGTCTAGGCAAGGCTATAGGTTATTATGGAGTAGATGATGTCATGCTCCTAGGGGGCGTGCACATGCTAGGTGGGTCCCACAAACATGATCAAGGGTCCATATGAAGCGCAGTGTATAACTTTTGATCTACAACTCGGATTGCCACACGAAGACACGGCTTTAGAACCATAGTGACGATGCGGTCACATTGGCATAGGTTTTGGGTCGAATCGGGTCAGGTTTACAAGATGGAACTTAAGGGTCATCGTAAAAGCAACCTACAGGTCGTGGGTCACCGGAATTTGATCAGGAGGACTACAGGACCTAACGGAATAGAATGGATACCAGGTTAAGAATCTGATGCCGAGCATGTGCTCAGCTGGCCAAAATTTTTCGATCAGCAACGAGTTGGCCGAAAAATCCCTAAAAAATTTAATTTTTAATATTTCAATATTTATTATTATTTTTCATTTTTCTTTTAATGCATCTCTAAATTACAAATAAACATAAAAAAAAATAAATGTAACAAAAAGAATTATTATTTAACAATACATAATCCAATATCATGCTTCAAATTAGAAATTTTAACACTGTCAAGCGGCCTTATCCGTATATCAGCAAGCTTCTTCTCAGTTTGAATGCACTCCAACATGTTAGCCTTATCTTTAACTAATTCTTGAATGAAGTGATATCTTATGTCAATATGCTTTGTACGAGAATGTTGAATTGAATTTTGAGAGATATTTATTACACTCAAATTATCACAATATAAGGTCATCATATCTTGCGAAATTCCATAATCAACTAGCATTCTTTTCATCCACATTAGCCATTTACCCTAGGCAGTGGAAAGAGATATGGAATTTTATTTCTTGCTAAGCCATGATACTAAGTAGTTTACAACATAGAAACATCCACCACTAGTAGATTTTTTATCATCTACATTACCTGCTCAGTCTGCATCAGAATAACCTGTGATATGTACAGACGTATCATGTGGATACCATAAGCCTATGTTTTGCGGAACTTGAGACATATCTGATTATCCATTTCACAGCAGATAAGTGAGATGCTTTATAATCCGATTGATATCTAGCACAAATACAAACACTAAATGAAATATCAGGTCTACTAGCAGTTAAATAAAAGAGACTACCAATCATACTGCGATATAGTCGAGAGTCTACACTTTTACCTGATTCATCTTTGGAGAGTTTAAGAATCGTACTCATAGGACTGTTAAGATTCTTACCATTTCAAAACCAAACCTCTTTACAAGGTTTAATGCATATTTGGTCTAAGAGATGAATATGCCATCTTCAAGCTGTTTGACTTGTAATCTAAGGAAATAGTTTAGTTCGCCGACTATACTCATTTCAAACTTGGATTTCATAAGATCAGCAAACTCAGAAGATAAATTAGCGCACGTAATCCATAGATAATATCATCAACATATATTTGAACAATCGCGATATCATCATTATATTTCTTAACAAATAAGGTTTCATCAACACTACCCATAACAAAATTATGACTAAGTAAGAACTTAGTCAACTTTTCATAACATGCTCTAGGGGCTTGTTTTAGACCATAAAAAGCCTTTTTAAGACAATAAACATGATCTGAAAGTTTGGTATCTTCAAAACCCTTTGGTTTTTTAACATAAACTTCCTTGTTTAGATCACCGTTTAGAAAAGCACTTTTTACATCCATTTGATATATTTTGAATTTTTTATGACCTTTAATGGAAATAAATAATTTAATTGATTCAAGACGCGCAACTGGTGCAAAGGTTTCATCGTAATCAATACCTTCAATCTAAGTATAACCTTATACAATCAGTCGTGCCATATTTTTTTATAATATTCCCCACTTCATCAGTTTTATTTTTGAAAATCCACTTGGTTTCAATCATATGTTTGTCGGAAGGTCTGGAAACCAGATACCATACAGCATTTCTAACAAATTAATTTAATTCATCTTGCATGGACATTATCCAACTTTCATCAGCGAGTGCCTTATTTACATTACCCGGTTCAATTTGGGAAGTAAAGAAGACATGATTACATATATTTTCAAACTGTCTTCTTGTCTGAACACCAGTGTGAGGGTTACCAGGTATTTGATTAGTCAGATGGTCTTTGACTAACCATAACTCAGTATTATCAAATTTAGATGAAGATTCAGGTAGATTAACCAAGTTGATATCATCATCATCTTGATCAAAACTAGGTGTGATTGGTCGATTTTCTATTAAAACATTTATCAATTCTTGTATAACCCCGGTTCTTTTGTTAAGTACATGGTATGCCCAACTATTTAGATCATAACCAAAAAATATTCCTTCATTGCTTTTGGCTTCAAAATTTCTCAAATTTTCACGGTCACGTAAAATAAAACATTTGCTTCCAAAATTTAAAAATATTTGACAGTGGACTTTTTGCTAAACTATAGTTCATAAGTTGTTTTGTTTTTAGTTATTCTAACATAAACACGATTAATTATATAACAAGAAGTACTAACAGCTTTAGCCCATAAATATTTAGGTAAATTCATGTTATTTACCAATACACTAGCGATTTCTTACAAAATTTTATTTTTTCTTTCAGCAACCCATTTTGCTAAGGTGTTTTTGGAGCAGAAAATTCATGCAATATTTCATGGTCATTGTAATATTTCTCAAAATTGCTATTTACGAATTTAGTTCCATGATCGCTTCTAATTTTGATCACAAATAACTCTTTTTCAGTCTGGATGCATTTTATAAGTTTTCTAACTTCGTTAAGAGCATTTGACTTTTCTCTTAGAAAGACTACTCAAGAATATCTAGTGTAGTCATCAACTACAGCCAGAAAATATTTCTTTTCACCTCTACTCTCTATTCGAGTTGGTCCGACTAAATCCATACAGAGAAGTTCAAGAGGTCATGACATGGCTAAGGAGTTCACTTTCTTGTGACTACTCCTGATTTGCTTGCCTATTTGACAAACGCCACATACTTTTTCTATCTTTTTCAGTTTGGGTAGGCCATGTAAGTGATCTCTTTTGCTCAATTTATATAGATCTCTATAATTTATATGTCCAATACGTTGATGCTATAGTTCGGTCTCGTCTGCTTGGACCATGTAGCATGAATGATTTGTTGAACAAGAATCATCAATTATATAGCAATTTTCAGAAGATAATGTTTTAGCCCTTCAACATATAGAACATTTTCAAAGAGAGGTAGGTTGGAAAGTTGTACATTACCTTGCCAATAATCCACATTGCTTTCCATCTCCGAATGTAACCACGTCACATTACCGAGCCACATTTATTTGGTTAATGTTTGAGAGTATAGCCTTATCACATGTCATGTGTCTCGAACATCCACTATCTAGGTACCATCTCAAATAGTCACTTGCTTTCAAAGTTGTGTGGATTACAAGATACTTAACTTTTGAAACCCATTTCATTATGGTTCTAGGTTTAGGAGGGTCTCTTGCTTTTTGTTGTGTTTGGAGTTCGGATTTCCCTTGTTTATATATACTCCAGTCTTACCAGAGTTGGGTTTCAATATCTCTTTAAGCAAGTCCACAATTTTATCAGCTAAATGAGGGTTTCTATTATTGTTCCTTTGATATTTGTGGTAGTTGACAATATTTTTTTATATTAGAGGCTTGAAAAGGTTTTGAATTTTCGAAGTCATTCCTTTTATAGAATGATTCTTTTAGAGTCTCTGCTTTAGAGTTTGATAATTCTCTTTTTACAAAGGTAGAAGCAGAATCCTTAGATTTTAAAGAGTTATTTTTAATATAACCCAATACAAACTTGTCACCACACCGTCAAGATGAGGTTAACAGTTTTTCAAGTTTCTGGCCACCATGGGTATATTTCTAAGTGTCCTTTGAACTCTAAAGGGAGTAAACTTCAAGTTTTACTTATCATTTTCAAATTTAAGTTTTTACAATTCAGAAATTTTTAAATTCAAATCTAACTTCATTTTTTTTTCAAACCAATCGAAAAAATGAGATTTTTTTTAAAACAACTTTTTCAAGTTCTAATTATAGTTTAGCATAATTTTCTTTTTAAATTTTCAATTTAACCGCAATCTTAAAACTTTCTCTGTATAGGGCATCATATGCATCTTGAAGTTCATCTTCATTTTAGAGTCACTTTCTAGAGTTTCATAATCAGACGTATCACAGTCATCTGAAGAAGTGATTCAGGTTATAGTCATAAAGGCTTTTAATTCAATTGCATTTTACTGGTCCGATTCGTCAGTTTCTGAATTAGGTTCATATTTTGAAGATTCATCCCAAGTAGTTATCATGTATTTTCTTCTAGATTTATCCTTTTTAGGACATTTAGAAGTTATATGCCCATATTCAGAACAATTGAAATATTGGGTGTCTTTTGTTTTAGATTTTCAAAAGTTTGAATTTCCTTTTCTTTTGTCAAAAGGTTTTTGAAAATTTGTTCTTTTCTTATTTTTGAAAATTCTATAGAATTTCTTTACCAACAAAGTCATATCATCTTCATTTTCTTCAATATCAGAATTTACATTAGAATCGTTTGAATTAGATTTAGAAGATTTAAGAGCAATGGACTTGATTTTAGGAGCTTTAAAATTCAGCTCGTAAGTTTAAAGAGAATCAACTAACTCATCGACTTTCATATTATCGGTATCCTTCAATTCTTGTATAGCAGTAACTTTTGAATTAAACCTATCAGGAAGTGATCGCAGTATTTTTGTGCAAACCTTGCTTTCAGGGATTCTATCTCCAAGACCTCAAATAAAATTTACTATATCATTCAGTTTCGTATAGAAGTATAGAAGTCCATAAAAGACTAATTTTCTTCTATACAAATTTCCTTAGATTTGGTTGTAATGATTTGGATCTTAGATTTTTTTACAATATTAGTTCCTTCATGTGTCATTTCAAGAATATCTCATGCTTGTTTAGATGTATCACACGAAATTATTCTTTTAAAGTCATCTAGTGATAGAGCACAAGTTATTGCATTTGAGACTTTTGCATTTGTACTACTTTCACTTTTCCGAACAGTAGTCCAAAATGTGCATGTGGTTTCTTTCATTGCTGTGATTCCATCTTCAACTACTACTTTCATCATAAGAGGGATCCATTTAGTCGTAGTGGCTTGCCACACACTTTCATCAATGGATTTGAGGAAGATCCCCATCCTGGATTTCCAATATGAATAATTAGAGTCATCAAAGGGAGGTGGCCTGATAATGGATAAGCTTTCGAAATTTGACATCTTATAGATTTGGATCTATCTCAATGAGGTAAATCCAAAAAATAAAAAGAGCAACCCACTTTAATAGCACTTGAAAAGGAGAGCTATCGATATCCTAAAAGGGTGGGGGGTGAATAGGACAATACCAAATAATCAAAATAAAAACGGAATATATAAAGAATACAAAATCTCAATCGACTAAGTATTGAAACCTTAATTCTAAATAATTTGTAGGACAACCTACACCTAAAATATTAAGTAGGACAACCTTACTTCATAAATATCTTTAAAATCAACATTTCAAACTAGCAAGAGAATATAAAATAATTACATCATTCACCACAAGAATTAAATAACATCCACCATCGAAAGGAAATAAAATTCACCACAGATGCATGAGTTATAGTGGTTCGGTGCTTAAAACAACCACACCTAATCTACTCCCAAAATTATTACCCTCGTAATTTTGGCTTTCACTATAACAAGGTTTTCAAAAGTTCACCTTAACAACCTAATATAATTCCTTGTGATTTTCATGAGCTCACCATAATAAAAACTCATTTTGTGATTTTGGCAGGCTATCACAAATAAAAATCCACTTTGTGATTTTTACGGGCTATCACAAATTAACCCATTGAGATTTTCATAGGCTATCTCAGAAAAACCTAAATGAAAATAAAGTAAATAGTGTACTCATCTTCAAATGTAAATTCGAAGGTGCAGTAGAAGTTGTAGCAGAGGAACATCTTTCTTGAATATAGAGGAGGCAGTATTCGCTCAAAAGAAAGAGTATAGAGTTCCATATATTTTTAAAATGAAAAATCCAAATGCTACTTGATTTAATTCTCTTAAATCTCAAAGATGAGTATAGATTACTCTTTAAAATAAGATTGAAATGATCTTGAGAAGGGGAATTGAATAAGCTAAAAATAAATTATAAATACCATACAAATAGTTTGCTGAGGACTTGAGCTTCTTTCTCACTGGCAGAAGGTTTGGAGTGATTTTTCGTAGTAATTTAGAATGAGAGAAGACCTTTAGTTATAGCCAAAGATATTGAAAATTCAGCTAGCCTAAGACTGGCTTCGAGTGACCGGATTCCGTCGAATTTGTTCCAATGGCCATCGGATTACGCGAAATAAGATTTATCCAAAATTCAGTTAGACCGAGGTCAAATTCGGCTGGCCAAACATCACAATTCGGCACGCCAAATTTTTCAATCGGCTGGCCAAATTCTCGTGAATTCCACAGAAATTTATTGTTGAAATTTGACCCGAACTCACTCGGGCTAGCCGAGTTTAAAGTTCAAAATTTAGACTAGCTGAATTTTCAATAGAATTTCTTATTTTGCCCAAACTTGAAGTTAGGTTGGCCAAATGCCAAAGTCAAAATATTATTAAAAATCTAAAGTAAATGAATTTTTGAAAGATACTAACCTAAGGTCTTTTTAGGGCCATAGCACTTGTGTTTTAGTAAATACATGGGACAAGTTGTTCTTGAACTTTGACTTGATCTTGTCTTGAAATCGAGCGACAACTATTTGAGACAATATGTTGATCTTGAACGTATCATAAGCCAATCTTGAGTTGATCTTCAGACATGTAAAGTAGTTGTGATTTCATACTTGCGATCTGACTTGAAATACTTTTGTCTTACGAAATCTAAAGTCAATATGCTTTGTACGAGAATGTTGAATTGAATTTTTAAAGATATTTATTATACTCAAATTATCACAATATAAGGTGATCATATCTTGCGAAATTCCATAATCAACTAGCATTCTTTTCATCCACATTAGCTGAGTACAAGCATTCCCTGCAGCAATATATTTAGCCTCTGCAATGGAAAGGGATATGGAATTTTGTTTCTTGCTAAGCCATGATACTAAGCAGTTTCCAACATAGAAACATCCACCACTAGTAGATTTTTTATCATCTACATTACCTGCCCAGTCTGCATCAGAATAACCTGTGATATGTACAGACGTATCATGTGGATACCATAAGACTATGTTTTGCGAAACTTGCGACATATCTGATTATTCGTTTGACAACAGATAAGAGAGATTCTTTAGAATCCGATTGATATCTAACACAAATGCAAACACTGAATGAAATATCAGGTCTACTAACAGTTAAATAAAGGAGACTACCAATCATACTGCGATATAGTCGAGAGTCTACACTTTTACCTGATTCATCTTTTAAGAGTTTAAGAATCGTACTCATAGGACTGTTAAGATTCTTACCATTTCAAAATCAAACCTCTTTACAAGGTTCAATGCATATTTGGTCTGAGAGATGAATATGCCATCTTCAAGCTGTTTGACTTGTAATCTAAGGAAATAGTTTAGTTCGCCGACTATACTCATTTCAAACTTGGATTTCATAAGATCAGCAAACTCAGAAGATAAATTAGCGCATGTAGATCCATAGATAATATCGTCAACATATATTTGAACAATCACGATATCATCATTATATTTCTTAACAAATAAGGTTTTGTCAACACTACCCATAACAAAATTATGACTAAGTAAGAATTTAGTCAACTTTTCATACCATACTCTGGGGGCTTGTTTTAGACCATAAAAAGCCGTTTTAAGATAATAAACATGATCTGAAAGTTTGGTATCTTTAAAACCCTTTGGTTGTTCAACGTAAACTTCCTAATTTAGATCACCATTTAGAAAAAGCACTTTTTACATCCATTTGATATATTTTGAATTTTTTATGACATTTAATGGAAATAAATAATCTAGTTGATTCAAGACGTGATACTGGTGCAAAGGTTTCATCGTAATCAATACCTTCAATCTAAATATAACCTTATACAACCAATCGTGCCTTATTTTTTTTATAATATTCCTCACTTCATTAGTTTTATTTTTGAAAATCCACTTGGTTTCAATCATATGTTTGTCGGAAGGTCTGGAAACCAGATACCATACATAATTTCTAACAAATTAATTTAATTCATCTTGCATGGACATTATCCAACTTTCATCAGCGAGTGCCTCATTCACATTACCCGGTTCAATTTGGGAAGTAAAGAAGACATGATTACATATATTTTCAAACTGTCTTCTTGTCTGAACACCAGTGTGAGGGTTACCAGGTATTTGATTAGTCAGATGGTCTTTGACTAACCATAACTCAGTATTATCAAATTTAGATGAAGATTCAGGTAGATTAACCAAGTTGATAGCATCATCATCTTGATCAAAACTGGGTGTGATTGGTCGATCTTCTATTAAAACATTTATCAATTCTTGTATAACCCCGGTTCTTTTGTTAAGTACTTGGTATGCCCAACTATTTAGATCATAACCAAAAAATATTCCTTCATTGCTTTTGGCTTCAAATTTCTCAAAATTTCACGGTCACGTAAAATAAAACATTTGCTTCCAAAAGTTTAAAAATATTTGATAGTGGACTTTTTGTTAAAGTATAGTTCATAAGTTGTTTTGTTTTTAGTTGTTCTAATGTAAACACGATTAATTATATAACATGCAGTACTAACAGCTTTAGCCCATAAATATTTAGGTAAATTCATGTTATTTAGCATTACACTAGCGATTTCTTACAAAATTTTATTTTTTCTTTCATCAACCCCATTTTGCGAAGGTGTTTTTGGAGCAGAAAATTCATGCAATATTTCATGGTCATTGCAATATTTCTCAAAATTGCTATTTTTGAATTTAGTTTCATGATCACTTCTAATTTTGATCACTAATAACTCTTTTTCAGTCTGGATGCATTTTATAAGTTTTCTAACTTCGTCAAGAGCATCTGACTTTTCTCTTAGAAAGACTACCCAAGAATATCTAGTGTAGTCATCAACTACGGCCAGAAAATATTTCTTTCCACCTCTACTCTCTATTCTAGTTAGTCTAACTAAATCCATGTAGAGAAGTTCAAGAGGTCTTGACATGGCTAAGGAGTTCACTTTCTTATGACTACTCATGATTTGCTTGCCTATTTGACAAGCGCCTCATACTTTTTCTATCTTTTTCAGTTTGGGTAGGCCATGTAAGTGATCTCTTTTACTCAATTTATATAGATCTCTATAATTTACATGTCCAAGACGTTGATGCCATATTTCAGTCTCGTCTGTTTGGACCATGTAGCATAAAAGATTTGTTGGACAAGAATCATCAATTATATAGCAATTTTCAGAAGATAACGTTTTAGCCCTTCAACATATAGAACATTTTCAAAGAGAGGTAGGTTGGAAAGTTGTACATTACCTTGGCCAATAATCTTACAGTTGCCTCCATCTCCGAATGTAACCGAGCCACCACTTATTTGGTTAATGTTTGGGAGTATAGCCTTATCACATGTCATGTGTCTCGAACATCCACTATCTAGGTACCATCTCAAATGGCCACTTGCTTTCAAAGTTGTGTGGATTACAAGATACTTAACTTTTGAAACCCATTTCATTATGTTCTAGGTTTAGGAGGGTCTCTTGGTTTTTGTTGTGTTTGGAGTTCGGATTTCCCTTGTTTATATATACTACAGTCTTACCAGAATTGGGTTTCAATATCTCTTTAAGTAAGTCCACAATTTTATCAGCTAAATGAGGGTTTCTATTATTGTTCCTTTGATATTTGTGGTAGTTGACACTATTTTTTATATTAGATGCTTGAAAAGGTTTTGAATTTTCAAAGTCATTCCTTTTATAGAATGATTCTTTTAGAGTCTCTACTTTAGAGTTTGAGAATTCTCCTTTTACAAAGGTAGGAGCAGAATCCTTAGATTTCAAAGAGTTATTTTTAATATAACCCAATACAAACTTGTCACCACACCGTCAAGATGAGGTTAACAGTTTTTCAAGTTTCTGGTCACCATGGGTATATTTCTAACTGTCCTTTGAACTCTAAAGGGAGTAGACTTCAAGTTTTACTTATCCTTTTCAAATTTAAGTTTTTACAATTCAAAAATTTTTTAATTCAAATCTAACTTCATTTTTTTCAAACCAATCGAAAAAATGAGATTTTTTTTTTTAAACAACTTTTTCAAGTTCTAATTATAGTTTAGCATAATTTTCTTTTTGAATTTTCAATTTAGTCGCAATCTTAAAACTTTCTCTGTATAGGGCATCATATGTATCTTGAAGATCATCTTCATTTTAGAGTCGCTTACTGGAGTTTCATAATCAGACGTATCACAGTCATCTGAAGAAGTGATTCTGGTTATAGTCAAAAAGGCTTTTAATTCAATTGCATTTTCCTGGTCCGATTCGTCAGTTTCTGAATTAGGTTCATATTTTGATGATTCATCCCAAGTAATTATCATGCATTTTCTTCTAGATTTATCCTTTTTAGGATATTTAGAAGTTATATGCCCTTATTCAGAACAATTGAAATATTGGGCGTCTTTTGTTTTAGATTTTCAAAAGTTTAAATTTCCTTTTCTTTTGTCAAAAGGTTTTTGAAAATTTGTTCTTTTCTTATTTTTGAAAATTCTATAGAATTTCTTTGCCAACATAGTCATATCATCTTCATTTTCTTCAATATCAGAATTTACATTAGAATCGTTTGAATTAGATTTAGAAGATTTAAGAGCAATGGACTTGATTTTAGGAGCTTTAAAATTCAACTCATAAGTTTGAAGAGAATCAACTAACTCATCGACTTTCATATTATCGGTATCCTTCAATTCTTGTATAGTAGTAACTTTTGAATTAAATCTATCATGAAGTGATCGCAGTATTTTTGTGCAAACTTTGCTTTCAGGGATTCTGTCTCCAAGACCTCACATAAAATTTACTATGTCATTCAGGTTCGTATAGAAGTATAGAAGTCCATAAAAGACTCATTTTCTTCCATACGAATTTCCTTAAATTTGGTTGTAATGATTTGGATCTTAGATTTTTTACAATATTAGTTCTGTGAGACCCGACCCGAGTCCGCATGTGTGTATGTTCGTATGTGAGTATGCATCTCGTTCATCATGGTCCCGCGGTCCTACCATTTAAATTTCGGTGACCCGCGACCATCGGGTAGTGTTTGCGTCATCCTTGAGTCTGGTCACGTAGACTCGACTCGGATCGAACTAAAACCTATTCCATTGCACCGCATCGTCGCCACGGTTCCAACACCACGTCTCGCGCATAAATCCAATATGTAGATCAAAAGTTGTGAGCATTTCATCATGTGGCCCACTTTTTGTACAAAAGCATATGGACCAATCTCATGGCACAAGTTCCCATGTACAATACCCACATACACTACAATTCCCATGGAATAAATACTACCCACCCCACACACACCACCAAGAGACCTACTAAGCATAGCACTTTGTTATTGTCACCATAGGCCATTATGGTTTCTCTAACCAAGGAGAGAGAGGCCATGATTGCCTCCCTACAATTCTCTCTCTCTCTCTTTCTTCTCATTCCCTCATTTCTTCTCCCATTTGCAAAAATTCAGCAAATCCCCCATTTTCTCCAGCCACCTTCCTCCTTAATCCCCCACCATCTAACCCTTGAAACCCCATCTCCACCATTGATCCATCTCCCTTGGTGCTAAAGGACCTTAGTGTGGAAGTTTGGTGGTCATCTTTGAGGTGGGTGTTCTTGTATGTCTAATTTCAGATTTCCCTTCATCCCTTCTTATTCTTCATTCCTCTTCCATTGATGGAGCTTGTGGGACCCATCAGGTGGTGATGGTGGCCCCAAGACTCCATGGATATGGCTTGTAGCTTATCCTACATTGCATGCATGTGCATGCAAGGTACCATCCTCCATGGATCCCTTCATGCTCTTTCCTTCCTTAGATCAGGGATCCTTGGGTCATCTAGACCCTTGATCCTTGGTGGAGGATGGATCTCCACCATAGATCCAAAGTTAATAGCCCTTGATCTTATAGATTATGTATGTATCATGTGATAATGGAAAGAGTTGCTTGTGGGATGAGGGGAAGGGCCTCAATGAGGCGGAGACCCTTCCCTAGTGGCCGATCTCCTTTTTTTCTTGCTAATAAGTATCTGATCATGAGTGTGTGGCCCACCTTGTGGACCAACAATATCCAAACCGTTCCAAGTGGGAGGACGTTTTTGGACAGTCCATCCCTTGGATGTGTGGCCCCTAAATGCACCAAAAAGGGGTGCATGCAAGGATGTTTTGGATGGTGAGATGGATGAGATGTTTATGGGGCCTACTTGGGTGGACCACACCATGATTTTCTGGGGTTAAATCCCCAATCAAATAATGTTTACAATTTATTTTATCAGTCATATGTTGCTGTCTAGAACTTTCTGGACAGATTTTTGGGCCATCATGGGGCCCGATTTTTTGCCATTTGGGGGGGGGGGGGGAGAATTATACCATCTAATACATGATTATGAAAGGTGCATATCCCACCTAAAATTCTACCAAATTTCAGCCCCAACTTACCCTTTTTGGACCTCCAAAAGAGTGAGCCAACATGGGTGATCAACCAAATTTTTGCTACATACGTTGCTGTCCAAATCTGCCTGGACAGATTTTTGGGCCACCTTGGGGCCTGATTTCTGGATCTTTGGTAGGAATACCGAAACAAAATTGTCACGCCCCAAACTAGGACACCGGGCTCACAAAATTCTCGATCGCTGAATCCGGTGCCAACAGCCTCCGTAGAACCCCATTCTCGGCTCCCAGCGCCCATATGCCAGGTTCCGATCTCTGGGATGCTACAAGGAGGATTTTCAACATCGGTTTAATTTGTAATAAGCATAACCAAAGGCATAACCCACAAACAACAACCAAAAACTCCATAACATTTCCATTATGATCAAAAACTTTACCAGTACAATGAGCATAAAGGGAAATACAATGAGAATGGACAAAAAGCTCCAAAAAGATCTGCTCTGTGCTCCTGCCTCAGCGCTGCTGCGTCCTCGCGTCACCTACACGTAACGGTAGTGCATAAGCTTATAGAAAGCTTAGGGGGTTGTGAAAGTGTGTGCGCAAGGTAGTAATGCAGATATGCAGTATCAAAGTAATGTGGAACATGCTGGTGAATCCATGAATACTGTTAGCCGTACCGATGTTATGCGATGTAAGGCATGAATGATGTCGGCCATACCAAGGCCATGTGATGCGAGATGCAACTCAAGCATACAAGTCCTCATCTATATCCACATATCAATACAGCTCAACTCTGCAATATAACCGGGGTCTAGTACACTCCAACCAGATTACAGCCCTCATCGCGCGCAACAAGGTGAGTGGAAAAGACCTCACTATCCACCTGCCAATATCGGGCTCAGCTCGTCGATAGCGGACCCATTCCTCGAGCTGGTCAAACTCAGCCTAGCTTTGGCCCCTCCTCTCGGGCAG
This sequence comes from Magnolia officinalis, assembly GCA_021015155.1. Lineage (NCBI taxonomy): Eukaryota > Viridiplantae > Streptophyta > Magnoliopsida > Magnoliales > Magnoliaceae > Magnolia > Magnolia officinalis. The sequence goes on from JAJHSJ010000015.1 coordinate 38,211,719, forward strand.
GTAAGGTCGTACCCCCTTCCAACCGACCACGACACAGTGGAAAGCGCACCCATCTGGTAATCGGCAATTTGCGCTCCTGCACCCACTCGGTCTAGACGTTGGAGCAACCTCTTGGTACCATAAGGGTTTAGGGACTTTCACCCAGAGATATCTATAGCACCCCATGTAGAACAAGATTTCTGGTATCCAATCCTGTCAACCACGATATGCCTATGGCGGCTACGACCCTGATGTCGCTAGGGCGTATAGTAACCACATCACACGATGCGAATCCATGAATCACACTATCCAGTCATGCAGCAATCTTGCGCGTCTCGTGCGCTCATGTGGGGCAACACCGCCTAACCGGGAGCCCCTAAATAATCTGCCTGAAGGCATATGCTATGATCAGTCACTTCTCATATCAAGCATACATATGATGCGTATGATCATGAATCATGGGACTATACAAAACATGTTATATGGGATAGATGTTGTGCATAAGGAGATGGGCCTAGACGACCTACAAGTATGGGCCTAACAATGGGCCCTAAGGAGAATTAGAATGCGGACATTTAACCAACATTATTCTACAATGTGGACGTCAAACCAACATTGCTCCCAAGGCATTGCCCGTCGTAAACATCATTACATAAACCATATTAGGATCACACATTGCAATGGACCTTAGGTACATCCCATTGGGCCTTAAATACATTAAATGGGCCATATCACATGGGCCTTACATTCATCAAATGGGTCGCATTAATGGGCCTCACCAACGGGCCTTATGTACATTACAATGGGCCATAACCCATGGGCCTTAGAATACATCAAAATGGGCCCCGTAACATGGGCCTTATATATATATCAAAGTGGGCCTCAACCATGGCCACAAATACATCGAATGGGCCCCATAACATGGGCCCTACATCCACATCAAAGTGGGCCCCAATGGACTACCACAGATCAAACAAGATGGGCCTCATAACATACCAAGGAGGGGTCCACTTGAACTATGGATCTGGCTCATTTTAGCTCATGCCATAGAAATGAGCTTGCAAAATAGATGGACAGCTTGCACGCAACACATGCATCATGGTGGGTCCCATGAAGGCCCACCATCAGGTATATGTATATTACATAATATAATATATATATATATATAATATATACACACAGACACACATGCACACACCACACGCATGCACACGCACGCACCCACATGCACACACGCATGCACCCATGCACACACCCACACCGTCCCTGGACGGTGGGGATTAAATACATACATCATGTGGGCTCCACGTGGGGCCCACCACAATGTTTACATGCCATCCAACCCGTTGACAAGGTCACACGGACCTAAGTGAAAGGAAAGCACAAATTTCATCTTGATCCAAAACTTCTGTGGCCCGTAGAAGGGTTTCAATGGCAGAGGTTCAATTTCACTATTTTCTGCAGTGTGGGCCACCTGAGTGTTGGATGCGGCTCGTTTTTGAAGGGGACCCACCTGAGGAGGGGGTCCACCGTATGAATGGATTAGATGGCAGATACACATCAAGGTGGGGCCCACGGCTGGAGGCCGTGGGTGCTGCTGTGTAACGCCCTGAAAATCGGGGGTCGAGTATAACTCAACTCCTGAGTTCCAACGCATCACTATGCAACATAAATAATGCTGATTAAATGTTGTCTGTGTTAGAACAATAAACATGAGTGAGATTATACCAAAAATAGTAATTCATACTCCAGATCATTTGTATAAAGGCAAGCGGAAGACTGAACTGCATATACATGTATGTAAAGAAACAAAATCATTTTATTCTCCAGAGTATGAATCTATCTGAGTCACCATATACATATGTTTGTTTTGTGAACAAAATGTCAAAAATAAACTAAGAAGTGATCCCTGCAAATCTCGTCAATCCGGCAGCCTAGTCGAAGCCGCCAGAGTACTGCATATAAAAGAACTCCTCCTGGTCCTCGTCATAATCAGGCTCCGCCTCCTGAGTCGTCGGCTCGTCTAAACCTGAGACAGAGTCTGGTTGGTGTGCGCAACACCGTCCCGTAACGTGGGATTGAGTAGCTAACTCAGTGGAACAATAAAGCATAAGTTAACATGTTATCAATACAGTCAAGCAGTAATGATAAAGTAGTAAAATCAAACACTCCTAACTACTCTTATTAATGCAAGTATGGATGCAGATATGATGGATGCCCTCACCACACCCTCCCTCGTGAGACACCATCTCACGTTCGCGGCATGCTTTCATCCCTCAGTGCTCCACATCTTCCAGGCACATGCAATGCATGATGAGCATGATTACCGAGTTTTTAATTAGTCCATTTCAAACAGCAATATTGGGAAACTAAGGTACCTCCCTTGTATCATTCCCAAACATGATCCATTCTAGGGTCGTCATTCCTAGTTAATATCAGACGATAGTGTGTTTTCTAGGTCACTACAAAGGCTGTCAGGGCTGTTACGCACAAAGGTTACACTACTCCCCCATCACCTCTTTAACGATTCATCACTATACAGAAACAGGCCTAGTTCATACTCTATATACCGCGGAAAAACCCTAAGGCTCACTGCGATTTCAGAGTATGCTCGAGGTCACTACAACAAAGGCAGTCAGGGCTGTTGCTCGCATTCGTTGCACCACTCCCCCATCACCTTATCAATGTAGGCCGACAGCACGAATATAGTGTCCCATACCACCATAATCGGCTCACAGTCTGGTTGCTCACTGGTCACTACGGGGAGGCACGTGGCCCCAGCGTAGGCCGACAGCTCGACCACGGTGTCCCATACCACCATGCCCGGCTCATGAGTCTTAGTGGATCGAGGTACCATGGTTAAAGGGATTCCCACTGGTAAGTTTGGTACCCTAGGTTCAAGCATTAGCCACCAAACATGGTGAACATACATAAGACACAACGGGTTACTTGACGTGCTCGGCCAGCTCGAGCGCACAACAAGTTGAACGATATGAAGCGCAGAAGCACTTCGTGTGGCCACCACTATCGTCAACCGAAGTACGACTCGGGTTCGTCAAACACATCCTTCGTGGCGACATAAATCTCAGCCACGATCCCAAGTCTGGTACCGAATGTCTGGACTATGGACATAGTCCCAAACTCAATCAATTCTCATCCATAGCATGCGGAGTAAAGCATGATAGACAAAGTAATTCAAGCATGCTAGTAGGCATGTCATAAGGCATGTTATAAAGCATGATATAAAGCATGTTGTAAAGCATGTTATAGAGCACTATACAAATAGGGATACAAACACATATACTTCATAAGTGAGTGGTTAGAGTAAACAACCACATGGAGGGAATCATACATGTCTCTAAGGTAGTTGAGAACCCCATCTCAGCACCTACCTAAGGCACTAACATCTAAGCACTTACTCTCACAAGCATTTTCACAAACACTTAGAGTACACTATTTCAACATACATGACGTATGTTAGTAAAATATGCATTAGGGCTATCCTTTCGCCAAGCGAGTATTTTATCCGTGTATATCATATTCATACAGCAAATAATCATGACAAATACATCTCCAGAATTTATACGTATACGGTATTTTTTAGAATACACAATTTCAACATACATAGTGTATATAAGCAAACATGTATTATGGCGATTCCTTTCGCCAAACAAGTATTTTATCTATATACCATATATTCATACAACAAATAATCATGGCAAACACATTTCCAAAATTTGTACGTATATGGTATTTCTACGTATATCTAGAGTATGTAAAATTTCATATTCTACATCTTTAATCGAAACAGAAAACGGAGAGCACTTTGTACATGTGCAATTGCATGCAGATCATGAATCTATCACTATCTGACATTGAAAGCGTTGAAAACCGTAACCTATACACCTAAAGTCCTCACCTTGCACCTTGGAATCTCAACAGATCAGCAAGGTTTGATGGGCTTTCGTAATCAGGAGTTTTATAGCCTAAAGAGTGAAACTGGTTAGCTATTTCATAACCTATAACCTTCACACCCCCAAACAGATCTAGGCATAGGGTTTCTTACCTTAAAACGGAGTTGGTATCGCCAGAAAAGCGTCAAGGAAGGGGTGGTGCAACCCGTGTGGTGATTGGAAACAGTAGGAGGGAGATTCTCCCACAACTCTCAAGCTTTCTCTCTCTTTTTCTCTCTTCTTACTTAGGGTTTATCCCAAATTCGTATGGCTGTGAGAGAGGCTGCCCTAAGGTCCTTATATAGCCTAAAAACTCTCTGGAATAGACTTATGTTCAAGGTATACTTATATTATAATCAAATCGGCATTGTTTCAGCTCAACGGAGGGTTTCTGGTGGGCCTCCTTGAGCCAAAAGTCGGACTTAAGCTCACCCATCCTGGATCTAGATGAAGTTAAGTTTTCGTTCCAGTAGGGTTTCCAGATCACGCGTGGCGGACCAGTTTCAGTTCAATGGTTAGCGGACTTCGATCAGCAATTCCAAGTACATGTAAATGTTTATGAAATTTTTCCTGATCCGAGGGTGTATTTGGGTTAGATTCTGACGGTCTGGTTGCTTATAAAATGTCCGCAAGCGTTACGTGCCAGATCACTATTCAAGATATTTATTTTGTAAAGAAAACAAGAGTTTTCACACTCCCTCACTACGAACTCGAGCGAACGGTCGTGAGACACTGTCTGGACTTGATTTCCAAGATGGGTGTCAAGCCCAGGGAGGCGGTCCTGATTCCTTAACTTCGTATTATTCGGACTCCCGATGTGTGGTCTAGACCTGATACGGAGTTTCAATTCTTTCCCGAGAGCAGTCGGGTAATGAGTTTGATCCTAGACTTTAGGGTAACCTAGCGTCAATGATTCTACAAGTTTTGGGTCTTACAGATCGTATTTAAAGCGATTCCAACGGATTTCAGGGCTAATCTAGTTTAGCACTTAGTTAACTTTGTTAAATTTCTAAAGGATTTAATCCTAAGTGATTTCTGGTCGAGGTGGTACTCGAGCCATAGTACGGAAAATTACGAGTCATTACATGTTGTCCGTCGTCCGCAGGCAGCAGGCGCAGGCAGCGCCTGCCCCGCAGCAGCAGCGTTTCTTTTTCTTTCTTTTTATTTGTTTTTCCTGCGAAAAATTGCATGTGAGGCCCGCTGCCTGAGAATCCACTTCGTTCAGTGGATTTTATGGCTCGGAATACACCAAACCAGTCTAATATTGGGTATTTTTGGCGTATAGAGACAGAAAGGTGGGCCTGAATAGCCTTGAACAGTAAGAAATACAGTTTCCTATGGTATGGTCCTCCTGATTATCGGATTGACCTCATTTTTTGGCTCAACGCCTAAAATGAGCCAAAGAATAGGATGGACGGTGTGGATTAAGTCCATACATCCAGAAGGGGCCTACATGAGTGGGCCACCCATGAGCTTAGAAACAAGCTGACATTTGTGTTTTCCAAACGCTGGACGTTGCACGTAAATACATTAGAGGTGGGCCTAGCTTAGGTGGGCATCCTCATGGAGGATGGTGTGGGTACAACACACACAAAGTGGGCCCCCACTTGTAGATGGTTTGGATAGAATACATGCCTCATGGTGGGGTCCACAATACAAGGAAGATAGAGAAAGAGAGAGAGATAGAGAGAGATAGAGGGAGATCGGTGAGGATGGAGGGGCCCCGCCTCTATGGGCCCCTCTTGCATTCAACATACATCAAGGTGGGTCCCACTACACATGGGCCCATTAAATCCAAAATCCAACGGTGGGAATCCCTTCTCCACTAAAGTAGACGGTCTAGATGACCCTAAGTATACAAGAAAATAAACATCATGATGATCAATGTGGCCATCGGCCACATTTTAGGGTCCCAAGTGAGATCCAAACCATTGATCGGTTGGCCTCACTTGGCCTATCTTAAAAGAAAATGAAAACTACTCTATCAAAGCACCCACCACTTGATCTTCTTGCTCCCTTGGCTTGTCAGTCTCCTTGTGCTTCTCTTTGATGGAGGAAGATGAGAAATGGATGGCTAGGATGGGAGATCTTGCGATGGAAAGGTGGGCCACACTTGTGGTTCTCTTGGAAGAGTTGGAGAGGCTTGGGACGTGTGGATTTCTTTCTTGCTTGGGAATGGTTTGAAAAAAATGAGAAAGAGAGTGGTAAGAGAGAGGAGTGATGGGTGATGGAGTGATGGATGTGGTGGTGATGGGTGTGTGTAAGATACTTTTTTGACTTTGGAGGCATTTTGTGTAAGAAAGGTATAGGCTTGTAAGAACTTTTTGACTTTTGTGGTTGCTTGGAAATTGGTGAAAAGTGATGTGTACTTGACCCTTGATCGGATTGATTGATGGATGATTGATGTGGCATCTCATAGAGATTCTCTTCGGTTTCGCACGCGTGGGGTTTTCCTCGCACCGAACGCTGGCCCACATCTCCTGGCCAGAGTATCGTCTCGGCGCGTGAGTCGCGGCATCGGAACCGCGGCGACGACGCGGTCGCTAAGGTACTAGTCTTAAGTTAAGTTGACTCGGGTTGATGACGTGTGAATCAGGGTCGCGTGCAAGGTCGGTTAAGGGTCGAAAGTTGCCAAAATTCGACCGAAAAGACCGTGGAAGTCTATGTAATGGTACGGTCTAGGATACGGATCTTACAGCTCTCCCCTCCTAATAAAAATTTCGTCCTTGAAATTTACACAATCATCGCAACTAGTTATAACTCGTGAGGAAGAAGAGACATAATATCATCATATAAAATCAGAAATAACATACAAAATACAACCCATAATCAGTCATCAAAGAGATGGGGATAACGCTCTCGAATCTCAGCCTCGTGCTCCCACGAAGCCTCCTCAACAAAATGGTGACCCCATTGAACCTTCACCAACGGAATGACCTTGGTCCGGAGGACCTGCTCCTTACGATCAAGGATACGAACTGGCTGCTCAATGTAAGAAGCATCCTCACGAACATCTAATGGCTGCCAATCAATAAAAGGAACGATGTCTGACCCACACTTCCTCAACATAGAGACATGAAAAATATTGTGGACGCCAGACAACTGAGATGGCAAGGCAAGCCGATAGGCCACGGCGCTAACGCGCCTATTGATCTCAAAAGGTCCTATGAATCTCGGGGCAAGCTTGCCCTTCGCTCCAAAATGAACTACGTCCTTCATGGGCGAGACCTTGAGATACACATGGTCCCCTACATCAAACTCCAAGGGACGACGCCGACTATCAGCAAAACTCTTCTGTCGGATCTGAGCTGTGCGCATCCTCTACCTGATGATATTGATAGCCTCTGACGTCTCCTACACAAGCTCGGGACCTAGGAGACGGCGCTTTCCAACCTCGGTCCAACAACTCGGTGATCTGCATGGTCTGCTATATAGTGCCTCAAAAGGAGCCATACCGATGGTCGCCTGATAGTTGTTATTGTATGCAAACTCAGCCAATCGCAGATGCTCATCCCAGCTACCCCCGAAATCAATCGCGCAAGCCCGAAGCATATCCTCAAGGATTTGGTTGACCCTCTCGGTCTGGCCATCGGTCTGCGGATGGTACGCAGTACTGAGCTGCAAATCAGTCCCCATCTCTCTCTGGAAGCTCCTCCAAAACTGAGACGTAAACCTTGAGTCTCGGTCCGAAACGATCGAGACTGGAACACCATACAGTCTCACGATCTCCTCAAGGAATAATCTCGCAAGTCGGTCCATAGACCAAGTCGTACGCATCGCAAGAAAATGTGCCGACTTCATCAGACGATCCACAACAACCCAAATAGCGTCATGACCGCGCTGAGTCCTCGGCAAGCCCATAATGAAATCTGTCGACACGTGCTCCCACTTCCACATCGGGATACTCAACGGCTGCAATAGACCAGGGGGTCTCTGATGATCGGCCTTGACACGCTGGCATGTGTCACACTCGACCACAAAACTAGCGATCTGGTGCTTCATCCCCGCCCAAAAATACTGTTACCTCATATCACGGTACATCTTCGTCGAGCCAGCATGGATAGAAAACCGAGATCTATGTGCCTCGGTCATAAGATCTCTACGTAACTCAGGGATATTTGGGACATATAATCGGCCTCTGAAGCAAAGTCCACCATCTGTACCAATCTGCCAATCTGCCTGACTCTCAGATGTCGCCTCAGCCATATAACTCTATAATGACTCATCAGCCTACTGAGCCTCGATCACCCTTGCGACAAGAGAGGGTTGAATCGACAGGCTCGATAACTGCCCGATAGAAGACTGCAGGCCGAACTCAAAATCATACTCCGCCACATCCTCAAGCATCCGCCACTCCTTAATCATCATATTCGCCAATAGGCTTCGTGGCTGACGGCTGAGGGCATCTGCCACCATGTTTGCCTTGCCCAGGTGGTATTGAAGATCAAAGTCATAGTCCTTTAGGAGCTCCATCCAGCGCCTTTGTCTCATGTTTAACTCAGACTGCGAGAAGAGATACTTCAAACTCTTATGGTCGGAGAAGAGCTCGAACCTAACCCCATAGAGATAGTGCCTCCACACCTTCAGTACGAAGACAACTGCAGCCAACTTCAAATCATGCGTGGGGTAGTTCAGCTCATGGACCTTGAGCTGGCGAGACGCGAAGGCTACTGGTCTCCCGTGCTGCATCAGGACAGCACCCAAACCAATACGCGAGGCATCGGTGAATACAATAAATCCATCACTCCCAGAGGGAAGAGCGAGGACAGGAGCGGACGTCAGACGGTCCTTCAATTTCATAAATACTCGCTCGTAGGTGTCGCTCCAAATAAACTTCGCACCCTTCTGAGTCAACCTGGTCAACGGGGCTGCAATACGAGAGAAGCCCTCAATGAAACGCCTGTAGTAGCCCGCTAAACCAAGGAAACTATGGATCTCAGACGCAGTCGTGGGCTGGCTCCACTGACGCACTGCCTCAACCTTCGAGGGGCCCACTGCGACATCCTCCCTCGTCACCACGTGACTAAGGAACTTCACATCCTTCTGCCAAAACTCGCACTTCTCCAGCTTCACATATAGCTGGTGTGCGCGGAGGGTCTGCAACGTAACCTCCAGATGTTGCTCGTGCTCATCACGGGTCCTCGAATAGATCAGAATGTCGTCGATGAAGACTACAACAAACTGATCGAGATAAGGCCGGAAGACCTCGTTCATCAACTGCATGAATACCGCGGGCGCATTGGTCAGTCCGAAAGATATAACCTGGAACTCAAAATGACCATAACGCGTCCTAAAAGCCGTCTTCGGAATGTCCTCCTCTCGGACCCGAATCTGATGATAACCGGAACGCAAGTCAATCTTCGAAAAGAACTGTGCACCCTGCAGCTGATCAAACAAATCATCGATCCTCGGGAGCGGGTACTTATTCTTGATCGTGACCTTGTTAAGCTCGCGGTAGTTTATGCAGAGCCTCAACGATCCATCCTTCTTCTTCACGAAGAGTACCGACGCTCCCCACGGTGAACTGCTCAGACGGATAAAGCTTAACTCACGTAACTCGTCCAACTGCTTCTGTAGTTCCCACAACTCCAACGGTGCCATACGATACGGGGCCTTCGAGATAGGCGCAGTACCAGGCACGAGATCAATCTGAAACTCAGTGAGTCGGCAAGGCGGTAATCCCGAAATCTCCTGAAACACATAGGAAAAATCACAAATGATTGGTAACTGATCAATACAAGCAGCAACAGGCTCCTCAACGGCGCAGGACATCAAACAGGACAACGGCTCTCCTCGGGGTTCTGCAACGAACTAGAACTGCGGTAAGCCTGGTATACAGAATGTGACGGTCCTCGCGAAGCAGTCCAATATGGCATAGTACTCAGCAAGTCAATCCATGCCTAGGATGACATCGAACTCGGACATCGGCAATGCAAACAGATCGGCAGGTAAAAAGGTATCCCCGACTAGAACGGGGCAAGACGAGCAAAATCGGCCCAACACTACAGTCTTCCCCAAGGGAGTCGATACTGACAGACTCTCACGAGTAGACTCCAACGGTAGGCCAGTCGATCGGCAGAAACTCTCGGCCACAAAAGAATGCGATGCACCAGAATCAAACAACACACGTGCAGCGCATGCAGAGACTAAAATCATACCCTCGACAACCCCTCCAGATGACTGCGGATCCTGCTGAGCCGCGTAGAACCTAGCCTGAGCTGGCTGGGGAGGTGCCTGTCCCCTCTGAACGTGCTGCTGCTGCTGGGGTCGCTGAGGCGGTCGAAACTGCTTGGCGGTCTCGAAGGCTGGTGCTGATGCTGCTGCTGAGGTGCCCTCGGTGGTGGGGCCTATTGTCGCTAATGCTGTGGAGGTCTCTGCTGCTGTGGTGCAGGCTGTGGACCTCTCTGCTGTTGCTGCTGCTGTGGGGGCCTCTGCTGCTGCTGCTGAGGGCGGGGACACTCCCATATACGGTACCCCGTCGCACCGCACCCAAAACAGGTGCCGGTGAACTGCCTCGGAGGTGGTGCGGGAGGTGCTGCTGGCGCTCGGAAGGTTGGCCAACCTGTGCGCCTCTACTGCTGCGGTCGATGCTGTTGCGAGTCACCGAAAGGAGCAGGCCTCTTCCGGTCTCTCCTCTGACCGCGATCGGACTAAGAACCGGCCCACTCAGCCTCATAAATCTGGGCCTTCCATACCACTCCCTCGAAAGTCGGAAGCTCATGCCCAATGACAAGGCCTCGGAGACCGTAGCGCAAACCGTCCTCGAATCGGCGGGCTTTCCGCCCCTCATCATCTACCAAGTACGGCATAAATCTAGACAGCGCTATAAAACGGGCCGCGTACTGAGCCACTGTCATATCACCTTGCACCAGGGCCTCGAACTCCAACGCTCGCTGTCGTCGGATGTGATCAGGAAAATACTGTCAGTCGAACCGATCCACAAAATCCTCTCATGTCCACACAAAATTAGCTCCTTCAGCTAGGGAGACTGACGCCCACCAATGCTCAGCCTCACCATGGAGAAGAAATACGGCAAATCGGACTCGCCGCTCGGTCGTGCATCCCATTGTCTCGAATATCTTCTCCACATCGGCGTGCCATCTCTCAACTACCGTCGGGTCTGGCTCACCCTGGAAACGCTGGAGATCGAGCCGTCAAAACTCAAGAAGGAGGGCACTCGCGCGAGCCTGCTCGGCCTGCTCCGGTGAAACAACTGGGTGCCTGCCTTGCCCCTGTAGTGCGGCGGTCACAGCCTACAACATCTGTTGTAACTGGGAAGCACTCACGGATACAGTCGGATCCGCATCGGTCTCTGGTAGAGGAGCTGCATCCCTAGGCTGGGCAGTAGGAATCTCTGGTAGAGGAGATGCATCCATATGTTGAGCAGTAGGAATCTCTGGTGGTGGAGCGGGGATCGTCGGTGGTAGTGCGGGAGTCTCAGGCGGTGATGCGGGAGTCTCAGGTGGTGGTGCGGGAGTCAACCGGGTCACTCTCTGGCACGCCATGTCCTACAGAAATATCGAAGGCGCCTATCACTTAAAAACTCTCGAAGGTACGCACGTTAAGGGTCGGTAATAAAAGATCGCTAAGGTATCCGAACTAAGCACTCAATCATTCTAACTTATAGCAGACATGTAATGTTGTTCTTGCTTATTCCCAAGTTATACTCTGATACCAACTTCTGTCACGCCCCAAACTCGAAAACCGGGCTCACAAAATTTCCGATCGCTGAATCCGATGCCGACAGCCTCTGTAGAACCCCATTCTCGGCTCCCAGCGCCCATACGCCAAGTTCCGATCCTGGGATGCTACAAGGAGGATTTTCAACATCGGTTTAATTTGTAATAAGCATAACCAAAGGCATAACCCACAAACAACAACCAAAAACTCCATCACATTTCCACTATGATAAAAAACTTTACAAGTACAATGAGCATAAAGGGAAATACAATGAGAATGGACAAAAAACTCCAAAAAGATCTGCTCTGCGCTCCTGCCTCAGCGCTGCTGCGTCCTCGCGTCACCTGCACGCAACAGTCGTGCATAAGCTTATAGAAAGCTTAGGGGTGGTGAAAGTGTGTGCGCAGGGTAGTAATGCAGATATGCAGTATCAGAGTAATGCGGAACATGCTGGTGAATCCATGAATATCGTTAGCCGTACCGAGGCTATGCGATGCAAGGCATGAATGATTGTAAGTGTTATGATCTCATGCTCCTTTGGTTGTCAAATTTTGTGTGCCAAAACGTCTATCTGTGTCCTGTACTTGTATGATCATTTATTGGAATTCAAGACACCTCAAGAAGCTACATGTTGAAGCCTCAAGAAGCTACATGTTGAAGCCTCAAGAAGCTACAATGTTGAAGTTCAAATCTAAAGAAACAACGCATGAAGTAGTTCTATGTTGATGAAGATCTCAAGCATGATATGGTTCAAGATCTCAAGCATGATATGGTTCAAGATCTCAAGCCTGATATGATTCAAATTATCTACATTCGTTGAATGGTTGAAGTTCAATGTCCATACGACATGGTTCAGGTTTGAATGACCTTAGGTTGACCCTTTAAGTAGTTCACTTTGGATACATTAATCAAATATTTATTTTACATAAGGTTGGTCTATTCTATGACCAGTCCTAGCTCTTGTTCGACCAGTCCTAGCATTGGTTCGACTAGTCCAAGAAATTCCTCGACCAGTCCTAAGTAGTTGAAGATTTTTTGAAATTTTTGGTACGTCCACGACCAGTCCTGGAGGTCCTTCGACCGGTCGTAGGTGTGGCTTCGACTCGTCCACGACCAGTCGTGGAGCTACGACTTAAAGTCCAGCAACGAAATCACTGGTCCTACGACCAGTCGTAGGGATCTACGACCAGTCGTAGGTGACCCACGACCAGTCGTAGGGTACTCACGACCAGTCGTAGAACGACTTTCGAAGATCGCGCTTATTTTTTCAAAAATCTGTTAGAGCTACGACCAGTCGTAGGTTTCTAAGACCAGTCGTAGGAGCGATTTCTGCTTCTATAAATTGAACACGAAATTCAGAGTTTTCATAACTTCAACGCTATTCAATTCAAGAAATTTTCAAGTGATCACTCTGAGATAAGTCTGTGTTTTTATTTTAAGCTAGATTGTGCTTATTTAATATTCCTTTTTGCTAGCTTATTTAATTTGATTTTGTTTCTATATTCCAATCGTATTTGAAAAGAGGAATTATCTTATTCCTTCTTCTTGGAATCAAAATCAAATATAGCTACGCCCAACGGGTTAAATCTAAAATCTATTAGAATTTAGAACCTTATGAATGTGAGTATTGGAAATTGAACTTTGACATTCAAATCATCTACTCCGATTGGTTCTACCGGGCTGCTACGAAAAAGGAGAAATCCAGGTATTTTACAATTCTGTAAAATTCATTTACTTTTGGTTTTGTTTGAGGTTAAGCCAGAAAAATCTCATTGTATTGGTTGTCTGAGGAAAACTAGAAAACTCAGAAAAGAGGGGTTTTTGAATTGTGTAAGCCCAAGTGAAAAAGACACAATTGTAAAGGTTTTTGGTGAACCTGTGAAAACCTATTTGTTAGTAAACGCTAATATCCCCTGTGTGAGGATATAAGGAGTGGAGTAGCTTTTTGTGTGGCTGTTGGAAAACAGTTGGTGTACACACAGCGAACCACTATAACTCTTTGACTTGTGGTTTGAATGCTTGCTTAATTTTCATATCTTTTATCATTCGATCTTGTGGAATGTACAAGTGGATGTGAATGTTGTAATTATTTACATTTCAAGCAAGTGTGGGGATTGTTGTAATAATTTAGATCTTACTTTTGCATTTAATTACAATTCCTTGCTATTTCATTTACTAATATTAATATTGAGTCCTTGATCCAAAAGAGGTTCTAGAAATAAGGTTGTCCTACCATAAGCCCTTGTTGATTATGGTGTAAGGTTGTCCTTAGAACTGAATTTGCATCAATCTCTCGATACCTATTTATCAAGGTGATTTAAATTTAGCTTTGTGAATTGATTCATATAGTAAGGCTATTGGCTTATTTTATTTCCGCTGATTTTATTTTAAATTTGGCATAGTCCTATTCACCCCCCCCCCCCCCTCTAGGACATATAGCTTGGCCTTTTCAATGATGTCAGCCATACCAAGGCCATGCGATGCGAGATGCAACTCAAGCATACAAATCCTCATCAATATCTACATATCAATACAGCTCAACTCTAGAATATAACCAGGGTCTAGTACACTTTAACCAGATTGCAGCCCCATCGCGCGCAACAAGGTGAGTGGAAAAGACCTCACTATCCACCTGCCAATATCGGGCTCAGCTCGTCGATAGCAGACCCATTCCTCGAGCTGGTCAAACTCAGCCTAGCTTTGCCCCCTCCTCTCGGGCGGGTAAGGCTGTACCCCCTTTCAACCGACCACGACACAGTGGAAAGCGTAGCCGTCTGGTAATCGGCAATCGGCGCTCCTGCACCCACTCGGTTTAGACGTTAGAGCAACTTCTTGGTACCATAAGGGTTTAGGGACTTTCACCCAGGGATATCTATAGCACCCCATGTAGAATAAAATTTTTGATATCCAATCCTATCAACCACGATATGCCTGTGGCGGCTACGGCCCTGATGTCGCTAGGGCATATAGTAACCACATCACACGATGCGAATGCATGAATCACACTATCCAGTCATGCAATAATCCTGTGCGTCTCGTGCGCTCATGTGGGGCAACACCGCCTAACCGGGAGCCCCTAAACAATCTGTCCGAAGGCATATGCTATGATCAGTCACTTCTCATATCAAGCATAGATATGATGCGTATGATCATGAATCATGGGACTATACAAAACATGTTATATGGGATAGATGTTGTTCATAAGGAGATGGGCCTAGACGACCTACAAGTATGGGCCTAACAATGGGCCCTAGGAAGAATCAGAATGAGGACATTTAACCAACATTATTCTACAATGTGGACGTCAAACCAACATTGCTCCCAAGGCATTGCCCGTCGTAAACATCATTACATAAACCATGTTAGGATCACACATTGCAATGGACCTTAGGTACATCCCATTGGGCCTTAAATACATCAAATGGGCCATATCACATGGGCCTTACATTCATCAAATGGGTCGCATTAATGGGCCTCACCAACGGGCCTTATGTACATTGCAATGGGCCATAACCCATGGGCCTTAGAATACATCAAAATGGGCCTTGTAACATGGGCCTTATATATATATATATATGTAACAGCCCACACCCACACTATATGATATTGTCCGCTCTGGGCACAGCCCGCACGGTTTTGTTCTTGGGTTTCCCCCAAAAGGCCTCATACAGTATAGAGTGACAACTCTACATATAACCACTACAACTTCAGACGGCACTTCCGATGTGGGACAAAGCTTCACCTTTCACTGTGTGCACAGTAGCCTGCCAGCCATCTTGGGGCCCGCCCACATGTGTGCCCGCCCACATGTGACCACAGTGACGGGGTGTGACAATATCCCCCACCGTGGGCAGAGCCGTCCTCGGCTCTGATACCATTTGTAACAGCCCACGCCCACACTGTATGATATTGTCCGCTTTGGGCACAGCCCGCACGGTTTTGTTCTTGGGTTTCCCCCAAAAGGCCTCATACAGTATAGAGTGACAACTCTACATATAACCATCACAACTTCAGACGGCACTTCCGATGTGTGACAAAGCTTCACCTTTCACTGTGTGCACAGTAGCCTGCCAGCCATCTTGGGGCCCGCCCACATGTGTGCCCGCCCACATGTGCCCCCCCCCCCACATGTGACCACAGTGACGGGGCGTCACAATATATATCAAAGTGGGCCTCAACCATGGCCACAAATACATCGAATGGGCCCCATAACATGGGCCCTACATCCACATCAAAGTGGGCCCCAATGGACTACCACAGATCAAACAAGATGGGCCTCATAACATACCAAGGAGGGGTCCACTTGAACTATGGATCTGGCTCATTTTAGCTCATGCCATAGAAATGAGCTTGCAAAATAGATGGACAGCTTGCACGCAACACATGCATCATGGTGGGTCCCATGAAGGCCCACCATCAGGTATATGTATATTACATAATATATATATATATATATATATATTATATATATAATATACAATATATATATATATATATATACAATATATATATATATATATATATATACCACAGACACACATGCACACACCACACGCATGCACACGCACGCACCCACATGCACACATGCATGCACCCACGCACACACCCAGACCATCCCTAGACGGTGGTGATTAAATACATACATCATCTGGGCTCCACGTGGGACCCACCACAATGTTTACATGCCATCCAACCCGTTGACAAGGTCACACGGACCTGAGTGAAAGGAAAGCACAAATTTCATCTTGATCCAAAACTTTTGTGGCCCGTAGAAGGGTTTCAATGGCAGAGGTTCAATTCCACTGTTTTCTGCAGTGTGGGCCACCTGAGCGTTAGATGTGGCTCATTTTTGGAGGGGACCCACTTAAGGAGGGGGTCCACCGTATGAATGGATTAGATGACAGATACACATCAAGGTGGGGCCCACGGCTGGAGGCCGTGGGTGCTACTGTCCGTTGTCCGCAGGTGCACCTGCTCTTCTGACAGTGGCAGCGCTGCAGCAGCAACGTTTCTTTTTTTTCTTTTTTTTTTTGTTTTTCCTGCGAAAAATTGCATGTGGGGCCCGCTGCCTGAGAATCCACTCCGTCCAGTGGATTTTATGGCTCGGAATACACCAAACCAGTCTAATATTTGGTATTTTTGGCGTATAGAGACTGAAAGGTGTGCCTGAATAGCCTTGAACAGTAGGAAATACAGTTTCCTATGGTATGGTCCTGATTATCGGATTGACCTCATTTTTCGGCTCAACGCCTAAAATGAGCCAAAGAATAGGATGGACGGCATGGATTAAGTCCATACATCCAGGAGGGGCCTACATGAGTGGGCAACCCATGAGCTTGGAAACAAGCTGACATTTGTGTTTTCCAAACCACGTCCAGCATCCCTGGACGCTGGACGTTACACGTAAATACATTAGAGGTGGGCCTAGCTTAGGTGGGCCACCTCATGGAGGATAGTGTGGGTACAACACACACAAAGTGGGCCCCCACTTGTAGATGGTTTGGATAGAATACATGCCTCATGGTGGGGTCCACAATACAAGGAAGATAGAGAAAGAGAGAGATAGAGAGAGATAGAGGGAGATCGGTGAGGATGGAGGGGCCCCGCCACTATGGGCCCCTCTTGCATTCAACATACATCAAGGTGGGTCCCACTACACATGGGCCCATTAAATCCAAAATCCAACGATGGGGATCCCTTCTCCACTAAAGTAGACGGTATAGATGACCCTAGGTATACAAGAAAATAAACATCATGATGATCAAAGTGGGCCATCGGCCACATTTTAGAGTCCCAAGTGAGATCCAAACCATTGATCGGTTGGCCTCACTTGGCCCATCTTAAAAGAAAATGAAAACTACTCTATCAAAGCACCCACCACTTGATCTTCTTGCTCCCTTGGCTTGTCGGTCTCCTTGTGCTTCTCTTTGATGGAGGAAGATGAGAAATGGATGGCTAGGATGGGAGATCTTGGGATGGAAAGATGGGTCACACTTGTGGTTCTCTTGGAAGAGTTGGAGAGGCTTTGGATGTGTGGATTTCTTTCTTGCTTGGGAATGGTTTGAAAAAAATGAGAAAGAGAGTTGTAAAGAGAGAGGAGTGATGGGTGATGGAGTGATGGATGTGGTGGAGATGGGTGTGTAAGATACTTTTTTGACTTTGGAGGCATTTTGTGTAAGAAAGATATGGGCTTGTAAGAACTTTTTGACTTTTGTGGTTGCTTGGAAATGGATGAAAAGTGATGTGTACTTAACCCTTGATGGGATTGATTGATGGATGATTGATGTGACATCTCGTAGAGATTCTCTTCGGTTTCGCACGTGCTTCGTTTTCCTTGCACCGAACGCTGGCCCACATCTCCTGGCCAGAGTATCGCCTCGGCGCGCGAGTCGTGGCATCGGAACCGTAGCGACGGTGCGGTCGCTAAGGTACTATTCTTAAGATAAGTTGACTCAGGTTGATGACATGTGAATCAGGATCACGCGCAAGGTCGGTTAAGGGTCGAAAGTTGCCGAAATTCAACTGGAAAGACCGCGGAAGTCTATGTAACAGTACAGTCTAGGATACGGGTCTTACAAAAATAATATATGATTATTGTAGCCTTATGACCCACTTACAACCATACCAAATTTCAGCCCCATCTGACCTTCATTGGGGTCCCAAAGGTGTGGTCCAAGTGATGTGGACAGTCTGAATTTTCTGCACTGTTCCAGCAACATTCCACCTTGGACAGATTGATTTCTTTAAATGAATTAAAATATTTATCAATGTTCAAAAATTATGAAATTTCTTAAGAGTGTGTCCCACCCATGGTAAGACCTACCTACCAAATTTTGGAGCCAATGGACGCATGTACACACCATGGTGGTGGCGGGACCTGCCCACTATAATATGGTGTCTAGACAGTCTGATTTTCAGGACAGGTTGTTTTATTTAAATTAATTAAAATATTTATAGGTGTCCAAAAATTCTAAAATTTTTTGGAGATGTGTTCAACCCATGGTAGGAGCCACCTACCAAATTTTAGGGCCAATAGACCCCTGTGCGCACCGCGGGGAAGTGCCGGACTGGCCCACCATGTTGGGGTATCCAGGTCAGTCCGATTTTCTGGACAGCCTGTTCATTTTGAATTAATTAAAATATTTTTAAGTTTCCAAAAATCTTAAAATTTTGTGGGGGTGTGGGACACCTATGGAAGTGTCACCCTGCAAACTTTCAGCCCCAACAGACCCTTGGACTGCCCGCAGTTCGGCCTGGAGTGGCCCACTAGGCAGGGACGCCCATGCTGGGGCGTCCAACCTTGGTTGGCCGTCCAGCCTGCTTTGTGGGCCCACCTAGGCTTGTTGTATTCACTCCGTTCATCTGGTGGAGCCCACTGTGATGAGTGTGGGTCACCATGGGTCAGTAACCCATCCAAATTAGATAGATTTCTAGACTCCAGCAGGCCCAGGAAGTGGGTGGACTGGATTTCCAGCAAGGGGCCCAAAAATTGCTACATGATTAATTGTGTTGGAAACTGTTGTGGCCCGCCGGATTTAACGGAGTGTTACACACACTCTTTGCCCTCCTTCCTTAGACATTTTAGGCTTAATTAATGACCCTTGAGGCCCACCTTTATGGTGGTTTGTGGGCTAGCCTTAACCAGAATTTTTGATAGATTTATAGGCCCAATGGGCTGGAAACCTATCCCTTGAGCCCAAGATTGTGCAAGGGCTGACCTTATTGATTCATGGGCCTAATGGGCCGTCTACAAGCTGATCATATGCATTTATTAGCCTTGATGCCCTCATAAAATGCTTAATTGTGGGCTGACTTGCAAGGCCCACATAAATGTATATTGTGGAGGGCCTTGCTAAATCTTTGGGCTGGTGTGGCAAGGCCCACACTGTCAGTATAGGCCTTGCCCATGTATATTCTTAGGCTTACGGGCTGCCCTCAAGTCCACCATAATGTATGAATTGGATGACTTTTGTTTGGGCCATTTCTTTTGGGCCCATTATGTGATATATTATATGCATGTTTGTGTTAGCAAGTAGGCCTTGTGGACTCAGTTCTTTTGGATAGGCCCATTGATATTGGGCCTATACTCTCCTATCTATTGTGATGGGCTTAGGAGCAATAATACACAAGAAATTGGGCCCTTGGCTGCCCACTAAACTGACCCCGTACTTGGGCCAAAAGTGAGGCCGAACTCACTTGTGTTAAAGGTGAAACTTGCCCATGTAAATGAATTACTGGGCTGCCCATGAAGCTCATCACAATATGTGGAATTATGACCTTTGTGGTTGGGCCCAAACCTTACTTGAGGGCCAACTATATGGCGTATGAGTTGGGCTTGGTGTATGGCCCATTAGGCCATGCATTGCTTGGGCTTTAGACCTTGCATTATATAAGTAGTAGCGGGCTACCTTTTGGAAACCGGTTGAGGTTGGATGTCCTCCTGGGTGATCCTAAGGTAGGCCCATAGGTTTTTCTATGGATGGTTAAAGGCCCACCATAGACCCTAGGCCATTTGTTTAAGGCTCAATATGTATGTATGTGGAACCTACATTAATGCATGATTGGTCCAGGCCATTCAAGCCTTGGATCGCCCGATTATGGAAGCACTCTCTGCCTTAGGTTGTTGCTGGATTCACAATCCAGTAGCAGGCCCACTTGATCTTTTCTTGATGTATACACACCCTCCATCTGGTGGGGCCCCTATGAATATTGTTGGCCTTCATGAGATCATTCCCACTTATTTGACTAATTTCTGGGCTTTGGCAGGCCCAAGAAGCTGAGTGGGTCGAACGTTTATTAAAGGGACTCAAATGTACATTGTTATGGTTGAAACTTTATTGGACATGGGACCCACCATATTGAGAACTTGTGTACGTGTTGCATGCTTGTATTTTCTTATAATCTTTGTGCTTAATCAGTGCATTCTTTTGGGTCACCTTTAGTGATCACATGAGGACCCCATCTTAGATCAGATTTTTGGGGCATCCCATGGGCCCAGAGTGGGTTGGGACATCCCAGCTTGGCCCAACCATATATTGGGCTAGCTTCCACCATTTTGATGGACTTGTGGGCTAAGATAAGGATAGTATTGGGCCCTTGGTTGCCCACTTAAATTGCTAGTTATTGGGCTAATGTAGTTGGGCCCATTTCATCATCCAAACTTAAACTTATTTTGGGCTGTATATTGTGTATGCGGGCTGCCCACCAAGTCCAACTTAATGCATGGATTCTATGGCCATTGGGAATTGAGCCTTGGGCCTTAATTTCTCTCTTGGGGCCCATGTTGTTAAAAGTGGTGTTATATCTTTTTATGGCCTATTATGAGGAATGTATGTATGTGGTTACCTGTGTTCTTATCTTGAATGTAGGGCCTTGTACCTATATAGTTCGTGGTTGAGATGCCTCTTGGGGAATGGTGGTTAAATGTCCCCATTATGGACCCCTATAGGCCCGTTTGTATCTAAATGTCATTAGATACTCATCTTAAACTCTTGTTAGACTCACTTCTGTGTTACTTAGACATGTAGTTGTATGCTTAGTCTTATGGGCTACCCCAGGTAAATGGGCCCCCACTAGAGGTGGGATTCCTTGTGGATATTGTCTAAATACCTGGTCTTGGTCCCTTCTTGGATAGGAGGAGTGTACTACTTTGTATATCACCGCATAATGCGTCTAGACCCATCTTCATGGCCCATGTGTATCATTGTATGCTCAGATGACACTGTGTGTAGTTATGATTGTGTCATTGGGCATTGCATGTTGCATTCCCGAGGGACGTAGCATTCCCTCTTGAGCACGTTGGATGCTTGGAATTGATGCATAGTTGATTGTGTGATTCATGCATCTGGCATTGCAAAACATATGAGCATTATCGCCCTTGCTTCATCAGGGTTGTAGCCTCCAAAGATACATCGTGGATGGCCATGTTTGGACACCGAAAATGTTACTTAAGCATACCAGGTGCATAGGATGCCCATGGGTAAAATTTCCAAAACTTCCATGGTACCAAGGATTTGCTCCAATGCCGTAACCGAGTGGAATATATGAGCGCACGAGAGCCTTATACCGTTAGGCCGTGACTCCCACTGTCGTGTAGTCGGTTGGATAGGGGTGTGACCTTACTCGCCTGATGTAAGGGAGCATTGCTAGGCTGAGTTTGACCAGCTCGTGAATGGGTCCGCTACCATCAGGCATTGCTGGTGATTGGTTGTCCACAGGCAGGTAGTGAGGTCTCTTACGCTCATTTGACTGTGCGGGGTCTGTAGAGCGGCAGTCATCCAGTAGTGTAATGGACCCCGGTGATCTTCTTATGATGGAAATGTACTTGATATGTGGATTGGATATGAGCACTGGCATTACTTCACATTGCATTTGCATCGGCTGTGTAAGCCTCATAATGCATTACAGTACTCATTGCATTACAGTACTCATCGCATTACAGTACTCATTGCATTATATAGCCTTGGTATGGCTTCCTGCATTATCGTACTACCTTGGTATAGCTTCTTGCATTCATGATAGCCTTGGTAAGGCTAGTGGTATTAGTATTTATCATGACTCCCTTCTGCATTCTCTATCTTCTTCTGAGCACTATTATCACACACTTACACCACCCCTTAAGCTTCTATAAGCTTATGCACGGTTGATGCGTACAAGAGATCCTAGGCAGGCGTCGTAGCAGCAGAGCGTGGAGTAGAGTTGAGCTTGAGGACTCCAGTGTTGCTGACTCTTTTCTCTCTTTTCCTATTATCTTATGTATGTGCTTTTGGACCTGATGTAAGCTTGTAAAAGTTCAAATTTTTAGTGGATTTTGTGATGTGTATCCTTTGTTACTTCTAGATGTACTTGTTGTGATCTTGAGTGTGCTCATATTGGTAATGATTATAGTGTTATGAAAATCCTCCTTGTAGGATCCCAGGATCGGAACCTGCCTTAGGAGTTGAGAATGGGGTATTACGGAGGCTGTTGCGGCCAGAACCGGCCATCGGTTCCTTGTGAGTCCGGTTATCGAGTCTGGGGCGTGACAAGTTCCTTCATGTGTCATTTCAAGAATATCTCATGTTTGTTTAGATGTATCACTCGAAATTATTCTTTTAAAGTCATCTGGCGATAGAGCACAAGTTATTGCATTTGAGGCTTTTGCATTTATATTACTTTCACTTTTCCGAACAGTAGTCCAAAATGTGCATGTGGTTTCTTTCATTGATGTGGTTCCATCTTCAACTACTACTTTCATCATAAGAGGGATCCATTTAGTCGTAGTGGCTTGCCACACACTTTCATCAATGGATTTGAGGAAGATCCCCATCCTGGATTTCCAATATGAATAATTAAAGTCATCAAAGGGAGGTGGCCTGATAATAGATAAGCTTTCGAAATTTGACATCTTATAGATTTGGATTTATCTCAATGAGGTAAATCCAAAAAAATAAAAAGAGCAACCCGCTTTGATAGCACTTGAAAAGGAGAGCTATCGATATCCTAAAAGGGTGGAGGGGTGAATAGGACAATACCAAATAATCGAAATAAAAATGGAATATATAAAGACTACAAAATCTCAATCGACTAAGTATTGAAACCTTGATTCTAAATAATTTGTAGGACAACCTACACCTAAAATATTAAATAGGACAACCTACACCTAAAATATTAAGTAGGACAACCTTACTTCATGAATATCTTTAAAATCAACATTTCAAACTAGCAAGAGAATATAAAATAATTACAGCATTCACCACAAGAATTGAATAACATCCATCATCGAAAGGAAATAAAATTCACCACAGATGCATAAGAAGTTATATTGGTTCGGTGCTTAAAACAACCACACCTACTCTAATCCCAAAATTATTACCCTCATAATTTTGGCTTTCACTATAACAAGGTTTTCACAGGTTCACCTTAACAACCTAATATAATTCCTTGTGATTTTCATGAGCTCACCATAATAAAATCTCATTTTGTGATTTTGGTAGGCTATCACAAATAAAAACCCACTTTGTGATTTTTACGGGCTATCACAAATTAACCCATTGAGATTTTCATAAGCTATCTCAGAAAAACCTAAATGAAAATAAAGTAAATAGTGTACTTATCTTCAAATGTAAATTTGAAGGTACAGTAGAAGTTGTAGCAAAGGAACATCTTTCTTGAATGTAGAGGAGGCAGTATTCGCTCAAAAGAAAGAGTATAGAGTTCCATATATTTTTAAAAATGAAATATCCAAATGCTAGTTGATTTAATTCTCTTATATCTCAAAGATGAGTATAAATTACTCTTTAAAATAAGATTGAAATGATCTTGAGAAGGGGAATTGAATAAGCTAAAAATAAATTATAAATACCATACAAATAGTTTGCCGAGGACTTGAGCTTCTTTCTCACTTGCAGAAGGTTTGGAGTGATTTTTCGTAGTAATTTAGAACGAGAGAAGACCTTTAGTTATAGCCAAAGATATTGGAAATTCAGCTAGCCTAAGACTTGCTTCGAGTGACCGGATTCCGTCGAATTTGTTCCAATGGCCATCGGATTACGCAAAATAAGATTTATCCAAAATTCAGTTGGACCGAGGTCAAATTCGGCTGGCCAAACATCACAATTTGGCACGCCAAATTTTTCAATCAGCTAGCCAAATTCTCGTGAATTCCACAAAAATTTATTGTTGAAATTTGACCCGAACTCACTCGAGCTAGCCGAGTTTCAAGTTCAAAATTTAGACTAGCCGAATTTTCAATAGAATTTGTTATTTTGCCCAAACTTGAAGTTCGGTTAGCCGTGGAAGTTAGGCTGGCCAAACTCCAGAGTCAAATATTATTAAAAATCTAAAGTAAATGAATTTTTTAAAGATCCTAACCTAAGGTCTTTTTAGGGTCATAGCACCTATGTTTTAGCAAATACATGGGACAAGTTGTTCTTGATCTTTGACTTGATCTTGTCTTGAAATCGAGCGACAACAATTTGAGACAATATGTTGATCTTGAACTTATCATAAGTCAATCTTGAGTTGATCTTCAGACATGTAAAGTAGTTGTAATTTCATACTTGCGATCTGACTTGAAATACTTTTGTCTTATGAAATTTGACAATTCATGTGTGCTAAATATATAAGCACTTACAGATCATATGTGGGAGTTTTTCCATACCATATACATCCAATGAACCTCAACATGATGATGGGTTATCCAGAAATTCGAAGGCGGATTGTGTGGTGTACGACATCAGTAGTGTGTTAACATCACCAAGTTCTATGGGGCTATTATGATGTATTTATTATATTATCCACTCTTTATCCATTTTGCAAGATTATTTCAGGGCATGTGCCCAAAAATGAGATAGATTCAAAAATCAAGTGGACCACACCACATAAAGCAATGGGGACAATGATGCCCACTATTGAAATCTTGAAATCTTACTAAGGCCTACCATAATGTTTATTTACCATCCAACCTTTTATAAAGTTGCATAGATGTGGATGAAGGGAAAACCCAAATATGAGCTTGATAAAAAATTTCAAATTTTCTATAACCCCCGTGGAGTTTTCAATGATAGGCTTTCAATTCCAGTGTTGTATGTGCTTAAACTTTGGATCTACCTAATTTTTAAGCCATGCCCTAAAATAATCTAGTAAAATAAATGAAAAGAGCGAATATAGCATATACACTTGGTGGGGCTCCAGAACTTGTTGACCTCACCACACCAGCACTGTTGGGGCTTCCAACAAATTTGGGCATCTAGACAACCACCCAAAACTTTCAAATTCACCTGGTGGCTCACGTAAAAATTAGATTGGTCTGAATTTTGGGTGTCCCAATCTTTTGATTGGGTGACTTAAGTGGGTAAAACCATAAGAAACGACGGAGAAACCCTCACAATTCACGTGGTCACCGATATAATGGCCAGTTTGTTACGAATTTTGGGGATCCCGCATTTATAGTAGCGTGCCTCTTTGGCATGGGTTTGATGTCATGCACATGCCTCGGCTTATCCAACACGTGATCGAGCGGCCTTCCCAATAATGACACTACAGATTCACATGACGCGGATTGCGTCCTACCCCGCCCAGACAGAAATCCGTCCGGGCAGAGCTCAGTGGGGCCGGCGTAATTTAAGTGTTTTATCCACGTCGTTCATCGCTTTTCTCATATCATTTTAAGGCATTATGTTAAAAATGAGGCAGGTCCAAGGCTCCAGTGCACCACACCAAAGGAAGCTGCGGTGATAATGGCACCCACCGTTGAAACCTTTCTAAGGGCCACTGTGATGTTGTTTCACCATCAAAACTATTCATGAGGTCATGTAGACGTGGATGAACTGAAAACACAAATATCATCTTGATCCGAAACTTCTCCAGCTTCCAATAAGTTTTTAATGGTGGACGTTCAATCCCCACTTTGTGGTCCACTTAAGCCTTGCACCTACCTCATTTCTTGGATCATATCTTAAATTATCTGAGAAAAACGATGAACGGCGTCCATAAAACACTTACATAACTGTGGGCCCCACAGAACCCTTACCGTCCGGGCGGGGGTAAGACGCAATCCACGTCCAGACTCACATACCTGATCGCCTGGGGGCGGATTAGGATTCCGGATCCACCGAGGTGGGTGAGACCTCTGACTGTGGGGCTGACAGTGATGTATGTAACTTAAATCCACACCGTTCAACTAGTTTGAAACCTTATTTTCGTATATTATCCCAAAAATGAAGTTGACTGAACTCTTAGTTGGAGCACACCACAGGAAACAGTTGTGATTGAATCCTCACTATTAAAAGATTCATGGACTCCACCGGAATGTTTGTTTTCCATCCAATCTGTTGATAAGATTAAAAACACCTGGATGAAGGGGTCATACAAATATCATCTTGATCCAAAGCTTTTGTGGTCCATAGAAGTTTTTAATGGTCAATCACCACCGTTTCCTATACTACAGTCCATCAAGGACTTGGAACTGCTTCGTTTTTTGGTTGATGCCTTAAGATTAGCTTTCAATACAGATGGACCGCATGAATGTAGTCACATACATCACAATGGGCCCACAGTCAGGGTCCTACCCACGTGGGTGGATACGGGGTCTCACTCACACCACATGCTTCAATTATATCCGCCCATTCCTCCTATTTCATTATTGCATTTGGACGCGTCTCTCTCACACCACATGCTTCAATTATATTCGTCCATGCTTTAGGTCTTTAGGATCCTTGTGATCTTAGTGTTTATCCGTTTTAAGAGACTGATTTTAAAAATGAAGCATATCTAAAGTTCAAGTGGACTACACCAATGCAAATAGTATGAACCGAATGTCTACCATCGAAAACTGATCGGAGCTACGGAAGTTTTGGATCATCCTTATATTTATTATTTTTCCTTCATCCATGTCCATGTGATCTTATCAATAGGTTTGATGACATATAAACACCACTGTAGGCTGCCAGTAAGGTTTCAACTATTGAAATCATTATTTCTACCGTTTTACCCGATGTGGTCGACTTGAGCATGCATATGCTTTAATTTTTAGCTCAACCATCAAATCAAATTGCCATAACTTTTAATGTATTGAATAAATTCTGTTGGACCTGCCATGAATGTACCTGGTTTAAAGTATTGGATTCCCTTAGCGTAGTACTCCACACATACCACATTAAAGTATTGGCCCTACCATGATGGTTGTATTATTATCATAACGGATATCTATTTTTCTATATCATTTTAAAGCATAAGCAGATCCAAAGCTTGGCCAGCTGTATTAAGAAGGATTAAGGTGGATGGAATTGCAAAAGTTACAATAAATACATGTGCAAGGTACTGGCCTTGGTTGAGTTTATTCCATGTTTTCTAATATTGTAATTGAAATGTATGCATTAACAAGTAAATTTTAAAATTTACTTTCAAATTGCATTTAGATTGAACATGATGTAATCTCATCTCACACTTTCCAACACAAGCTTCATTTTCCAAAGCTTATAAAATTAATTTTAATTCTAATCACACTTCTTCCGAACAATGATCTCCAATTTTAAAGTAAGATTAATAATGCAATCCTATTTAATACAACTTAATACCATTGGCCAAACTGTCCCTAAGTGGATTACACCATAAACAATGGGGTTAAAATATCTATCATTAAAATTTTCTTGACAGCTAAAGAAGTTTTGTATCAAGCTTATATTTATAGTTTCCCTTCATGACCTCGGAACCGATTGGATGGAAAATAAGCATCATGGTGGACCTTAGAAAAGTTTCAATGGTGAGGATCATTGTCTCCATTACTTTCTATGGTGTGGTCCACTTGTGATTTGGATCAACCTATTTTTCATATTATGTCCCAAAAATGATCTAGCAAAATGGATGGACGGTGTGGATATAACAAATACATCTTAGTGGGATAACGTAACTTTGCCACGTCAACATGATGCCAACCTGGTGCTCAAGAGGAGTTACGGAATCATATACCCAAGGCTTTGAACTGACGCTTCGGTTTGCACTTCTCACAAGTGGGTCCCATGGTTCAGTGATCCAAACACCATTGGTCTCTTGGGACCCATAGGTGGATGGACTATATGCACCTTTAAACTCTTCTTGCATAAATGGGGTTTTCCTTTCAGACAAGTGGGACCCTTAGTTCAGTGATCCAGGCCATTGATCTGTTGCATCCCTTCATGTATCGATGGTGTACCTAAAACCTTCACCAGATTGGAGATCCATTTTCGGCATATTTTCAATAGAATTTGAATTCCCGCTGTATTTTAGTTCTTAACCAAATATTCGTAGGCGAAATATGGTCTGGTTCACCAGGCATGATCCATCCATGGTTGGTCCCAACAAACCAATGGTCTGGATCACTGAACCATGGGACCTAGTATTAAGAGCTAAAAACACGAGTATACTTGGGTAGAGTCTAATAATATAAAATGGAGTACAGCGAGAGTGAATGCATGATGGCCGCCTAATAATTATATCGTACATCGTCCCGAGAAGGGAAACGGATTGAATTCTCCCCCTGCCACCGGCCAATGGCCGATTGTCGGTGCTCTTTGGGCCCACCATGATGTATTTGTTTCATTGATGCCGTTGTTTTTAGATCATTTAGGGCGTGTTTGGATGGGCAGCGTGCATGGGAGTAGCTAGTATTAGGTTGGATAGGGCACTCGAATCCCACGGCGTCAAAGTAGCTGTCTGTTTAGACGGGCGGTGGATTCGCGCCTCGAGAGAAAATTCTCTAGCTTATGAGGGATTTCGTCGCTGGATTGAAGGGGTTATCGGCCGTGTGTACGGCTGAAATCCAGATCGATTTCAGGTGCCGGGATTTGGCGAGAGGGGCAGGAGGGGATGGTGGCTAGAGATTATTATAGATGGCCCAAAAATGGGATATAAGAAGCTGATTCATCACTATTTTCCTGTGGTGTGGTCCACCTGAGATTTTTGGGATCAATCCCTCAAATGATCTTTAAAAATGGATGAAAGGAATGAATGAAACAGATACATCATGGTGGGGCCCACGGAACACCGACCATCAGCCACGGGCTGGTGGCAGGGGAGTAGCCAATCCGTTTCCTAGTAAATCTTTGGATTCTTTCGTTAGTTCCACACCATTTAAAAAATGGTGCTGACTCTTAGACAGCACATATTGCATAGCTGTAAGGCAATCCAGTACATCTGATTCGTTGAACCAAACGTTGATGGCGCATAACCAAGAAAAATTGAAGGGAGAAAATAATATTATACATCTGATTTTTAATTATTTAAAAAAATTAGACTACTTATAATTTAATCTTAAGCATGTAATTATTTAATATCCATCAATTGGATAGTTTGATTTATTGATTGGTGTGATTTAGAGATATGCTCCATCCAACATGGGGCGAGAATTTGGATTCACTGGGTAGCTGTGCATTAGTGCCCCATGTAGGCAGAATGAGTTACATCATTTTTTAAATAGTGAAAAACAAACATTCGAGTCTAAAAGGATTATGAAACAGAAAACGATAAAATCCTCAATGAAAACATGGACGGACTTGGATAGTGGGAAAAAAAAAATGATATACGCGTGCACAGTCGGTGCAGATACATCAGGTTCCCAGTGGCTGTGGTCGGTGCTCGGTGGGCCTCACCATGATGTATGTGTTTCATCCATTCCGTTCATCCATTTTTACAGATTATTTTAAGTCTTGATACCAAAATTTAGAGGAATATAAATCTCAGGTGAACTACACCACAGGAAAACAACAGTGATTGGATATCCACCATTAAAACTCTAGTAATGCCCATTGTACTGTTTATTTGACATAAAATCTATTAATTAGGTCATACAAACCCAGATGAAGGGAAAAAACAAAGATCAGCTTGATCCAAAACTTTTATTGTCCTCAAAAAGTTTTTACGATGTTCATTCAAAACTGTTTCCTTTAATGTGGTCTAATTGAGATTGGTATATACCTCATTGTTTGTCTCATGCCATAAAATGATCTATAAAAATAGATGGACGGAATGGATGAAACACGTACATCATGGTGGGGCCACAGAGCACTGACCAGCGGCCATTGGCTGGTGGCAGGGGTAGTAGCCAGTCCGTTTCCGCATAAACGGCTCCTGTTAATCGAGTCACAGAACCTACCTGACATAATTCAGCTGGGTCATTTCTGTGGCGCGCACTTTGATGCATGTGCGGTATATCAATGCCGTCCATCCGTTTTGCCGGCTTATTTTAAAACATGGGTTAAAATGAAGTTGATCCAAACTCAAGTGGACCACACCACAGCAAACAATGATGAATGGCTGTTGAAAACTTCTAGTGGGTCATAAAAAGTTTTGGATCAAGCTGATATTCGTGTTTTCCCTTTGTCAACAGGTTGGGTGGAAAAATAAACATAATGGTAAACCTTAGGAAGGGCATTTACTGATTACTGTTTCCTGTGATGTGGTCCACCTGACATTTGGATCAGCTTTAATTTTTAGTTCATGCCCTAAAATGAGTTGGCCAAATGAATATACCGTGTAGATTTACAACACATGCCTCTACATCATTCATAGAAAATACCTAACCGAACTAATCAAGTCTCAACCTGCCTGAATCCATGCACTACCCAAATCACTACATAGGTGGCTTAGATTTAACTCATTCAAACTGTCCCAATCATGATACCAAATTTAATGTATGATTTAACTCTTTGATGTGTTGTTAGAAAACGCAAGGAGAAGTTGTAAAAACGAGGACGTTGATGTGTGAATAAGGCTATCTATAGTTTTGTATCTTTACTCTTGCTCTGGTGGTAGACTGCCGGGAGTTTCAACACCCGGTCAAGGGTTGCGGTGAAATCCCACTATGGTGAGTGTGTGCGTGTGGAAAAAAAAAAAGAAGAAGAAGGAGAAGAAGAAGAAGGGCCTATATGTAGTTTTCCATAGAAACTTGTAAATTTCTAAATAGCATTTGAAATCCACCTTTATAAATGGAGAATAAAAGAAAGAGATTTACATGGACCACTTGAAGAGTTTATGATAAATAGTCATGAAAATAAAGTGTGCATATTAATTAAATCTTTTTATGGCTTTAAGCAAACTCCAAAGCAATGGAATGAAAAATTTGACAAAGTGTTATTGTAAGACCCGTATCTTAGTCTGTACCATTCTGTAGGCTTCCGCAGTCTTCCCGGTCGAATTCCGGCAACCTTCGACCCTTAACCGGCAGTTGCGCGCGACCCTGAGTCACACGCCGTCAACCCGAGTCAACTCAACCCAAGACTTGTACCCTAGCGACAGCGCCGTTGTCGCGATTCCCATGCCGCGTCTCGCACGCCAAGGCGATACCTAGGCCAGGAGATGTGGACCTGCGTTCAGTTCGAGGAAAACGTCGCGCGTTACAAAACTCAAGAGAATCTCTACGACTTATCACCTTAATCAATCCCATCAAGGGTCAAGTAATGTCGAGTACACATCACCTCACACCCATCCCCAAGCAACCCTAAAGTCAAAAAGTTCTTACACACCCCATACTTTTCTTACACAATCTACCCTAAAGTCAAAAAATTCTTACACACCCATCACCCATCTCTCTCTTTACAACCCTCTCTCTCTCTCATTCTCAAACCACTCTCCCAAGCAAGAGAAAACATCACACGTCCAAGGCTCTCCCAAACCTCCATTAGAGAGTTTTGTATGTGGCCCACTTCCTACCCTCTCATCTCCCATCTCAACCATCAAAACTCCATCATCTTCCATTGGAATCGAAGCTAAGAAGCAAAGGAAGTCAAGGGAGTAAGAAGAAGATAGTGGGTGATCTTGGATCTCCATTTCTTTATTCTTTTTTTTTTTGTGATGTAAGGGCCCACTTATGATGGGACCCATCTTGATGTAGGCTTTGTATCAAAGAGGGGCACATAGTGGCGGGGTCCCTCCATTCTCGACGATCTCTCTCTCTCTCTCTCTCTCTCTCTCTCTCTCTCTCATGTATCGTGGACCCCACTATGATGTATGATCCATGCCGTCCCATCCGTAAGGCCCACCTTACTGACCGTCTTTGGGTGGGCCTGGATGTAGGAGAAACACAAATATCAGATTGATCCAAATCTGGTGGGCCACGTCCAAGTGGGACCCACCATGATGTCTGTGTTGTATGCACATTGTCCAGCGTCTAGGGACGCTGGACGTGGGCTAGCAATGAAGCGTGGACTGACGTGGACGTGGGGCTAACCAGTGGAGTGTGGCTGACAATGGGAGTAGCTAACAGTAAAGTGTGGTTGACAGTGGGAGTAGCTAACAGTGAAGTGTGTACGAACAGTGGGTCCATGGTACCCATCCACGCCCTCCACCCCACGTGTGGGGCCACACCATAGTGTATGTGTTCTATCCAAACCGTCCACCACCCCTGGACGGTGGGACCCACGTCCGTGTGGGGCCCTCCTTGAAATGTTATCCACACCCAGATCCATAGCTCTAGTGGTAGGCTGAGTGAAAGGTACCTTGTTTCAACGCAGAGGTCTTGGCATTGATTGCCTGTGCAGGTGGCTAGCAGGGAGGTGTGTGCTAACGGTAGGGTCCATCGGACCCACCTACACCGTCCATCCATTGGGTGGGCCACACCATCACGTATGTGTTGTGTCCACTATCCAAGGACGATGGGACCCACCCCACATGTGGGGCAACACCATGATGTATGTTACTGTCTAGGCCTTAGGCGGCCTGGATGTTAGATATATAATATATATTATATTATATCATATATGTTATATATTATATTATATATTATATATATGCATGTTGTGGTGGGCGTGGGACCCACCTCTGTTTTGTTTCAAAAAAAAAAAAAAAAAAGTAAAGTAAAGGAGGCAGCCATGCTGCTCGTACAAGCAGCCATGTAGCTGCTCTCTCTCTCTCTCTCTCTCTCTCTCTCTCTCTCTCTCTCTCTTAACGTCTAGAGTTCTGCAGGTCCCACGTGATGTACGTGTACATTCCAAGCTCTTCTGGCAGTGGGACCCACTCCAGGTGTATGTGTTTCATCCATGTGGTGTGGGCCCCAATGATGTATGTGCTTTATCTACACCATCCGCTGTTTGGATGGTGGGGCCCACCATGATGCATATGTTATATCCAAAACATCTAACCATTTGTGAGATCATTTTGTGGCATGAGGTAAATGGGTGAGTCAGATCTAAAGTTCAAGTGGACCCCACCATTTAAATAGCGGACAGTGATATCCACTGTTCAAACTTCTAAGGGCCGCAATAGTTCCCAATTAAGCTGATATTTATTTCACTTCATCTACCTCTATGTTAACTTATGAATAGGTCAGATCTCAAAAATACATAAGGGTGGGCCCGATTTGAT
The DNA here is from genome assembly GCA_021015155.1 of Magnolia officinalis. NCBI lineage: Eukaryota > Viridiplantae > Streptophyta > Magnoliopsida > Magnoliales > Magnoliaceae > Magnolia > Magnolia officinalis. The sequence continues at coordinate 38,245,147 of JAJHSJ010000015.1, forward strand.
ATTCATGAGGCCCATCGATTCAGCCCATTTGATCAGCCTATTCGAATCGGCTTGTTTGAATCGGCCCATTTGGTTGGCCCATTTGACTCGGCCCATTTGACTTGGCCCATTCGATTCGGCTCATCGACTCGGCCCATTTGACTCGGCCAATTAATTTAGCCCATATGAATCGGTCCATTTGAAAGTGATTCGGCCCATTGATTGAGATTCCACCATGATGTATGTGATGATGTTTTTGGCGGTCATACCTTGGGAGCAATGATGGTTTGACGTCCACATTGATGGGCAATGATGGTTAGATGTCCTCATTGTGACCTTCCCTTAGGCCTTGTTAGGCCCATTTTCTTCGTGGGTTAACCCAAACAAGTGGGCCCCATTCGCCGCAGACGGACCGGTTCGTACTATCAGATTTGATATAACCACGGCCGAGGGCCGATCTTTATATTAAGGTTTGATCAGCAGTTCATATATGGGCCCCGCCTTACTTATAGGCCGATAATCGATTCCGATTACCGATTCCGATTATCGATTTTCGATTTTCGATTCCGATTATGAGTATATGGCAACATAGCATATGATACATGTCCATACACCCCATCTGCATACTTGTGATGAGATGAATCATTGATCACCGCACAGGCCATTGAGCATATTGTTATGGACTCTCTGGTAAGGGAAGTTGCCCGCACGAGCGCGTGGTACGCACATATTTGTCGTATGACTGGATTGCGTGATTCATGCATCTTGCATTGCGTGACTTGGTTAATGTACGCCCTAGCGACATCAGGGCCGTAGCCTCCACAGGCATATCGTGGTTGGAAGGATTGGATACTGGAAATCTTGTTCTACATGGGGTGTTATAGATATCCCTGGATGAAAGTCCATAAACCCTTATAGTACCAGGAGGTTGCTCCAACGTCTATACCGAGTGGGTGCATGAGCGTCGAGTGCCAATTACCAGAAGGTCGGGCTTTCCACAGTGTCGTGGTCAGTTGAAAGGGGGTGCGGCCTTACCCGCCCGAGAGGAGTGGGCAAAGCTAGGCTGAGTTTGACCAGCTCGAGGAATGGGTCTGCTATCGACGAGTCAGGCCCGATATCGGAAGGTAGATAGTGAGGTCTCTTCCACTCACCTTATTGTACGCGATGGGGCGACAATCTGGTTCGGAGTGTACTAGACCCCGGTGATATTCCAGAGTTGAGCTATATTGATATGTGGAGTTAGATGAGGATTGGTGTACTTGAATTTGCATCTCGCATCCCATGGCCTTGGTATGGCCGACATCATTCATGCCTTGCATCGCATAACCTTGGTACGACTAACGGTATTCATGGATTTATCAGCATGTTCCGCATTACTCTGATATTGCATAATTGTATTACTACCTTGCGCACATACTTTCACCACCCTCTAAGCTTTCCATAAGCTTATGCACGACCGTTGCGTGCAGGTGACGTTGGACCGCAGCAGCCCTGAGGTAGGAGCGCATAGCAGATCATCTTAGAGCTTTTTGTCCATTATCATTGTATTTCCCTTTATACTCATTATACTTATAAAGTTTTTTATCATAGTGGAAATGTGATGGAGTTTTTGGTTGTTTGTGAGTTATGCCTTTGGTTATGCTTATTACAAATCAAACTGATATTGAAAATCCTCATTGTAGCATCCCAGGATCGAAACCTGGTGAATGGGCGCTAGGAGCCGAGAATGGGGTACTACGGAGGCTATCTACGCCGGATTCGGCGATCGGGAATTTGTGAGCCCGGTTTTCGAGTTTGGGGCGTGACAGTTATTGTCAAACAATTTTTAAATTAATAAATTAAATAAGTGTGTATAAAGCAAACTATTTGAGAAAGCATCCATTATCATGTTTATATGTGTATGACAAGTTAATCTTTAGTACTAATCTAATGTGGTGAATAAAACTAAGTCTGTTTTTAGTTCACAATTCGACACGAGGGATCTGGGAGAGGCTAATATGTTCTTAGAATCAAAATTATAAAAGATCCCGATAGAATCACTTTATCTCAATCATATTATTGCTGTCAATTTAATCAAACTAGGCTACTCGTATGAGTGAGGGCATGGATTGGTTGTTCATCTGAGAGTAAGATGTGCGGACATGCCAGAGTCTGCTCACTCAAAGGTTTTGATTGAATCGTTGGTGTCCCCCACACAGAGATGGACAAACTGGAGACTGGATCATGATGCAGTTATCCTCTCGATCACTAGTTTGTGCTCTGTTCAAGCAATTTATGAAAGGGTAGGGATTAGCCATTCCAAACAAGTTCTTTTTACCTTGTGACGATATACGCGAGTTTACGGCCTTAAGGACTTTTTCTTTCAGTGTGATTACTATCGAAGTTCAAAAATGATGGAGAAATAGATAAAAGTCGAAAGTGTGATTCTATTAATGATTTTATAATAATGGCACTCACGATCGGCTTGAGGGACGACGATCCATTCATTGCCCAATCGGGATTGAGCTTCGTAGCGGGACGGTTGCAATGCGTGGGATGGACATATGTTCGTTGCTCAATCGAAATCGGGTGTCGTGGCAAGATAACCGAATGAGGGTGAATCTTCGACAATCTGTTCGTTGCTCGATCGGAATGGGCTTCATGGCGAGAAGATCGTGAATTGACTATCCATTCGTCGTCTGGTGTGGACCAAACTTCGTGGCAAGATGGTCGGCGGAATCACCCAACACGTAGCAAGAAAGCCCTATAACCTACCATTCGAAATTAAGCGATCTTCCTTACAATCTAGTGGAATGCCTTGGATGAAGGGTGGAGAGATAGGGTCCTTACTCTTGCTCTAGTGGTAGACTCTCAGGAGTTTCAACGCCTGGTCAAGGGTTCAAGTACCCATATGTGGTGAAATCCCACTACGGTGTGAGTGTGTGGGGGTGTGTGTGCATGTGTTTTTTTTTTTTAAAAGGTGGAGAGATAAACTAACAATTAAACTACGGGCCTCATGCTATAAGTAGCAATGGGATTTGGGCTAAACTAAAACAAATAAAATTTATTTTTTAAAAAAGATAATGTCCATGGCGGACAGGAAAATAAAGTCGTGCATAAATGATTGTATTGGCATGAGGCATGGAGCTTTTCATCGATAGTTGCTTTTATAGGCTTCTAGGAGGCAATGGCCTTACATAGTCTTCAACATCGTGAAGGATCTGAACATTCAGCTAAATCTCCTTAATTACCTCACGTTAGTATAACCTATCATGTGCGACCATGTATACAAGAGAAAGACTCTCACATGCGTCAGTTGGAATCCCAGCACCTCTTGACTCTCGCATATCTGCACTCTCGAATGGGAAAGTTGTTAGAGTCTGTACGTCACTTGGTTTTGACATCCCTAGAGAGTTGCTTTTGGCAAGACTATAGTGTTTAATGCTAAATAGAAATCTCATTTAATGGAATTCTAACATTTATGTTAAGAGAGTGAGTATTGCTTTAATGAGACTCTTACTTTTGCAGAGAGTACTTTTGATAGAAATCTAACATTTAACGATCTCTCTCATGTGCACATCTTTAACTCCTCCTGAAGTTGATCTACATTATAGATGGAACAACTACTATGTGGCATCTCCTGGGCCCATTTAATCTAGCCAACCAGATCGCATGTAAGTAATAATGGAGGGCGCAAGTAGGATTTCGTCCATCATTTAGCACATGATGCCAACACGTAGTGGCATATTATTGGGCCATGTAAGTGTGCCAAAATGGGTATAAATAATGCTCCCATTTCTCTTTGCATTCGGAGAATACACTTGGAGAATGTGAAGAGACATTAATTAATTTTACTATTCATTCCACTAATTTCACTATTCAACCAACGATGGCGCTATTCACCCAGCAGCCTACGACATTAATCATCCAGCCGATGACACTATTCACGACCATTTTTTTAGGTGTCAACGACATGAGATGTTGCCCCCGGGCTATTTGACACCTACAAATTAAACTTGTGGCATGAGAGGTTGCCCCCCGAGCTGATTGATGCTGACATAATACTGCCCCCAGGGAATGAGTTATGAGGGCCATACTGGTCATATTAGTTGCATAGTCGGCATTGGTTGTCGTTTCTCAATCGGTTTGAGAAATGACAATCTGATTTAATTAGTCAAACTTTAGTCACATCTTCGCCATTCTTTAATTGCCTACCTTAATTGAAATAGTATTTCAGGCCAATTGTCATGAAGTGGTAGTGATTCCGTCAACCTTTCGATGACCTCAGTTAGGATTCTCATTAGTTTTGACGTTTTTCACATGTTAACAAGTATGTCATCTGTGAGCGCATACATGTTGTTTTTAATCATGTAATCTCTAGTAAATTGTATCCAGACTCATAAACTGCAAGTGTTGGGGGATAGTTGGCTTCTAAGGGCACATCCTTCTGCGTAAGCCTTCCTTAATCTTCTGATTTCTTCTTTTATTTAGATCTTTGAACCATATTGCTGAACTGTTGAGCTTCTTGTTACACATGTTCCATCGGGCGTGCTAAAAGAATATTGCTACCAATTTAATCAAATTAGGCCACTTGTGTGAGCGAGGGCCTGAATTGGTTGTTTGTGTGAGAGTAAGATGTGTGGGCATGCTAGAGTTTGCTTGACTTAAAGGATTTGATTGAATCATTGGTGTCCCTCGCACCAAAATTGACAAATTAGAGACAAACTGGGATCCAATTATCCTCTCGACCACTGCTTTATGCTCCGTTCAGGTGATTTGTGAAAGGGTAGGGGCTAGCCCTTTCAAATGAGTTCTTTTCACTTTTTTGCAATAGATGTGAGTCTACAACCTTAAGAACTTTTTTTTCAACATAATTCGCTACCTAATTTTAATAATAAAAATAATAGAGAAACAGATAAAAGATTAAAGTATTCTTCTATTAATGATTTTACAATAATGGAACTCATGATCAGCTTGAGGGACGACTATCCATTCATTGCCTAATTGGGATTGAGCTTTATAGTGGGATGGTCGTGATGAGTGGGATGGACGTTTGTTTGTCGCTCGATCGAAACCATGCATCATGGCAATACAACCGAATGAAGGTGGATCTTTGATAATCTATTCCTTACTTGATCGGAACCGGGCTTCGTGGTAAGATGATCGGTGAGGTAACAACCTGTTTGTGGTCTCAATCGGAACTGAGCATGTGGTGAGACTGTCGTGAATTGACTATCCGTCCATTTTTCTGGTATAAACCAAATTTTGTGGCGAGATGGCTAGAGGAATTAACTAGCACGTAGCAGGAAAGCCCCGCAGCCTTCCGTTCGAAATTGAACAATCGTCCTTGCGATTTAGAGGAATGTTGTGGATGAAGGGTGGAGAGAAAAACTAAGAATAAACTACGAGCTCCATGCTATGAGCAACGATGGGAGTTAGGGTAAACTAAAATAAATAAATAAAAGATAAACGTCCATGGTGGATGGGAAAATAAAATTCTGTGTGATTGTATTGGCATGAGGCTTGAAGCTTTTCGTCGATGGTTACTTTTATAGGCTTCTGGGAGGTGGTGGCCTTATGTAGTCTTCATCACCGTAAAGGATTTGGACATTTTGTTGTGCAAATCTCTTTAATTCTTCCATGTAAGCGTAGCTTATTGCCTGTAGCCATGTGTATAAGAGAAAGACTCTCACATGCGTTGGCCTGAATCTTCGTGCCTCTTATCTCCCGCATTAGAAAGTTGTTTATATCCTTACATCACCTGGATTTGGTAGTTGTAGATAGTTGCTTTTAGCAAGGCTCTAGCATTTAATGCTACATAGAGATCTCATTTGATGAGATTTTAGCATTTAATGCTGAGAGAGTGAGTCTTGCTTTAATAAGTGTAACATCCCGGATTTTTGCCAACCTGGGATTTGACGTCCTTAGGCGATGGGTCGATCCTAACACCTTATTAACTTGTCAGAACTGAATCCCACAGTCTAAATTCGCTCCTTAACCCATTTCCTTCACAAATCCCACCCTTCACCACCTTGTTCTTTAAATTTTCTAAGTATTTTCACATTAGACACTATCTTAAAGTTTAGGTGATGAAGAACAATACTTAAACTAAACATTGCTACAAAGGACTAAGTACCATCTCAAACCGAAATCACTCAGGACTAAATCCTTTAGAAATTAGGCGAGATTTAGCTAGTGTTAAACTAGAGTGCCTGTTTAGCACCAATCACTTTAAAAACGATCTGCAAGACCCAAAACTTGTAGAATCATTGACGCTAGGTTACCTTAAAATCTAGGATCAATCTCATTACCCGGCTGCTCTCGGGAGCATCTCGAAACTCCGTATCGGATCTGGACCGCACGTCGGAAGTCCGATTAACACGAAGTTAAGGACTTAGGACCGCCTCGTTGGGCTTGACAACCATCTCGGAAATCAAATCCAGATAGTGTCCCAGCGCTATTGGCTTGAGCTCGGAGTGAAGAATGTGAGAAATGTGAAATTAATTCAAAATAAAATATCTTGAATAGTAATCTGGCACCTCTCGCTTGCGGATCAGTTTTAAGCAACCAGACCGTCAGAATCAGACCAAATTACACCTTCGGATCAGGAGAAATTTCATACACATTTACATGTACTCAGAATCTCCGATCAAGATCCGCTGACCGTTGAACTAAAACTGGTCCGCTGACCGTGATCTGGAATCCCAACCGAAACGAAAACTTAATAGAACCTAGATCCATTGTCGGTGAGCTTAAGTCCGACCTTTGGCTCAGGGAGGCCCGCCAGAAGTCCTCCGTTGAGCTAAAACTGACCCGTTTTGGTTATAACCTAAGTATACTTTGACCTGGAGTCTGTTTCGGTGAGTTTTTAGGCTATATAAGGACCTTAAACCCTCTCTCATTGCAGCCATACGAATTTGAGAGAAAACCTAGAGAGAGAAGAGAGAAAAGAGAGAGAAAGTGTGGGAGCAGTGGGAGATTCTCCCTGCCACTCTTCCCTGCCAGTCCACGAGCTCCAACGCTCCGTTTTCATCGCTTTCCTGGCGATTCCAGCCCCGTTTCTAGGTAAGAAACCCTAACCCTAATCTGATTTGGGGCTTGGGTGGTTGTACGTTGTGAAATAGCTAACCTATTTCGTTTTATAGGTTGCCAAACTGCCGAATACGGAAGCTTAGCAAACCTATTGACTTCGTTACGAGTGCGGACTTTAGGTGTATAGGTTATGGTTTTCAATGCTTTCAATGTCAGATAATGATAGATTCATGATCTGCATGCAATTGCACATGTACAAAGTGCTATCTGTTTTCCGTTTCGATTAAAGATGAAAAATATGGAATTCTACATACTCTAGGTATTTGTAGAAAGTACCGTATACGTACAAATTTTGGAAATGTGTTTGACATGATTAATTGTTGTATGAATATATTATATGTGGATAAATTACTCGTTTGGCGAAAGGACTCGCCCTATACATGTTTTGCTTATATACACTATGTATGTTGAAATTGTGTATTCTAGAAAGTACCGTATGCGTATAAATTTTAGAGATGTATTTGCCATGATTATTTGCTGTATGAATATATTATACATGGATAAAATACTTGCTTAGCGAAAGGAAAGCCCTAATACATGTTTTGCTAACATACACCATGTATGTTGTAATAGTGTATTCTAAGTGTTTGTGAAAATGACTGAATGAGTATAGAATTCTCATTCGTGCTCGCCATGACAAATTGTCATGGATATATGATTGTTGTATTGGCGATACCCCTTCGACGAAAGGATTTGCCTTGAATCACGCCACGGCCACTATACGCTATATATGTTGAAGTGTGTAGCCCAAGTGGTTGTGAAAATGTTCAAATGAATATGGAACTTGGATTCCTACTCTCCATGACTATCCGTCGTGAGTGTACGCGTGTTATGTTTGGGGCAACTCCCTAGTGAAAGGATTTGGCCTAATACCTATATGATCAACATATGTCATGTATGCTGATGTATGTAGCCTAAGTGCTTGTTGAAATGTCTGAATGAGTAGTAGTTAGTAAATTGTAATGTATAAGGGTGTTGAGATATGATTCTCAACTCCTTTAACTATGTGTATGATTTCCTTAGATAGCTGTGTGATTAGGAATTTAATATGTACAAACTCATGCTTGTGTTGTGCTTCATAACATGCTCAATTGATTGTATGATTTTATCTATGTAATGCATATGCTTAAATTCATGTTTACGTTGTATGATCCGTCATGGGTGATGGGGGAGTGGAGCAACGATACCGTGCAACAGCCCTGGCAGCCCTAAACGGAAAATACCATACTTTGATTGTATGATTTGAATCTTGATCCATTACTGCTTTATCTATCTGCACTTGATTGTGTTTGGGGTTATGATTATAGTCCAGACAATCGGTACCAGAATTGAATTCGTGGCTGTGATTCATTTGCCACGTGGGATGTGTTCGACGAACCCGAGTCGTACTTCGGTTGACGATAGTGGTTGGCTACGCGAAGTGCTTATGCACTTCATGTCGTTCAACTTGTTGTGCGCTCGAGCTAGACGAGCTCGTCAAGTAACCTGATTTGTCTAATGTATGTTCACCATGTTTGGTCACCTCTGCTTGAACCTAGGGTACCAAACTTACCAGTGAAATCCCTTTTAACCATGGTACCTCGATCCGCTAAGACTCATGAGCCGGACATGGTGGTATGGGACACCGTGGTCGAGCTGTCGGCCTACGCTGGGGCCACGTGCCTCCCCGTAGTGACCAGTGAGCAACCAGACTCGTGAGCCGATTATGGTGGTATGGGACACTATATTCGTGCTGTCGGCCTACATTGATAAGGTGATGGGGGAGTGGTGCAACGAATGCGAGCAACAGCCCTGGCAGCCCTTTGTAGTGACCTCGAGCATACTCTGGAATCGCGGTGAGTCTTAGAGTTTTGCCGCGGTGTGTGGAGTATGAACTAGGCCTGTTTCTGTATAGTGATGAATCGTTAAAGAGGTGATGGGGGAGTGGTGTAACCTTTGTGCGTAACAGCCCTGACAGCCTTTGCAGTGACCTAGAAAACACACCATCGTATGAGATTAACTAGGACTGACGACCCTAAAATGGATCATGTTTGGGAATGATACAAGGGAGGTACCTTAGTTTCCTAATCCTGCTATTTGAAATGGACTAATAATAACTCGGTAATCATGCTCATCATGCATTGCATGTGCCTGGAAGATGTGGAGCACTGAGGGATGAAAGCATGCCGCGAACGTGAGATGGTGTCGCACGAGGGAGGGTGTGGTGAGGGCATACATCATGACTGCATCCATACTTGCATTAATAAGAGTAGTTACGAGTGTTTGATTGTACTGCTTTATCATTACTGCTTGACTGAGTCGATAACATGTTAACCTATGCTTTATTGTTTCCACTGAGTTAGCTACTCACTCCCACGTTACGGGATGGTATTTCGTACACCCACCAGACATTGTCTGATTTCAGATGGAGACGCTACTCCTGAGGCAGAGCCGGACCTCTGCATTGACTGATGCTCGCTTGTATTGGTTGTTTTCTGGCGGCTTCATGTGAGCTGTGTCTTGATTGACGGGATTACAGGGATGTTGCCTAGATGACAGTACACATTAGGTATAATTTGAATTGTACTTGTAATTCATTAACCTGGTAACCTTATCACACTCTGGAGACTCACCACAGTTTTTATATTTTATATATCTATCACAGTCTTCCGCTTGCAAATTTAACTGTCTCTGGAGTATGATATCCTGTTTTGGCTTAATCTCACTCATGTTCAATGCTCTATTACAGACAACATTTAATCATCATTATCTATGTTGCATAAGTGATGTTCTGGAACTCGGGAGTTGAGTTTATGCTCGACCCCCGATTTTCAGGGCGTTACAATAAGACTCTTACTTTCACAGATAGTACTTTTAATAGAAATCTAATATTTAATGCTCTCTCTTATGTGCACTTCTCTAACTCCTCCTTTTTAAGTTGATTTACACCATTCATAGCTTGGCTGCCATGTGGCACTTTTGGGTCTGTTTAATATGGTCATGTCAGATCGCATGTAAGCAATAATGGAATGAGTAGTATGATTTCGCCCATCATTTAGTGCATGACGCTGACACGTCGCAGCCTCTCATTCCCCCATGTAAGTGTGCAAAAAATGGGTATAAACACATACTCTCTCTCTCTCTCTCTCCCCCTACTTCTCCTATTTTTCTTGATGATCATGGCCCCATCTGATGTGCTCAGTACATCCAGATTGTCCAACAGAGTGGGACACCCCAGCTGTCCAATTTTCTGAACGCAGGTTGGCCCACCTTTCTGCCCTGTCTTGCATGCAAAGGTCTAATGCATGTGGACCTTGGTCTGAGTGTGTGGGGCCCATCTAGGTGGTCCAATCTTGATGTACATGGTGTTATTTTTTTTTCCAGTAAGCTTTTGGCCTTGCTGTCCAGATTTTTCTCCAGGCCCATTTGATCTTTGTAGAAGGGTTTCGCTTTGATTTTACCTGGAATTTATGCGTTGGGATGATGCATGTGGACCCCACCTTGACGATCATCAGCACCAGGCCCCCCTGACCTATGTATTTTATATCCTGGCTGTCCATCTGTGGGTCCAACCATACTGACCGTCCAGCAAGGTTGTCCCGCCTGGACGGTTGGTTTTGGGCAGGAAAACTCAAATATCAGCTTGATACAGCTGGTGGGCCACACGTGTGGACCCACCAGATGTATGTATTTACATCCACACCGTCCATCTGCAAGGCCCACCCTGTGTGTGGGTACCCAGCACCATCCAGCAGTTGCTGGATGGTGGGACCCCACCTTAAATGTATGTGTTTCAACCACGCTGTCTGTCCGTTGTAGAACATGGGACCCACCCCACACGTGCTGCACGCGTAGGGGTGGGGCCCACCTTGATGATATATATTGTATATCCACACCATCCATCTCTGGACGTGGGATGTGAAGCCACATGATTATGTGGTGTACCCACACCGTCCAACAAGGACATGGGGCCACCTTGATGATGTGTTGTACTCACACCGTCCACATGGGACGTGGGCCCCACGTGATGTACGTGTTTAATCCCAGCCATCCAACCCTTGAATGCCCAGATTGACTGGACTGTTGCTGGCCCAAAAGTCCAGCAGCAAGCCCACCTCCTTGTATGATATACACCACAATGTTGAATAGAATTTGAGCCCTTATGATGCCTTGTTAGTCCCACCTTTCATCTGATTGTATAAGGGTCAGATTGCCTAGATTTTCTGGATGTTTAATGGGCCAGATGGGCTGAATATCCAACCTTAGAATTCCTATAGTGAGGTGCTATCCATCCATTATGATGGACTACATGGGCTGATTTATAAACCATTATGTTGAGTATATTGTATACTTGGCCTAGCTATATTTTTGGAGCCTATAGGCTGCCCAAAGAGGCCCACCATGTTAGATGTGCTAAACATAGCCTACCTCAGCATTTTTTTGGGCTTTGTACTGCCCTATGTGATCCACCTTGATGTATGTGGGTTATGGGCTAACCTAAGAGGCCCAATATTAATGTATGAGATTATATGAGTGAAGCCCGTTTATTTTCCAGCCATTTTGAAGGCTATGGGTTGTTTCATTAAGCCCTTGTGTGAGGACCATTGTGAAGTATATTAGGCCCTTGTGTGAGGCCCATTGTGCAATATATTAGGCCCTTGTGTCACTGCCCAAACTCGGAAACCGGGCTCACAAAATTCTCGATCACCGAATCCGGCGCCGACAGCCTCCGTAAAACCCCATTTTCGGCTCCCAGCGCCCATTCGCCGGGTTCCGATCCTGGGATGCTACAAGGAGGATTTTCAACATCAGTTTGATTCGTAGTAAGCATAACCAAAGGCATAACCCACAAATAATAACCAAAAACTCCATCACATTTCCACTATGATCAAAAACTTTACAAGTACAATGAGCATAAAGGAAAATATAATGATAAAGGACAAAAAGCTCCAAGATGATCTGTCACGCGCTCTAGCCTCAGCGCTACTGCGGTCCAACGTCACCTGCACACAACGGTCATGCATAAGCTTATAGAAAGCTTAGAGGGTGGTGAAAGTGTATGCGCAATATAGTAATACAGTTATACAATATCAGAGTAATGTGGAACATGCTGATGAATCCATGAATACCGTTAGTCGTACCAAGCCTATGCGATGCAAGGCATGAGTGATGTCGGTTATACGAAGGCCATGCGATGCGAGATGCAACTCAAGCATACAAATCCTCATCTATATCCACATATCAATACAGTTCAAATCTGGAATATCACCGGGGTTTAGTACACTCTAAACTAGATTGCCGCCCCATCATGCGTAATAAGGTAAGTGGAAGAGACCTCACTATCCGCCTACCAATATCGGACTCGGCTCGTCGATAGCGGACCCATTCCTCGAGCTGGTCAAACTCAGCCTAGCTTTGCCCCCTCCACTCGGGCGGATAAGGCGCACCCCCTTCCAACCGACCACAACACAGTGGAAAGCGTGGCCTCCTGGTAATCGGCACTCGACGCTCATGCACCCACTCGGTCTAGACGTTGGAGCAACCTCTTGGTACCATAAGGGTTTAGGGACTTTCACCCAGGGATATCTATAACACACCATGTAGAACAAAATTTTTGGTATCCAATCCTGCCAACCACGATACGCATGTGGAGGCTATGGCCCTGATGTCGCTAGGGCTACAATAACCATATCACACAATGCGAATGCATGAATCACACTATCCAGTCATGCAGCAATCCTGCGCGTATCATGCGCTCATGTAGGCAACACCGCCTATCTGGGGGGCCCTAATCAATCTGCCCGAAGGCATATGCTATGATCAGTCACTTCTCATATCAGGCATACATGTGATGCGTATGATCATGAATCAGGGAACTATACTAAACATGTTATATGGTGATGGATGCTGTTCATAACGAAGATGGGCCTAAACGGCCTACAAGTATGGGCCTAACAATGGGCCCTAGGGAGAATTATAATGCGGACATTTAACCAACATTATTCTTACAATGTGGACGTTAAACCAACATTGTTCCCATGGCACGGCTGTCATAAACATCATTACACAAACCATGGTAGAGTCACACATTGAATGGACTTGTGTACATCCAATTGGGCCTCGACCCATGGGCCTTAGATACAACAAATGGGCCGCATAACATGGGCCTTATGTATATCAGATGGGCCCCAATGGATGGGCCATAACTACATCAAGATGGGCCTAATCATATGGGCCTCATATATCACATCTGCCTAACCAATTGGGCCCCAAGAACATTGCATCGGGCCTAGTTAAATGGGCCGAACGTATATCAAATCGGGCTCACCCTTATGTGTTTGAGATCCGACATATCCATAAGTTATCATAGAGATAGATGAAATGAAAACAATTGGAAATTACCGTGGCCCATAGGAGTTTGAACGGTGGATGACACGGTCCACTATGTAAATGGTGGGGTCCACTTGAACTTTAGATCACACCCATTTTCCCATACTGTAAAATGGTCTCACAAATGGTTGAACGGCATGGATACAACACATGCATCATGGTGGGCCCAATCATTCAAACAGTGGACGGTTTTAATAAGACACATACACCAATGTGGGCCTGCGGGCTTACTGCCAACGAGGAGCAACTAGATAGCTGCTGCACTCCAAATGGCAGAGGTGGGTCCCAAGTAGGGCCCACCACAACAGCGTATAATATAATATATATTATATAATATAATATATCATATATATATATATATAATAATATATATATATATATATAATTCATATACCTGACGTCCAGGCCGTCCAGGGCCTGGACGGTCACACAAATCAGGGAGGGCCCCACACGTGGGCACAACACATACATGATGTGTGGCACATCCCATGGATGGAAGGTGTCAATGGGCCCCACGGACCCTGGTGAAGAAAACGACGCCAAAAGAACTTCAATGGCAGGCGTCAATCACTACTGTTTCCTGCCGTGTGGGCCGCCTGAGTTCCTGATGAGGCTGATTTTCGGAGGGCCCATCGCCCAAAAGGAGGCCCACCAGATGCACGGTGTGGATCACCCAACTCACGTCACAGTGGGGCCCACGGCTGGGCAGTGGGTCCACCCGTCCTTCCGTCAGTGAGCAGGCATCGCCTGCGCCTTCTGACAGCAGCAGCGCCTATTGCTGCTGCATTTCTTTTTTTTAAAAAATATTATTTTCCTATGGTTTTTCACAGGTGGGGCCCACATCAGAGAAATTCGACCCAACCGTTGGATTCTACGGCTCATGACAGGCTATATGAGCCCAATATTCAAGGTATTTAGGTGCATAGGGACATCAGGGAAGATTTCAAGGGTGGAAACACTGTTTTCCATGCTAGGGCCCACCTAAGAATCGGACTAGCCTCATTTTTCGGCTCAACGCCTAAAATGAGCCGAGGGATAGGATGGACGGCATGGATTTGAACCAAACATCAAGGTGGAGTCTGTACACGTGACCCACCCAAAGCCCAAAAGAAACAATGCCACTGTGCGTTGTACCCATGTCAGTACACATAGTCCAGGTTAGCCACTCCACAGGGACCGATACCAAGACCTCCAGTGTTGAAACGAGGCGTCTTTCACTCGGTCTACCACTTGAACCATGGATCTAGGTGGGCCCACGTTAGATCACACCTCACTAGCAGCCATCCCAGATTAGCCACCTCAAGGTGGGCCCCCCTTATGGACGGTTGGGATGGCATATAAACATCATGGTGTGTCCCACATAGATGGGGTCCACCAGTAGATGGCATGGATGAAATACACACATCATAAGTGGGTCATGATCATGGAAAGAGAGAGAGAGAGAGAGAGAGAGAGAGAGAGACATCGACAAGAATGGAGGGACCCGCCACTATGGGCCCCTCTTTGATACAAGGCCTATATCAAGGTGGGTCCCACCACAAGTGGGCCCTTAAATCACAAAACAAGAAAATAAGTGGAGATCCGAGATCACCCATCGTTCCTTCTTGCTCCCTAGTCTTCCTTTGCTCCTTTGCTTCGATCCTAATGAAGGAGATGGAGTTTGGATGGTTGAGATTGAAGATGAAAGGTTAGGAAGTGGGCCACATACAAAATTTTCTCATGAAGGTTCTGGGAGGCTTGGTCGTGGGATATTTTACTTGCTTGGGAAAGTGAGTTGGGAAAGGAGAGAGAGGGTTGTAAAAAGAGAGAGAGATGGGTGATGGATGTGGTGGTGATGGATGTGTAAGATACTTTTTGACTTTTGTGGTAAATGGTGTAAGAAAGGTATAGGCTTTGTAAGAAACTTTTGACTTTAAGGGTTGCTTGGGGAAGATGTGAGGTGATGTGTACTTGACATGATGGGATTGATTGGTTGGTTGATTGATATGACATATCGTAGAGATTCTCTCAGAATTCGCACGTGCAGTGTTTTCCTTGCACCGAACGCTGGCCCATATCTCTTGACCAGGGTATCGAATCGGCGCGCAAGTCGCGGCATCGGAATCGCGGCAACAGTGCGGTCGCAAGGGTACAAGTCTCGATTTGAGATGATTCAGGTTGATGGCGTGTGACGCAGGATCACGCGCAAATACCGGTTAAGGGTCGAAGGTTGCTGGAATTTGACCGAAAAGATCGTGGGAACCTACGGAACGGTACGGTCTAGGACACGGGGCTTACAGTTCTCCCCTCCTAATAAAAATATCGTCTTCGAAATTTACACAATCATTGCAACTAGTCATAACTCATGATGGAGAAGAATAATAACATCACTATATAAAATCAGAGATAACATACAAAATACAACCTATATCAATCATCAAAGAGATGGGGATAGCGCTCTCGAATCTCGGCCTCGAGCTCTCAAGAAGCCTCCTCAACAGAATGGTGACCCCACTGAACCTTCACTAACGGAATGACCTTGGTCCGTAGGATCTGCTCCTTCCGATCAAGGATACATACTGGCTACTCAATATAGGAATCGTCCTCACGAACCTCTAACGGCTGTCAATAAATAACAGGAATGATGTTTGACCCACACTTCCTTAATATGGAGACATGGAAAACGTTGTGGACGCCAGACAACTGATATGACAAGGCAAGCCGAGAGTCACAGCACCAACGCGCCCAGTAATCTCAAAAGGCATATGAATCTCTGGGCAAGCTTGCCCTTCGCTCCAAATCAAACTACGCCCTTCATGGGTGAGACCTTGAGATACACATGGTCCCTTACATCAAACTCCAAGGGACGATGCCAACGATCAGCAAAACTCTTCTACCGACTCTGAGTTGTGTGCATCCTCTGACTGATGATATCGATAGCATCTGACGTCTCCTGCACAAGCTCGGGACCTAGGAGACAGCGCTCTCCAACCTCGGTCCAACAACTCGGTGATCTGCATAGTCTGCCATATAGTGCCTCAAAAGGAGTCATGCCGATGGTCGCTTGATAGCTGTTGTTATATGCGAACTCAGCTAATCGCAGATGCTCATCCCAGCTACCACCGAAATCAATCGCATAGGCCCGAAGCATATCCTCAAGGATCTGGTTGACCCTCTCAGTCTGGCCATCGGTCTACAGATGGTACGCGGTGCTGAGCTGCAAATCAATCATCATCGCTCTCTGGAAGCTCCCCCAAAACTGAGATGTGAACCTCGAGTCTCGGTCAGAAATAATCGAGACTAGAACACCATGTAGTCTCACAATCTCCTGACGAATAACTTCTCAAGCAGGTCCAAAGGCAAAGTCGCACGAATCAAAAGAAAATGAGCCGACTTTGTCAGACGATCAACGACAACCCAGATGGAGTCATGACCGCGCTGAGTCCTTAGCAAGCCCATAATAAAATCTGTCGACACGTGCTCCCACTTTCACATCGGGACACTTAAATGCTGCAATAGACCATGGGGTCTCTGATGATCGGCCTTGACACGCTGGCACATGTCACACTAGGCCACAAAACTCGCGATCTAGTGCTTCATTCCTATCCAAAAATATTGTCGCCTCATATCACGGTACATCTTCGTTGAGCCAGGGTGGATAGAAAACCGCAATCACCCTGGCTCAAGAATATTCGGGACACATATCCGGTACATCTTCGATCATAAGATCTCTGCGTAACTCAAGAATATCCGGGACACATAATCGGCTTCTGAAGTAAAGTCCACCATTTGTACCAATCTGTCAATCTGCCTGACTATCAAATGTCACCTCAGCCATATAACTCTGCAACGACTCATCAGCCTGCTCAGCCTCGATCACCCTTGCGACAAGAGAGGGTTGAATCGACAAGCTCGATAACTGCACGATAGAAGACTGCAAGCCGAACTCAAAATCATACTCTGCTACATCCTCAAGCATCCGCCACTCCTGAATCATCATATGCGCCACCAGGCCTCGTGGCTGACGGCTAAGGGAATCTGCCACCATGTTCGCCTTGCCCGGGTGGTACTGAAGATCGAAGTCATAATCCTTCAAGAGCTCCATCCAGCGCCTCTGCCTCATGTTCAACTCAGACTGCGAGAAGAGGTACTTCAAGCTCTTGTGGTCAGAGAAGAGCTCGAACCTAACCCCATAAAGATAGTGCTTCCACACCTTCAGTGCGAAGACAACTACAGCCAGTTCTAAATCATGTGTAAGGTAGTTCAGCTCATGGATCTTGAGCTGGCGAGATACGAAGGTCACTGGTCTCCCGTGCTGCATCAGGACAGCACTTAAATCAATATGCGAGGCATCGGTGAATACAACAAATCCGTCACTCACAGAGGAGAGAGTGAGGACAGGAGGGGACGTGAGGCGGTCCTTCAACTCCATAAATGCTCTCTCGGAAGCGTCGTTCCAAATAAACTCTGCACCCTTCTGAGTCAACCTGGTCAGTGGGGATGCAATACTGGAGAAGCCCTCAATGAAACGTAGGTAGTAGCCCGCTAAACTAAGAAAACTGCAGATCACGGACACAGTCGTGGGCTGGCCCCACTGACGCACTGCCTCAACCTTCGAGGGGTCCACTACGACGCCCTCCCTCGTCACCACGTGACCGAGGAACTTCACCTCCTCCTGCCAGAACTCGTACTTCTCCAGCTTCGCATACAGATGGTGGGCGCGGAGGGTCTGCAAAGTAACCTCCAGATGCTGCTCGTGCTCCTCACGGGTCATCAAATAGATCAGAATGTCATTAATGAAGACTACAACAAACTGATCAAGATAAGGGCGGAAGACCTCGTTCATCAACTGCATGAAGACCGCGGGTGCATTGGTCAGTCCGAAAGACATGACCTAGAACTCAAAATGATCGTAGCGCGTCCTGAAAGCCGTCTTCGAAATGTCCTCCTCTCGGACCTAAATCTGATGATAACCGGAATGCAAGTCAATCTTTGAAAAGAACTGTGTACCCTGCAACTGATCAAACAAATCATCAATCCTCGGGAGCGGCTACTTGTTCTTGATCGTGACTTTTTTGAGCTCGCGGTAGTCTACGCAAAGCCTCAACGAGTCATCCTTCTTCTTCACGAAGAGTACCGGCGCTCCCCACAGTGAACTACTCGGACGGATAAAGCCCAACTCGCGTAACTTGTCCAACTGCTTCTGCAGTTCCCGCAAACTCCAACGGTGCCATACGATACAGGGCCTTTGAAATAGACGCAGTACCGGGCACGAGATCAATCTGAAACTCGGTGAGTCGGCGAGGCGGTAATCCCAAAATCTCCTTAAACACATTGGAAAAATCGCAAACAATCGGCATCTGATCAATACAGGTGGAAATAGGCTCCTCAACGGCGCAAGACATCATACACGATAATGGCTCTCCCCGGGGCTTTGCAACAAACTAAAATGCGGCAAGCCTGGTATACAGAACATGACTGTCCTCGCGGAGTAGTCCAAAATGGCGTGGTACTCGGTAAGCCAATCCATGCCTAAGATAACATCAAAATCTAACATCAACAGATCGTACAAGTTGGCAGCCAAGAAAATCTCTCCCATTAGCATGGGGCAAGACGAACAGAAGTGGCCTAATACTGTAGTCTTCCCCAAGGGCGTCGATGCGGTCAACCCCTCTGGAGCAGGGTCTCTCGGCAATCCAGTCGAACGACAGAATCTCTCAGACATAAACGAGTGTGAAGCACCGAAATCAAACAAAAGTCGAGCAATGCATGCAAAGACTGGAAGTATACCCTCAACGACTCCTCCAGATGACTGAGGATCCTGCTGGACTGTGTAGAATCTAGCCTGATCCGGATGGAGAGGTGCATGTCCCCTCTGAGCTTGCTGCTACTACTGTTGTCGCTGAGGCGGTCGAAACTGCTGCCTCTGCTGCAGCAGAGGCTGCTATCGCTGCTGCTGCGAGGGTCTCTACTGCTGCGGGTGGGGACACTCCCACATACGGTGCCCCGTCGCACCGCACCCAAAACAAGTGCCTGTGAACTTCCTCGGAAGTGGTGTTGGAGGTGCTGCTGGCACTCGAAAGGTTGGGCGACCTGTGGGCCTCTGCTGTCGCAGTCCACGCTGATGGGAATCACTGGAAGGAGCCTACCTCTTCCGGTCTCTCCTCTGACCGTGATCAGACTAAGAACTGGCCCACTCAGCCTCAAAAATATGTGCATTCTGTACAATCCCCTCAAAAGTCGGGAGCTCATGCACAATAACACGGCCTCAAAGACCGTAATGCAAGCCGTCCTCAAATCGGCGGGCTCTCCGCTCCTCATTATCAACCAAGTACGGTGCAAATCTGGACAGTGCTACAAAATGGACCGCATATTGGGCCATTGTCATATCACCCTGCACTAAGGCCTCAAACTCCAACGCTCGCTGTCGTCGGATGTGATCAGGGAAATAATGTCGGTCATACCGATCTACAAAATCCTCCTAGGTCCACACAAAATCGGCCCCTGTTGCTCGGGAGACTAATGTCCACCAATACTCAATCTCACCATGGAGAAGAAATACGACTAATTGGACTCGCCGATCGGTCGTGCATCCCATCGTATCAAATATTTCTCCACATCGGAGCACCATCTCTCAGCTGTCGTCGGGTCTGACTTGCCTTGGAAACGCGGGGGATCAAGTCATCGAAACTTACGAAGAAGGGCGCTCGCGAGCCCTGCTCTACCTGGTCCGGCGAAATAATGGGGTGCCTGCCCTACCCCTGAAGTGTGGCCGTCACAGCGTGTAACATCTGCTGTAACTGAGAGGCACTCATGGATATGTTCGAATCCGCACCGGTCTCTGGTAGAGGAGCTGCATCCATAGGCTGGGTAGTAGGATTCTCTGGTGGTGAAGCGGGGATCGTGGATGGTAGTGCGAGAGTCTCATGTGGTGGAGCGGGAGTCTCAGGTGGTGGTGCGAGAGTCGATCGGGTCACTCTCCTGGGTATCTTGTCCTACAGGAAAGAGTGAAGGCGCCTATTGTAAGTGTTATAGTTTATATCCCTGTCTGTTGTCAAATTTGTGGTGCCAAAATCACTGTTATATACTTGCATAAGTGAAGCTCTCTCAAAGATCAACATTCATGAACAAGCAAAGCTCACAACAAGCAAAACTCACAAGTACAAAGATCAACCTTGACTGCAAGAACTGCTCACAAGACATGACTCAAGAATGCAAGACTTCAAGAAGAGTACAAGGCAGTTCGTAAAGAACTCAAGACACTTTCAAGATTGAGCTACATCAAGATTTCAAGATTGAACTACATCAAGACTTCAAAGCTTAAACTTCAAGGTCACTTGTTCCTAATGTTTCAATGTCCATACTGCATGTTTGAGGTTTGACTGACCTTAAGTTGACCTTAGGAGTAGGTCACTTTGGATACAAAAGTCGGATGTTTATTTTACAGGAGTTTGGTCTGTTCTTCGACTAGTCCTAGGCCTTCTTCGACTAGTCTTAGCTTTGCTTCGATCAGTCTAAGAAATTCCTCGATCAGTCGTAAGTTTGTTACAAATTTTGGATATTTTCTATTAGGCTTCGACTAGTCCAGGAATCTGTTCGACCAGTCGAAGGAACAGTGTCGACTGCATCTTCGAGCAGTCGAAAGTCTTTGACTCAAAGTCCAGCGATAATATTCTGGTTCTTCGACCAGTCGAAGGAGACCTTCGACTAGTCGAAGGAGACCTTCGACTAGTCGAAGGTGACCTACGACCAGTCGTAAAATGGTCAAAGCTTATCGCGCCCGATTTTTTTCAAATATCTGTTAATTCTTCAACTAGTCGAAGAGCTCCCTAGACCAGTCGAAGACGCGATCTGCTCACCTATAAATAGAGCACGAATCTCAGAAGAATTCATTGAATTGATTAATCCATTCAAGCCAATCTTCGTCGAACTTCTGAGAGATAATTCTGTGCTCCATCTAAGCTAAGTGTGCTTATTTAATATTCTCTTTCTTTAGCTTTATTTATTGATTTTTGTTTCTGCTATTCCAATCTAATTTGATAAGAGGAATTGTTATTCCCTTTCTTTGGAATCAAAATCAATTAAGGCAAGCCCTATTTGGTTTAATTTAAAATCTATTAGAACTAGAACCATTGTAATTGAGTACTGGACATTGAACTTCAACATTCAATCATCTACTCTGACTTGGTTCTACCGGGCTGCTACAACGAAGGAGATAATCAGGTATTTTACATTTAATTGTAAATTCCTTTCTGTTTTGGTTTCTTTCAAGATTTGCCAGAAAAATCTTGTTGTATTGGTTATCTGAGGAGAGCCAGGAAAACTCAGAAGTGGGGTTTTTTAATTGTGTACGCCCACAGACAAAGACACAATTGTAAAGGCTTTGGGTGAACCTGTGAAAACCTATTTTGTTAGTGAACACTAATATCCCCTGTGTGAGGATATTAGGAGTGGAGTAACATTCTGTGTGGCTGTTGTTTAACAGTTGGTGAACACACAGGCAAACCACTATAATCCCTTGTGTTGTGGTTGAATGATTTATACTTCTAATCTTTAATTATTCATTTGTGGGATGTATGTATGGTGGTGAATGTTGTAATCATTTAATTCAAGCATTGTGGGAATTTTGTAATAGTTTAGAATTTATTTTCTGCTATTCCTTTATCAGCTTGATATTCAATTTCCTTTAAAGATTGTTCCAGCAAGGTTGCCCTGCCATTTTATGGTGTATGGCTGTCCCTAAAACAATACATTTGTGATTACAATTTATTTCAGTTCAGTTTGTGTTTATTTTGTATTCCTCTTTGGTTTGAGATTTGATACAAAGATCTTTCTAGAAATAAGGTTGTCCTACCATAAACTCTGGTTTTTGTGTAAGGTTGTCCTTAGAACAACATTTGTATCAACCTCTCAAGATCTGAATTTTGAGGTTGTTTTACTTTCCTGCATTATGATTTATTTTGGCTATCATATTCTTTTTAATTCCGCTGTTATATGTTTTATTTGGCATTGTCCTATTCACCCCCCCTTTAGGACATATAGCTAGGCCTTTTCAAGTGGTATCAGAGCCTAATAGATCTTTTTAATTCTTGAATTTAATTCCTGAGCTAACGATTTAAGCTATTTAAGATGTCAAATTTTGATAGCCTTTCAGTCACTAGGCCTCCACCCTTTGATGGCTCCAACTATGCCTATTGGAAAGCCAGAATGAGGATCTTCCTCAAATCAATGGATGAGAGTGTGTGGCAAGCCACAGTGACTGAATGAAAACCTCCTATCATGGAAGTTACTGGGGTTGACGGTTCAAAATCTATGAAAGTCACACCATATTACCAATGGACCACACTTCAGAAAAGTGAGAGTAGTGCAAATGCTAAAGCACTAAATGCAATCACTTGCGCACTATCACCGGATGAGTTCAAAAAAATCATTTCCTGTGATACTAAAAGCAAGCTTGGGATATATTAGAAATGACACACGAGGGTACTACAATTGTCAAAAATCTAAAGTCCAACTCCTCACAACCAGATTTGAAGAAATTCATATGGAGGAAAATGAAATGTTTATGGACTTTTACACTAGATTGAATGACATTGTAAACTCAATGTGGGTCTTGGCGATAAAATCCCAGAAAGTAAAGTATGTGCAAAGATATTACGCTCACTTCCTGAACGGTTCAATTCTAAAGTAACCGCGATCCAGGAACTTCGTGATACGAATAATATGAGGGTAGAAGAACTAGTTGGTTCTTTACACACCTACGAGTTAAACTTTAAAGGTCCTAAAGGTAAATCTAACGCACTAAAATCTTCTAAATGTAATTTAGAAGAAAATTCTGATTCAGAAGATGATATGGCTCTTTTAGCTAAGAAATTTTACAAGATTTTCAAAAGCAAGAAAAGGGTTGATTTTCAAAAATCGAATGATAAAAAGAAGTTTAGACCCAAATCTCGAAAATCTTTGAAAGATAGTCAATGTTACAACTGTCAAGAATATGGGCACTTAGAAAATAGATGTCCTAAAAAGGACAAACCCAAGAAGAAGGGTATGTTGGCTACATGGGATGAATCATCTGATTCTGAAGCTTCTTCTGAATAGAAGATTCTGAAACTGAGTCGGGCAATGAAGTTAAAGCTCTTATGACTCTAGCCAAATTCACATTTTCAGATAATGACTCAACAAGTGAAGAAAATCTGAGTAGTGAATGTGAAAATGAAGATGATCTTCAAGACGCTTACAATGCCCTATAAGGAAAGTTGTAAAATTGCTGTTAAACTTAAACTTCAAAAGGAAAAGTTTTCTAAACTCAAAGAATGTTTTGAATCACTTGTCTTAGAAAAATCACAAATTTCAGATTGTTTTGAAAAATCAAAATGCGATTTGGAATTCAAAAACTCCCTAATTATTGATTTGAAATCTGAAATTGAGAAACTCAAAAATGAAGTATCTTCTCTTCTGAGTCTAAAGGACACATGGAAATATGCCCAAGGTGATCCAAAGTTAGAAAAACTTTTATCCGGATCAAGAAAATGTGGCGATCTATCGGGTTGGGCTATGATAAAAATTTATCTCCTAAACAAAAGTATACTCCTCCTATGTTTGTTAAAGGAAAGTCCTCAAACTCAAAAGGGAAAAGTACTTATCAAGGTTTTTCTACAAATTCAAAAACTTTTCAAAAACCTAAGAGCAGCCATGTCAACTTTAATCAGAAACGAAATCCACTAGCTGAAAAGATAGTTGATTTACTCAAGGAGCTCTTAAAATGTAACTCTATAAGTCATTCTTACAACTATAAACAAAAGAAGACCAACTATGTTCATAAACCCAAAACAGTTATGAAATGGGTTCCTAAAGTTGCCTGCTTGGTTGCTCACACTGCTTTCAAAGCAACAAGTCATTCAATGTGGTACCTAGACAGTGGATGCTCCAGGCATATGATAGGTGACAAAGCTTTATTCACGGATCTGAAAGATATGACTGATGGTTCAGTCACATTTGGTGAGGGTAGTAACTGCAAGATTATAGGCCAAGGTACGATTCAACTTTTTAATCTTCCTGTGTTTAAAAACGTTTTATATGTTGAAGGCTTAAAACATAACTTGCTTATTATATCTCAAATATGTGATAATAACCATAGTGTTCGGTTTTCTAATCAAAGCTGTGAGATACTAAACAATAAGGGTTCTGTAAATTAACTGGACGTAAAACGTCTGAAAATTGCTATATTATTAGCGAATCCAGCTCATCTAATCAAACATGTTACATGGTCCATACAGACGAGACTGATTTATGGCACAAACGTCTTGGACATGTACATTATCGAAATTTATATAGATTGAGCAAACGAGAACTTATAAGAGGTTTACCCAAACTTCAGAAATTAGATAAAATATGTAGTGAGATCCAGATAGGCAAACAAACAAGGAACTCACACAAAAAGGTGAATTCAAATACCACATCAAGACCACTCTAACTCCTCCACATGGATCTAATAGGACCTACCAGAACGGAGAGTCGTGGTGGTGGAAAAAAGTATATCCTGGTAATATTGATGACTTTACTAGATTACATGGGTAGTCTTCTTAAGGGATAAATCTGAAACCCTTGAAGAAGTAAGAAAAGTTCTCAAAAGGATTCAAACTGAAAAATGTTCTCAAATCAGTAAGATTCGTAGTGATCATGGATCTGAATTTGAGAATAGCAGTTTTGAGAAGTTCTGTACCGACCAAGGAATATTACATGAATTCTCAGCTCCCAAAACTCCACAACAAAATGGAATTGTGGAAAGAAAGAAAGAGGGTGCTTCAAGAAATGGCGAATGTCATGTTGAATAGCATGAAACTCTCTAAAAATCTTGGGCTGAAGCAGTCAACACAGCTTGTTATATTATTAACCGAGTCTACACTAGCAAAGATAATAATAAAACGGCTTACGAATTGTGGTTCAATAAAAAGCCTACTGTCAAATACTTTCGAGTTTTGGCAGCAAGTGTTATTTTTACGAGATCGTGAAAATTTGGGAAAATTCGATACGAAGAGTGATGAAGAGATTTTTCTAGGATATTCCTTAAACGGTCGAGCTTATAGGGTTCTGAACAAAAGAAGTGGTGTGATTCAAGAGTCCATCAATGTTGTCATTGATGATCACTTAAACACGCCAATCCCTAATTCAGATAATGATGAAGTTCTAATCATTGATAAACCCGATACTTCATCGATCAGACTGATTCTGAGTTGAGGACTATTAAAGATCATCCAACCACACAAATTCTTGGAAACCCTCTCACCGGTGTTCCCACCCGTAGGCAACTTGAGGATATATGTAATTATGTATGTTTTACATCCCAAATAGAACCATCTAACGTAAAAGAAGCTCTTGCTGATGAGAACTGGATTGTTGCGATGCAAGAAGAACTCAACTAATTCGTAAGAAATGATGTTTGGTATCTCGTACCAAGACCTAAAGATAAACACATCATTGGAACAAAATGGATTTTTAAAAATAAGTTTGACGAGTGTGGAAATATAATTAGAAACAAGGCTAGACTAGTGGTACAAGGTTCTACTCAAATTGAAGGAATTGATTTTGATGAAACTTTTGCACCAATAACACGTCTTGAATCTATCAGACTATTTATATCCATTGCATGTTTTAGAAAGATAAAGATCTATCAAATGGATGTGAAAAGTGCTTTTCTAAGTGGCGATTTACATAAAGAAGTCTATGTTGAACAGCCAATGGGTTTTGAAGATCCCAAAAATACTGATCATGTGTATCGGCTTAAAAAGGCACTTTATGGATTAAAACAAGCACCTAGGGCATGGTATGAGAAACTAACAAAATTTCTTTTAAGTCATAATTTTCAAATGGGATCTGTTGATAAAACTCTGTTTGTTAAAAAACATAATGATCATATTTAATGGTACAATTTATGTTGATGATATCATTTATGGATCAACTTGTACTGACTTGACTACTGAGTTTGCAGATTTGATGAAATCACAGTTCGAAATGAGCATGGTTGGGGAATTGACTTATTTCCTTGGATTGCAAGTAAAGCAACAACCTGAAGGAATATTCATTTCTCAATCTAAGTATGCTTTGAATCTAATCAAGAGATTTGGATTTGAGAATGGCAAGAATTTCGATACTCCTATGAGTACTACCCTGAAACTCTCAAAAGACTCTAATGGTAAAAATGTTGACTCAAAACTTTATCGGAGTATGATTGGTAGTTTGTTATATTTAATTGCTAGTAGACCTGATATTTCTCTAAGTGTTGGTATTTGCGCAAGATATCAATCTGATCCAAAAGAATCTCACTTGATTGCTGTCAAGCGGATTATTAGATATGTCGCAAGTACTGTAAATCTCGGTCTCTGGTATCCTCATGAGACTAGTGTCCAATTAGCTGGATACTCGGATGCTGACTGGGCTGGTAATGGTAATCTAGATGATAGAAAATCAACCAGTGGTGGTTGCTTACATTGGAAATTGTCTAGTTTCCTGGTTTAGTAAGAAACAAAATTCTATATCACTTTCAACAGCTGAAGCTGAGTATATCGCAGCTGGTAATGCATGTACACAGCTTGTTTGGATGCAACGAATGCTAAGTGATTATGGAATTAAACAGGATCTATGTTATTACATTGTGATAATTCCAGTGCGATAAATATTTCAAAAAATCATATTCAGCAATCTCGTACTAAGCACATTGACATTAGATTTCATTATATTCGGGAATTAGTAGAAGAAAAAGTTATATCTCTGGAATATATTCCTACCGAAGATCAACGAGCTGACATTTTCACAAAACCTCTCGATAAAAGCAGGTTCAAAAAGATGAAATTTGATCTTGGCATGTGCATTTTAAAATGATTATTTATGCCTACTTGTATCATAGTGTATATATTTGCTAGATTGATTTTCAATTTTTGAATAATTTGCAAGTAATATGAATTTTTGGACATTCTTCGACCAGTCGTGAGTATACTCGACCAGTCAAACTTCGACTGATCGTAGATATCCACGACCAGTCGTAGATCTCGGGAATCACTTAAAATTTGGAGATTTTACTTTCTTCCTCATTTCGTTTTTTCTCTCTAAGGAGTCGAGCTTCGACTTGTCGAACCCATTGTTCATGTTCTTCAAGGTTAGTGTTCCAATTACGTTTTTCTTGCAGATTTGTGTCTAGATTGTTTACTTTTCTAGCTTGAAGCTTTCTATTTTGGATTTCATTGAGATTTGGGGATTGGATTTTGAAAAATCTGTTTTGAGTAAACCCACTTCTCAATCCTTTGCAACTTCTTATTTCCTTGATATCTTTGTTGCAAATGGTTTCTAGAGGTAGAAAAACTACTTCCCGTGGTCCTTCTTCTTCCTCCAGATCGACCATTATCTCTAAGCGTCATCTTCTTGTTCCCAATGACGATCCATCTTATGTTAGGGACATTAGATTACGTAATGTTATTGTTGAACATCCTGTTGATGTTAATCATATTGCAGCTTTTGACATCCTTCCTATGCTTGAAGCTGTAGGTTGGGTTAACTTATTACATTGGGGTGGGCCAGCATACCGGTCCATTGCCCAATCCATGTTTGCATGTATTAGTACTTTCTCACAAGATAATTTAACTTTTAAAATATCTACTAGAGAAGGGCCTTTTGATATTGATCGTCATTTAATTTCAGCCCTTATGGACATTCCTGTAAATGATGAGGGTATTCCTATCCATAACCTAACTGATAAACCCTCAATTTCTGAAAAACGCATGCTCACTAGATTTGTGCATGACTCATGATGATGCATGCACATGGATGTTCAATGGACACAAAAAAGGAATGCGCTTCCCTCAAGGTATTTGTCACCCAAGTACAGAATTCTCCACAAAATCTTTGTGTCTAATTTGTATCCTCGTTCGGGTAATAAAACTGACTTGACCACATTTATGGTTCATGTTATCCATGCTATTTCCAGTGGTACTCAGATTTGTTTACCATCTTTAATCTGTCATTTCATTCTTCAGTTTAGACTCCATCCTGGTCATAGTGACATTCCTTTTGCCTATTATGACTGTATTGGCTACACATATGCTAGTCGATATGCCGGTTGATGAGGCACCGATCCATCATCTGATTTTCAACAATACTAATATCAATAAGATGGAGCTGGAATTACTTCCTAAACAAGGTGGTGGTGGTGGTGGTCATGAGGAAGCTGGTGATGACATTAATATGGATGACATTTTTGAGGAACTGGATTCTGATTCAACAAATGATCCAGATTTTGAACTATCTGATGTTGATGCTCGTCTGAGTGCATTAGAGGATAAAGTTGAGAATATAAATGCAAAGATGAAAAACATGTCTATTGCTCATGATTTACAATTCAAGTACATGAGCAAATATCTTAGGCGATTGAACAAAGGCATGCACCAACTTGATCCCTCTATTCCTGCTCCGTCATCTGGTTCTGGTTCTGATTAGTTTATATGGGATTTCTGGTCTGTAATAACTTTATAACTTAGCACTAGATTGACTGATTTTGAGTTGGATACTATCTTTGCTTTATGCAGGATATTTGTTCTATGTAAAACTATGCTGAATATCTCTATCTCTGATTTTTGTATTCATCTCATAACTCCTCATGTTTACACTCATACATCCCTTTATTTAGTTCTCCTTTATTGTTGTTTCCTTTGTCATATTGTGACAAAAAGGGGGAGAATGGTTTGTTCTTAACGATGTGATTGTGAGAGGAGTAGCATTGGTTATGTTACTCAGGGGGAGTATGTTTGAAATGTTTGAACTAGTTGAATGAACTGGTTGAATGTTGATTATTGAATATTGATTTGCAGATAAGCTAGTTGATATTAACTGGTTCATGATTCTTTAACCAGTTGTTTTACTTTATGTTTATCTTGGTTATGTGTTTTGTCACTAATTTGACAAAGGGGGAGATTGTAAGTGCTATAGTTTATATCCCTGTCTGTTGTCAAATTTGTGGTGCCAAAATCACTGTTATATAACTTGCATAAGTAAAGCTCTCTCAAAGATCAACATTCATGAACAAGCAAAGCTCACAACAAGCAAAACTCACAAGTACAAAGATCAACCTTGACTGCAAGAACTGCTCACAAGACATGACTCAAGAATGCAAGACTTCAAGAAGAGTACAAGGCAGTTCGTAAAGAACTCAAGACACTTTCAAGATTGGGCTACATCAAGATTTCAAGATTGAATTACATCAAGACTTCAAAGCTTAAACTTCAAGGTCACTTGTTCCTAATGTTTCAATGTCCTTACTGCATGTTTGAGGTTTGACTGACCTTAAGTTGACCTTAGGAGTAGGTCACTTTGGATACATAAGTCGGATGTTTATTTTACAGGAGTTTGGTCTGTTCTTTGACTAGTCCTAGGCCTTCTTCGACTAGTCTTAGCTTTGCTTCGACCAGTCTAAGAAATTCCTCGATCAGTCCTGAGTTTGTTATAAAATTCGGATATTTTCAGTTAGGCTTCAACTAGTCCAGGAATCTGTTCGACCAGTCAAAGGAACAGTGTCGACTGCATCTTCGACCAGTCGAAAGTCTTTGACTCAAAATCCAGCGATGATATTCTGGTTCTTCGACCAGTCGAAGGTGACCTACGACCAGTCGTAAAATGGTCAAAGCTTATCGCGCCCGATTTTTTCAAATATCTGTTAATTCTTCGACTAGTCGAAGAGCTCCCTAGACCAGTCAAAGATGCGATCTGCTCACCTATAAATAGAGCACGAATCTCAGAAGAATTCATTGAATTAATTAATCCATTCAAGTCAATCTTCGTCGAACTCTGAGAGAGATAATTCTGTGCTCCATCTAAGCTAAGTGTGCTTATTTAATATTCTCTTTCTTTAGCTTTATTTAATTGATTTTGTTTCTGCTATTCCAATCTAATTTGATAAGAGGAATTGTTATTCCTTTTTTTGGAATCAAAATCAATTAAGGCAAGCCCTATTTGGTTTAATTTAAAATCTATTAGAACTAGAACCATTGTAATTGAGTACTGGACATTGAACTTGGACATTCAATCATCTACTTTGACTTGGTTCTACCGGGCTGCTACAACGAAGGAGATAATCAGGTATTTTACATTTAATTGTAAATTCCTTTCTGTTTTGGTTTCTTTCAAGATTTGCCAGAAAATCTTGTTGTATTGGTTATCTGAGAGAGCCAGGAAAACTCAGAAGTGAGGTTTTTTTTTAATTGTGTAAGCCCACAGACAAAGACACAATTGTAAAGGTTTTGGGTGAACCTGTGAAAACCTATTTTTTTAGTGAACGCTAATATCCCCTGTGTGAGGATATTAGGAGTGGAGTAGCATTCTGTGTGGCTGTTGTTTAACAGTTGGTGAACACACAGGCGAACCACTATAATCCCTTGTGTTGTGGTTGAATGATTTATACTTCTAATCTTTAATTATTCATTTGTGGGATGTATGTATGGTGGTGAATGTTGTAATCATTTAATTCAGGCATTGTGGGAATTTTGTAGTAGTTTAGAATTTATTTTCTTTTTTTTCCTTTATCAGCTTGATATTCAATTTCCTTTAAAGATTGTTCCAGCAAGGTTGCCCTACCATTTTTATGGTGTATGGCTGTCCCTAGACATACATTTGTGATTACAATTTATTTCAGTTCAGTTTGTGTTTATTTCTGTATTCCTCTTTGGTTTGAGATTTGATACAAAGATCTTTCTAGAAATAAGGTTGTCCTACCATAAACTCTAGTTTTTGGTGTAAGGTTGTCCTTAGAACAACATTTTTATCAACCTCTCAAGATCTGAATTTTGAGGTTGTTTTACTTTCCTGCATTGTAATTTATTTTGGCTATCATATTCTTTAAATTCCGTTGTTATAAGTTTTATTTGGCATTGTCCTATTCACCCCCCCTCTAGGACATATAGCTAGGCCTTTTCACCTATCAACTTGAAAGCTCTCGAAGGCACACCTGTTAAGGGTCTGTAACAGCAGATCACTAAGCCAGCTAGACTTGGGACTCAATCATCCTGAACTCATAGCAGACATGTAATGTTGTTCTTAGTTATTCGTGAGTTATGCTCTGATACCAACTTCTGTCATGCCCTAAACTCGAAAATCGGGCTCACAAAATTCTCGATCATCGAATCCAGCGCTGACAGCCTCCATAGAACTCCATTCTCGGCTCCCAGTGCCCATTCGCCAGGTTCCGATCCTGGGATGCTAAAAGGTGGATTTTCAACATCAATTTGATTCGTAGTAAGCATAACCAAAGGCATAACCCACAAACAACAACCAAAAACTCCATCACATTTCCACTATGATAAAAAACTTTATAAGTACAATGAGCATAAAGGGAAATACAATGATAAAGGATAAAAAGCTCCAAGACGATCTGTCACGTGCTCTCGCCTCAGCGCTACTGTGGTCCAACGTAACCTGCACGCAACGGTCGTACATAAGCTTATAGAAAGCTTAGAGGGTGATGAAAGCATGTACGCAAGGTAGTAATGCAGTTATGGAGTATCAAAGTAATGCGGAACATGCTGATGAATCCATGAATACCGTTAGCCGTACCAAGGCTATGCAATGCAAGGCATGAGTGATGTCAGTCATACCAAGGCCATGCGATGCGAGATGCAACTCAAGCATACAAATCCTCATCTATATCCACATATCAATACAGTTCAAATCTGGAATATCACCGGGGTCTAGTACACTGTAAACCAGATTGCCGCCCCATCGCGCGTAATAAAGTGGAAGAGACCTCACTATCCGCCTGCCAATATCGGGCTCGGCTTGTCGATAGCGTGACCCTTCCTTAAGCTGGTCAAACTCAGCTTAGCTTTGGCTCACTATCCGCCTACCAATATCGGGCTCGGGTTGTCGATAGCGGACCCATTCCTTAAGTTGGTCAAACTTAGCTTAGCTTTGCCCCCTCCACTCGGTCAAGTAAGGCTGCACCCCCTTCCAACCGACCACGACACAGTGAAAATCGCGGCCTCCTGGTAATCGACACTCTGCGCTCATGCACCCACTCGGTCTAGACGTTAGAGCAACCTCTTGGTACCATAAGGGTTTGGGGACTTTCACCCAAGGATATTTATAGCACTCCATGTAGAACAAAATTTTCGGTATCCAATCCTGCCAACCACGATACGCCTGTGGAGGCTATGGCCCTAATGTCGCTTGGGTGTACAGTAATCATATCACACAATGCGAATGCATGAATCACACTATCCAGTCATGCAGCAATCATGCGCGTATCATGCGCTCATGTAGGCAACACCGCCTATCTGGGGGCCCCTAATTAATCTGCCCGAAGGCATATGCTATGATAAGTCACTTCTCATATCAAGCATACATATGATACCTATGATCATGAGTCATGGAACTATACTAAACTGTTATACGGTGATGGATGTTGTTCATAACGAAGATGGGCCTAGACGGCCTACAAGTATGGGCCTAACAATGGGCCCTAGGGAGAATTATAATGCGGACATTTAACCAATATTATTCTTACAATGTGGACATCAAACCAACATTGCTCCCAAGGCATGGCTGTCATAAACATCATTACACAAATCATGGTAGAGTCACACATTGTAAAGGACTTGTCTACATCCAATTGGGCCTCGACCCATGGGCCTTAGATACAACAAATGGACCGCATAACATGGACCTTATGTATATCAAATGGGCCGACTTCGTAAGACGATCAACGACAACCCAGATGGAGTCATGATCGCGCTGAGTCCTCGGCGAGCCCATAATAAAATTTGTCAACACGTGCTCCCACTTTCACATCGGGACACTCAACGGCTTGCAATAGACCAGGGGCTCTCTGATGATCGGCCTTGACAAGCTGGCACGTGTCACACTCTGTCACAAAACTGGTGATCTGGCGCTTCATCCCCGCCCAAAAAATATTGTCGCCTCATATCACGGTACATCTTCGTCGAGCTAGGGTGGATAGAAAACCGCGATCGATGTGCTTCGGTCATAAGATCTCTGCGTAACTCAGGAATATCCGGGACACATAATCAGCCTCTGAAGCGAAGTCCACCATCTGTACCAATCTGCCAATCTGCCTGACTCTCGGATGCCGCCTCAATCATATAACTCTACAACGACTCATCAGCCTGTTCAGCCTCGATCACCCTTGCAACAAGAGAGGGTTGAATCGACAGGCTCGATAACTGCAGGATAGAAGACTGCAGGCCGAACTCAAAATCATATTCTGCTACATCCTCAAGCATCCGCCACTCTTGAATCATCATATGCGCCACCGGGCCTCGTGGCTGACGGCTGAGGGCATCCGCTACCACGTTCGCCTTGCCTGGGTGGTACTGAAAATCGAAGTCATAATCCTTTAGGAGCTCCATCCAGTGCCTCTGCCTCATGTTCAACTTAGACTACGAGAAGAGGTACTTCAAGCTCTTGTGGTCAGAGAAGAGCTCGAACCTAACCCCATAAAGATAGTGTCTCCACACCTTCAGTGAGAAGACAACTGCAACCAGCTCTAAATCATGCGTAAGGTAGTTCAGCTCATGGATCTTGAGCTGGCGAGACGCGAAGACCACTAGTCTCCCGTGCTGCATCAGGACAGCACCTAAACCAATATGCGAGGCATCGGTGAAAACAACAAATCCGTCACTCCAAGAGGGGAGAGTGAGGAAAGGAGCGGACGTGAGGCGGTCCTTCAACTCCATAAATGCTCGCTCGCAGGCGTTGCTCCAAATAAACTCCGCACCCTTTTGAGTCAACCTAGTCAGCGGGGCTGCAATACGAGAGAAGCACTCAATGAAACGCCAGTAATAGCCCGCTAAACCAAGGAAACTGCGGAACTCAAAATGACCGTAGCGCATCCTGAAATCCGTCTTCGGAATGTCCTCCTCTCGAACCCGAATCTGATGATAAGTGGAACGCAAGTCAATCTTTGAAAAGAACTGTGCACCCTGCAGCTGATCAAACAAATCATCAATCTTCGGGAGCGGTTACTTGTTCTTGATCGTGACCTTGTTGAGCTCGCACTAGTCTACGCAGAGCCTCAACAAGTCATCCTTCTTCTTCACGAAGAGTACCGGCGCTCCCCACAGCGAACTGCTTGGACGGATAAAGCCCAACTCACGTAACTCGTTCAACGGCTTCTGCAGTTCCTGCAACTCA
This sequence comes from Magnolia officinalis, assembly GCA_021015155.1. Classification (NCBI taxonomy): domain Eukaryota; kingdom Viridiplantae; phylum Streptophyta; class Magnoliopsida; order Magnoliales; family Magnoliaceae; genus Magnolia; species Magnolia officinalis. Next base: position 38,279,731 of record JAJHSJ010000015.1, read on the forward strand.
AAGGGTGTTATACGATACGGGGCCTTCAAAATAGATATAGTACCGGGCACAAGATCAATCTGAAACTCGGTGAGTCGGCGAGGTGGTAATCCGAATCTCCTTAAACACATCGAGAAAATCGTAAACAATCGACATCTGATCAATATAAGCGGCAACAGGCACCTCAACGGCGCAGGACATCAAGCACGATAATGGCTCTCCCCAGGGCTCTGCAACAAACTGAAACTGTGGCAAGCCTGGTATACAGAACGTGACTGTCCTCGCGGAGCAGTCCAAGATGGCGTGGTACTCGGCAAGCCAATCCATGCTCAAGATAACGTCGAAATCTGACATCGGCAGCACGTATAAGTCGGCAGGCAAGAAAATCTCTCCCACTAGCACGGGGCAAGATGAACAGAAGTGGCCTAATACTGTAGTCTTCCCCAAGGACGTCGATACGGTCAACCCCTCTAGACCAGACTCTCTTGGTAATCCAGTTGAACGACAGAATCCCTCGGACATAAACGAGTGCGAAGCACCGGAATCAAACAAAAGTCGAGCAATGCATGCAGAGACTGGAAGTATACCCTCAACGACTCCTCCAGATGACTGAGGATCCTGATGGGCTGTGTAGAATCTAGCCTGATCCGGCTGGGGAGGTGCCTGTCCCCTCTGAGCGTGTTTCTTCTGCTGCTGTCGCTGAGGCGGTCGAAACTGCTGCCTTCTACTGTGGAGGAGGCTTCTTTCGCTGCTGCTGCAGGGGCTCTGCTGCTGCGGGCGGGGACACTCCCACATACTGTGCCCCGTCATACCGTACCCAAAACACGTGCCGGTGAACTGCCTCGAAGTGGTGTTGGAGGTGCTGCTGGTGCTCGGAAGGTTGGGCGACCTGTGCGCCTCTACTGCCACGGTCCACGCTGATGGGAATCACTGGAAGGAGCCTCCCTCTTCCGGTCTCTCCTCTGACCGCGATCAGACTGAGAACCGGCCCACTCGGCCTCAAAAATCTGTATCTTCCGTACCACCCCCTCAAAAGTCGGGAGCTCATGCCCAATAACACGGCCTCGAAGATCGTAACGCAAGCTGTCCTCAAATCAGCGGGCTCTCCGCTCCTCATTATCCACCAAGTATGGTGCAAATCTGGACAGTGCTACAAAATGGGCCGCGTACTGGGCCACTATCATATCACCCTGCACCAAGGCCTCGAACTCCAACGCTCGCTGTCGTCGGATGTGATCAGGGAAATACTATTAGTCAAACTGATCTACAAAATCCTCCCAGGTCCACACAAAATCGGCGTCTGCTGCTCGGGAGACTGATGTCCACCAATGCTCAGCCTTACCATGGAGAAGAAATACGGCTAATCAGACTCGCCGATTGGTCGTGCATCCCATCGTATCAAATATCTTCTCCATATTGGAGCGTCATCTCTCAGCCGCCGTCAGGTCTGGCTCGCCCTGAAACACGGGGGATCGAGCCATCGAAACTCACGAAGAAGGGCGCTCGCACACTCCTGCTCTACCTGGTCTGGTGAAACAACGGGGTGCTTGCCCAGCCCCTGAAGTGCGGCCGTCACAGCCTGTAACATCTGCTGTAAATGAGATGCACTCACGGATACGGTCGGATCTGCACTGGTCTCTGGTAGAGGAGTTGCATCCATAGGCTGGGTAGTAGGAATCTCTGGTAGTGGAGTGGGGATTGTATGTGATAGTGCGGGAGTCTCAGGTGGTGGTGCGGGAGTCTCAGGTGGTGGTGCGAGAGTCGATCGGGTCACTCTCCTGGGCATCTTGTCCTTCAGGAAAGAGCGAAGGCGCCTATTAACTTGAAAGCTCTCGAAGGCAAGTACGTTAAGGGTCTGTAACAGCAGATCACTAAGCTAGCCGGACTTGGTACTCAATCATCCTGAACTCATAACAGACATGTAATGTTGTTCTTAGTTATTCCCGAGCTATGATCTGATACTAACTTCTGTCACGCTCCAAACTCGGAAACCGGGCTCGCAAAATTCTCGATCGCCGAATCTGACGCCGACAGCCTCCATAGAACCCCATTCTCAGCTCCCAGCTTCCATTCGCCAGGTTCCGATCTTGGGATGCTACAAGGAGGATTTTCAACATCAGTTTGATTCGTAGTAAGATAACCAAAGGCATAACCCACAAACAACAACTAAAAACTCCACATTTCCACTATGATCAAAAACTTTACAAGTACAATGAGCATAAAGGGAAATACAATGATAAAGGATAAAAAGCTCTAAGACGATCTGTCACGTGCTCTAGCCTCAGCGCTGATACGGTCCAATGTCACCTGCACGCAACGGTCGTGCATAAGCTTATAGAAAGCTTAGAGGGTGGTGAAAGTGTCTGCGCAAGGTAGTAATGCAGTTATGCAGTATCAGAATAATGCGAAACATGCTGATGAATCCACGAATATCGTTAGCCGTACCAAGGCTATGTGATGCAAAGCATGAGTGATGTCGGCCATACCAAGGTCATGCGATGCGAGATGCAACTCAAGCATACAAATCCTCATCTATATCCACATATTAATACAGTTCAAATCTGAAATATCACCGAGGTCTAGTACACTCTAAACCAGATTGTCGCCCTATCGTGCGCAATAAGGTAAGTGGAAGAGACCTCCACTCGGGCGGGTAAGGCCATACCCTCTTCCAACCGACCATGACACAGTGGAAAGCGCGACCTCCTGGTAATCGGCACTCGGCGCTCATGCACCCACTCGGTCTAGACGTTAGAGCAACCTCTTGGTACCATAAGGGTTTAGAGACTTTCACCCAAGGATATCTATAGCACTCCATGTAGAACAAAATTTTCAGTATCCAATCCTGTCAACCACGATACGCCTATGGAGGCTACGGCCCTGATGTCGCTTGGGCGTACAGTAATCATATCACACAATGCGAATGCATGAATTACACTATCCAGTCATGCAGCAATCCTGCGCGTATCGTACGCTCATGTAGGCAACACCGCCTATCCGAGGGCCCCTAATCAATCTGCCCGAAGGCATATGCTATGATCAGTCACTTCTCATATTAAGCATACATGTGATGTGTATGATCATTAATCATAGAACTATACTAAACATGTTATATGGTGATGGATGTTGTTCATAACGAAGATGGGCCTAGACAGCCTACAAGTATAGGCCTAACAATGGGCCCTAGGGAGAACTAATGCGGACATTTAACCAACATTATTCTTACAATGTGGACGTCAAACCAACATTGCTCCCAAGGCACGGCTGTCATAAACATCATTACACAAACCATGGTAGAGTCACACATTGTAATGGACTTGTGTACATCCAATTGGGCCTCGACCCATGGGCTTAGATACAACAAATGGGCCGCATAACATGGACCTTATGTATATCAGATGGGCCCCAATGGACAGGCCATAACTACATCAAGATGGGCCTAATCATATGGGCCTCATATATCACATCTGCCTAACCAACTGGGCCCCAAGAACATCGCATCGGGTCTAGTTAAATGGGACGAATGTATATCAAATCGGGCTCACCCTTATGTGTTTGAGATCCGACATATCCATAAGTTATCATAGAGATAGATGAAATGAAAAAAATTGAAAATTATTATGGCCCATAGGAGTTTGAACGGTGGATGACATGGTCCACTATGTAAATGGTGGGATCCACTTGAACTTTAGATCTCACCCATTTTCCATGCTGTAAAATGGTCTCACAAATGGTTGGATGGCATGGATACAACACATGCATCATGGTGGGCCCCATCGTTCAAACAGTGGACGGTTTCGATAAGACACATACACCAATGTGAGCCTGCGGGCTTACTGCCAACGAGGAGCAGCTAGATAGCTGTTGCACTCCAAATGGCAGAGGTGGGTCCCACGTAGGGCCCACCACAATAGCGTATAATATAATATATCATATATATATAATATAATATATATATAATTCATATACCTGACATCCAGGCCGTCCACGGCCTGGACGGTCACACAAATCAGGGAGGGCCCCACACGTGGGCACAACACATACATGATGTGTGGCCCATCCCAATGGATGGACGACGTGAATGGGCCCCACGGACCCTGGTGAAGAAAACGACGCCAAAAGAACTTCAATGGCAGGCGTCAATCACTACTGTTTCCTGCCGTGTGGGCCGCCTGAGTTCCTGATGAGGCTGATTTTCGGAGGGCCCATCGCCCAAAAGGAGGCCCACCAAATGCACGGTGTGGATCACCCAAATCACATCATGGTGGGGCCCACGGCTGGGCCATGGGTCCACCCATCCGTCCGTCTATCCATCTGTCAATGTGCAGGCAACACCTGCACCTTCTAACAGCAGCAGCGCCAGCTGCTGCCGCATTTCTTTTTTTTTTTGAAATATTGCTTTCCTATGATTTTCACAGGTGGGCCCACATCAGAGAAATCTGACCCAACGTTGGATTCCATAGCTCATAACAGGCTATATGAGCCCAATATTCAAGGTATTTAGGTGCATAGGGACATCAGGGAAGATTTCAAGGGTGAAAACACTGTTTTCCATGCTAGGGCCCATCTAAGAATTGGACTGGCCTCATTTTTCAGCTCAACGCCTAAAATGAGCCGAGGGATAGGATGGGCGGCGTGGATTTGAACCAAACATCAAGGTGGAGTCTGTACACGTGACCCACCCAAAGCCCAAAAGAAACCACGCTACTGTGCATTGTACCCATGTCAGTACACATACTCCAGGTTAGCCACTCCACAGGGACCGATACCAAGACCTCCAGTGTTGAAACGAGGCATCTTTCACTCGATCTGCCACTTGAACCATGGATCTAGGTGGGCCCACATCAGATCACACCTCACTGGCAGCCACCCCCACGTTAGCCACCTCAAGGTGGGCCCCCCTATGGATGGTTGAGATGACATATAAACATCATGGTGTGTTCCACATAGATGGGGTCCACCGGTAGATGGCATGGATGAAATACACACATCATAAGTGGGCCATGATCATGGAAAGAGAGAGAGAGAGAGAGAGAGAGAGAGAGAGAGACATCGGCAAGGATGGAGGGGCCCCGCCACTATGAGCCCCTTTTTTATACAAGGCCTACATCAAGGTGGGTCCCACCACAAGTGGGCCCTTAAATCACAAAACAAGAAAATAAATGGAGATCCGAGATCACCCACCGTTCCTTCTTGCTCCCTAGGCTTCCTTTGCTCCTTAGCTTCGATCCTAACGGAGGAGATGGAGTTTGGATGGTTGAGATGGAAGATGAGAGGTTAGGAAGTGGGCCACATACAAAATTTTCTCATGGAGGTTTTGGGAGGCTTGGTCGTGGGATATTTTGCTTGCTTGGGAAAGTGAGTTGGGAAAGGAGAGAGAGGGTTGTAAAGAGAGAGAGAGAGATAGGTGATGGATGTATAAGATACTTTTTGACTTTTGTGGTAAATGGTATAAGAAAGGTATGAGCTTTGTAAGAAACTTTTGACTTTAGGGGTTGCTTGGGGAAGGGTGTGAGGTGATGTGTACTTGACATGATGGGATTGATTAGTTGATTGATTGATATGACATATCATAGAGATTCTCTCAGAATTCGCACGCGTGACGTTTTCCTCGCACCGAACACTGGCCCACATCTCCTAACCAGGGTATCGGATCGGCGCGCAAGTCGCGTCATCGGAACCGCGGCGACGGTGCGGTCGCAAGGGTACAAGTCTCGGTTTGAGTCGATTCAGGTTGACGGCGTGTGACGCAGGGTCACGCGCAAATACCTGTTAAGGGTCGAAGGTTGCCAGAATTCGATCGGAAGATCGCGGGAACCTACGGAATGGTACGGTCTAGGACACGGGGCTTACACTTTGTGTGAGGCCCATTGTGAAATAGTGGTGAAAACCGCTTGAGTAGAAATTGGAATATGTCAATATGTCCTAGAGGGGGGTGAATAGGACTTTTTAAAGTGTTTACGGTTTATTCAAACCTATCACTCTAATCCTATCATGTATGCAATTTTCAAGATTACTCAAATGTAACTCTACTGGCTTCCAAGCCTAGTAGAGGATCCAATCACAAACTAATCAAGATATAGCAATATGCAACTTAGTCTATGTTGGATGTGACTGTGTGTGTGTGTGTGAGATGTGATCAGGTATATGAATATGAATGCATTGGCATGGATCACACATAGAGAAAAGAAATCACAAACACAGTCATTTTATAGTGGTTCGTCGATAAGTCTACTCCACTCCCGGCTGTCGCACTCAACCCTTGAGTGTACCGGAATTCACTAAGGAGGTTTCCCAGGGTTCACCTCAAACCTAAGGTTTTAGATCAGGTTCACCTTCAACCCTTACACGGAGGTTTCTACGCGGTTCACCTTAAACCCGAGGTTTTGCTCGGTTCACCTCAAACCCAGAGTTTTGCTGGTTCACTCCTAACCAGATGTTTATGCTCTCCATAGAGCAAGGGTCCACACAACGCACTCAGAGGTTTCTACTCGGTTCACCTATAACCTTGGAGTTTCACTGGTTCACTCCTAACCAGATGTTTATGCTCTCCACAAAGCAAGGGTCCACACAACGCACCCACAACGTACACTCCCACCGGAGGCCTCCTACGAGGGCTTCAAAGGGTGAGAACCTCTTACGACCCAATCCTAGAAAGGAATGATCACAAGTGTCACTCTAGATACTAACAGATAAGTTGATGAGTCCTGTTAAGCACAACGCCGAAGATCTCCTCTTCCTTGTTGACGAAGAGTCTTCTGCTCCCTTGATCCACAACACAAAAGATATACCAAGACTAGGCTTGAGGTTGGGTCAAGGTAGAGATGTAATCCTACTCTCTAAAGATTTTTCTATAAGGGAGGTAGAGTAGTTTCACTCTTATGCATTCAAGGCATCCTAACATAAAGATTTTTCATTAAGGTAGTAGCTGGAGGATCCTTGAACGCGGAAGTTCATTCCCCAATCCACTCTATTGAATATCAATGGTGAGGGTGGATTGGAGGATGAACTCCCTTGAGAGAAAGGGCTTTAGGTATAGGATATAAGTTGAAACACTCAAAAGCTCTCTTCTTTCTCTCACAGCAACAAAAGACAAGTCCTCTATAAATAGGCAAAAAGTTTCAACGGATATAAAATGGTCACATTTATGACAGAGTTCGATATCATCGAGCAGGTTCGATATCATCGAGCGTATTCTCTCGATAGCATCGATGGTCTGCTCGATGACTCGGACTCGATGTCATACGCTTTTGAAACTCTTTGTCAATTAGTCGATGAATCGAAGCTATTGTCGATGTCATCGGATTTCGAACTCCGATTCCATCGATGACAGGTTCGATCCATCGACACTTTAAAAAATGAGAGAGACTTGACTTTGAGATATTTCAGGTTTCATGAATGATCGAGGAAACCGTCGAGGTCATCAGAATTTGAATGTCGATGACATCGAGATCAGAGTCGAGGCATCGATAAATCCAGCTGATTTGTCTTTAAACTTGCTGGACAGATTATGGCTTCGTTCGATGCAATCGATCTGGTATCGATATCATCGATATTTGAATATCGATTAAATCGAAGGGCCCCCGATCATAGTTAAAAATAACCTGAAATAATTGTTGTAAGAAATGCACACCCACTGTCGATATCATCGATGGACCTCCGATCTTATTGATACTTGATTTCAGATTATATCGGACGGTCATCGATATATCGAAGGAATTTGAGATTTTCATTAAAAAACAGGGGCGCCGAAAATCTGTCTGTCGATCTTATTGAGCCACTCTCGATGGTCTCAAGATTTGAATATCGATGATATCGATATGTGTATCGATACATCGATAATCCGTCCAGATATATTGTGAAGTTGTTGGACATATTTAGTGCTTTTATCGATGATATCGATAGGTGTATCGATATATCGATAAATCCGTTCAGATGAATATTTAGTTGTTGGACATTTTGGTCCTCTTATCGATAATATCGTTAAGTCATCAAGGACATCAACAGTGCAGGTCGATCATATCGAGGGTGCTTCGATAAAATCAACAGAGCGAGAAAAACTTAGAGATTTTCCTATTTTGTAAAAAGTTTTCTCACCATAAAATCCTAAGATGTCTATCTTGTTTTAAGGGTTTTAATCACCTGGTGTTTTGGGACATGGGATGTGAGGCTATGATTTATCTATTGCAAGCTTCCACACATCCGGTTGAGGTAGACACTTGAAATAATCTTCCTATCGAGTTCTACAGCTAGTCTGACTCACCACACATGTAACTTGACAAACCAGGGCACTAAAAAGTGTACTTTCACATTGTGGAGTATATTTGGCCCTTGTGTGAGGCCCATTGTGATGTATATGAGGCCCTTGTGTGAGGTCATGGGCCCCACTATATGTTTGGCTCTATGTGGGCCACTCCTTGGGAGCAATGTTAGTTGAATGTCCATATTGTATGGGTAATGATGGTTAAAGGTCTATATCATGACTTTCCCTTAGGCCCATTAATAGGCTCATTCTCATCCTTTTCTAAGTGGGTTGACCCAAATCATTGGGCCTCATTGATATTTGAATGATCCATCTATTCATATTGAGCTAACCCAAAATGTTGTGCCCCCATTGGTTGCTAGTAGGATTATTTTAATCTTGGAGTCCATCTAGGACTTATTTGGGCCCCCTAGGGAATCTAACAGGTTATATGATAGTATAGAGGAGGAAGCCCGTTCCGGATCCTTAGGAATATAGGTAGGCCACATAGGCCTAACCTGGATATGAGGAGAGTACCATATCATCGTACGAGTATGCTTAGTATAACTTCATGATACATGCCCATGCGCGTCATTTGTGTGTTTGTTATGAGATGTGGTTAACCATTGTATATGTCATTGGGCAAATTGTTTATGGGACTCCCTGATAGGCGGAGTTGTCCCACATGAGCACACGTTACGCGCAGGATTGATGCATGACTGGATTGTGTGACTCATGCATCTTGCATTGTGTGTTATGATTACTGTACGCCCTAGCGACATCAGGGATGTAGCCTCTGCAGGTATAGCATGAATGACAGGATTGGATACCAAAAATACTTGCTAAAGCACGGGGGCGCCATAGATGTCCCAGGGTGAAAGTCCTCAAACCCTTATGGTACTAAGAGGATGCTCCATCGTCGAGACCGAGTGGATGTATGAGCACACGAGTGTCGAATACCATTCGACCGCTTCTCCCACTGTGTCTTGGTCGGTTGGCAGGGGGTGTGGCCTTACCTGCCCGAGGGTAGGGGGTAATGCTAGGCTGAGTCTGACCAGCTCGTAAATGGGTCCGCTACCAAGGTACCGGGTAGATATTGGAAGACTACTAGTCAGGCGGGTAGTGAGGTCTCTTTCGCTTGCATAGTTGTACGTTCAGTGTGGGGCGACAATCTGGTGTATAGTGTACTAGACCCCGGTGATAATCTAGAGAGAACTGTACTGATATATGATGCTCTAGAGATGAGCTGGATTGATATGTGGATTCAGATGAGGATTGGTATGTTTGAGCTGCATCTTGTATATAACATTGGCTATGTAGGCCTTGCATCGCATGGCCTTAGTGCGGCCGATAGCACTCATGCCTTGTATCGCATAGCCTTGGTATGGACGATAGCATTCATGCCTTGTATCGCATAGCCTTGGTACAGCTGATAGCATTCATGGACTTATCAGCATGATTCCGCATTACTCTGATATTGTATACTTGGCACTTACCTTATGCACACACTTACACCACCCTCTAAGCTTTCTATAAGCTTATGCACGATTGATGCGTACAGGTGACACTAGGACACCGCAGCAGCATTGATATTGGAGCGTGCAACTATCTCCTGGTGCAACTATCTCCCGGTGCTTTTGAGAGTGATATTGATATTGTATTTCTCTTATGCTTTGTACTTAAAGTTTTTGATATAGTGAATTTTGTGATGGTGTTCTTGTTATTGTTCGTGGGTTATGCTTATGGTTATGCTTATTATGAAATAAATTTATGTTGAAAATCCTCATTATAGGATCTCAGGATCGGAACCTGGTATATGGTCAGGAGCCGAGAATGGGGTACTAGGGAAGCTGTCGGCGCCGGATTTGACGATCGAGAATTTTATAAGCCCGGTTTCCGAGTTTAGGGCGTGACATTAGAGGTGTACAATGAAGTAAATTGGATATCAGATTCAATGGAATCCAAGTCCATAAGTAGGTACGTGTTTATTCTTGGAGGAACAGTAATATCCTTAAAGTCTAAGAAGCGAACTTGTATCTTTCGATACATGATAGAATCCAACTTTATTGCCCTTTCAACTACAGGTGAAGAAGCAAAATGACTAAAAAAATCTACTTTTAGATATACCCATGTGGAATAAACTCATGGTGGCAATTGTGTTGCATTATGATAGACAAGTTGCTATAGCTAAGGTGAATAACATGACCTATAATAGAAAGTCCAAACTCCTATGTCAAACAATTAATATGAAATGGGATGATTGTAATTGAGTTGTGAGACGAAAAGATAATTTAATTGATCCACTAAGTGAAGTGCTAGCCAGATAGTTAGTGATGGGTACATCAAGAGGAATGGGGTTGTGTCCCATCTAATTAAATAACTAGCAATGGAAACTCAACCTATATGATTGGAGATCTCAAGAACTAGCTTCGATGGGTAACACCAAGTTGCTTTGAGTGATTTGATACCGGCACTGTATATGAATAAATTGAGAAATGTATTCATATGATGTAATAGTGTCATAATCTATAACGAGGAAGGTTGAATTATGTCCTTAATGAGCTTCATAGCTATGATATAGTGAGATGTCTAGCTACAAGTGCATCCCTAATGGATCACCTATATGAATGCCACTTCTTATGAGAATTGGGAATTTTCTAGAGCACTCATGAAACTAGGATAAAGCATATGCCCATAATGTGCTAGCTTAAGAAATTCAAGTTGTTTTAAAATGTGGTGTGTTTGATGTATTTGGGTTGTCATTGTGGGAGATTAATTCAAAACTTTATATTATTACCGCTTGACAAATCAGACCTGCTTACGCTATGCAATGTTCAAATCATTAAGATACTTTTACAGATGCACATCAATTTTATTGATTTGTCAAATTAGTTTTCTTTTTATTTATCTTCACAATTTTTCTTAATTTTTAAATTGTGGGGGATTGTTAGAAAAAATGAATTTAAAAATAAGAAAAATGATTTTCCTTATTTTGTGGTTTTTTTATTTTCCTCTTTCTTTTCTAGTGATGGGTTTAATCCCACATTAGAAAGGAGTTGGAAAACTAAAGCCAGTATTTTAGAATCATCCACTTGTTGTTTGTATTGGGAAACTGGGATATGTCATGGGGTACAACCTCACACGCGCGTACGGGGGTCACGGCCGCATCGTGGTTGTGGTCGCGACCGCATCGTGGTTGTGGCCATCGCGAGGTGCAGTGTGGTGAGTCGTTGACTGGGCCACTTTTATTTTTTTCTACATGAATGATGTCACGTGCATGCACATGCGGGTAGAGAGCCATACTAGCACCTTAATTAATTAATCAGCATGTGCTAACATGTATTTAATGTGATGTTTGCATGCGCTTAGAGCCCAACAGTCATCTCTTATTTTTTCTCTCGTATTTCTTTTTGTAATTTTTATTTGGAAAAATTAGTACAAGCAAGTTTGGGTTTGTATGGCTGAGATCGTACATGCACCTGATCCAAGCCGTTCATCAAAGAGAATATCTATTATATTCCAAAGGCAAAGTTGTTGAGATCCGGTGCATCGATATTCTTCCTTGTGGGAACAAATTTGTTTTTAATATAGCAATTGTAATATGTCCCAACTCTCTAAATTATTTCTTTATTATTTATTTATTTGTTATAGCTGAATTTTCTGTTATATCTCTATATTACCTCTAACAATTCATTCATCTAATTAATACATCATTGAGATTGATGTACAACTAATACTATAAATCAATGTATATTTGTTTTGCACTCACTAAATCCAAGCTGCCTACCTTCATTCCTGCCCATTTTTGACAAGCTATATCGGTGGGTGATGAGAGGTTTGATCGTCTGATTAAGCTGGTTGTACTTGTCATAGTTCATTTTGTCAAAGCTGATCACATTGGCAAAACCGGTCCCTTGAGAAAAATGATTCTATATTATTAGAAAGCTAATCATTATGGTATGCCCATCTTTTTAGGGTTCAAATTTGCTACATAGATTACATGTTAGAGGCAAAGATAGCGCTACGCATGCAAAATTTATGTTATCATTTCCCCAGGATAAGAGATTTTTTCCACTATAAATCTCACATTTCACCCACCGGCTTTTCTGAATTCTACAAAATTTACTTTACAAGACTAAACCATTTTCTTTTTCTGAATGAAAATACCCTTGCAATACAAACCCATAGAAACCTATTTTCTGTAATCTTCTCTCCTCTCCTATTCTGCAAAAACCCATTTTCTGGATTCTTCTCTTCTTCATACAACAATACCTCTCCACCTAAAACTCATTTTCTGGAATCTTCTATCCTCTTCATACAGCAATAACCATCTACCTAAAACCCATTTTCTAAAATCTTCTCTCTTCTTCATATAAGAATACCAAAGGACAAAAATGGTGCCTCCATCAAAGAAAGCATGCACTACAGGTAATGCTCGGTCAAATTTTCCTAAACCTTAAACCGAAAAAATATCTTGTGGGCCATAGAAGTTTTGGATCAAGCTTGTATTTATGTTTTCCGTTCATCCATGTCTACATGATCCTATGAACAAGTTGGATGACAAATAAACATCATTATGGGGCCTAGCAAGGTTTCAATGGTGGAAATCATTATCCACATTGTTTCCTATGGTATGATCCACTTGATATTTGGATATGCTTCAATTTTTGGATCAACCCCTTGAGTTAGATGGAAAAATGGATGGACGGCGTGGATAAACCACATACATTTAAGGTGGGCCCAAATCAATTTACTCAATATGATAAGAGTGTACTGAGTAGTCCAATTTCCAATTTGACCTTTTCCAGTGTATGATCGATGAAATTATCAGAGCACTTCATGAAATTGATAGAGAAATCATAAAAAATTGACCGGGAACATCCACAAATTGATGTAATGCTCGGTCAACTTCATGAACTGCTCGGTCAATTTTAGGAAGTACTTGGTGAATTTCATGTAGTGCTCGTGAATTTCATGTAGTGCTCGGTCAATTTCATGTATTGCTCAGCCAATTTCATGTGATGCTCTACCAATTTCGTGTGATGCTCAATTAAATTAATGTGATGCTCGATCAATTTCATGTGATGCTCAGTCAATTTCATGTAGTGCTCGGCCAATTTCATGTGATGCTTGTTCAATTTCATGCAGTGCTCTTTTAATTTCATGTAGTGCTCGGCCACTTTCATGTGATGCCTGTTGAATTTCATGTGATGTTCGTTCAATTTCATGTAGTGCTCGTTCAATTTCATGTATTGTTCAGCCAATTTCATGTGATGCTCGACCAAATTAATGTGATGCTCGGTCAAATTAATGTGATTCTCAGTCAATTTCATGTGATGCTCGGTCAATTTCATGTAATGATCGGCCAATTTCGTGTGATGCTCGTTCAATTTCATGTAGTTCTCGGCCAATTTCATGTAGTGCTCAGCCAATTTCATGGGATGCTCGTTCAATTTCATGTGATGTTGTTCAATTTCATGTAGTGCTCGGCCAATTTCATGTGATGCTCGTTGAATTTCATGTGATGTTCGTTCAATTTCATGTAGTGCTCATTCAATTTCATGTAATGCTCTGCTAATTTCATGTGATGCTCGTTGAATTTCATGTAGTGCTTGTAACGGCCTGTAACACCCCGTATATTTAGTACTCGGGTGTTAGGATGGAAGCCTAATTTAGGATTTTAATAACCTTGCTAGACACTTGAAACTCACGATAGTTATCGCAGGCCTTAGACCACATGACCCACTAATCATTCGACTTATGCCATGATCATTAATGATCCAACCACCGGGTTACAAGATGATCACGTGGAGTGACCCTCTTTTATGTTGGGCAATCCTGATCTCAAGTAACGAAACCAAAATGATGCATAGAAGTAGATCCCACATCTTAATTTTATATATGATAAATAACACAACAATAATAATACTAACTAATATTTAAATATTATAAAATCATAAGATGGGTACTCCTAATAACCTACAGAGTGGCCCACAACATGAATTATATACATACATACATATATATATATATATATATATATATATATATATATATATATATACACATATAATATATATATGTATGTATGTATGTGTGTGTGTGCACATAATAATAATAATAATACAAAATAATATAAATGCATATATACACATAACAAAATAAAATGAAATAAAATAAAATTATTATTATTATATGGGTATTAATAAGTCTTGAAGATGTAAACGACCCAGTAGGACCTTTTGACCATTGATATTTGGATTGGAATCAATCCAACCATCGGATCGACATAATCGGCCCTAAAGGACCCTAGTTTTGTTAGTACGGCCCACCTAAACCTTGGACCTGCCCCATCTTCGGTCAAAGGCCATGATAGGGCCCACCAAATAGAATGGACGGTGTGGATTGGTCCTAAACATCACTGTGGACCCCCACCATATGCCAAATGTACACGCATCCTGCTTGCAGCTGAGGTGCACCGAACCTAGGGTCAGGTCAAAAGATCTCTGACCCGACACTTTCCAAATGCGGGAGGGTTTCCCGCCCGCGGTCGTTCGAACAAAAACACATTTGTGCTTCTCCCTTCGCGCGTGATCGAGATACGGCCCACCATCTCAATCCCTTAGATGATCCAAACCACTCATCTGATGCGAACACCTCCCCTGACTAAAACCCAATGGGTCCCGTATGTAGACGTGATCATCTGCGCACACGAACATCGACTGAGGAGAGTTGTGTGCAACCAAACTTTCTGAAAATGGAAACTGCCCTTGCAAACCAGCTGTCACGATCCATGTGAAGGGTCTCTAACTAATCTTGACCGTCCATCTAAGAAGATCTCCTCCGTCCGACACAGGTGGTTTAAGGCTCCCAAATAAGACCGCGACTGGTTTTCCCTAGCTGCTGTATTTGGGGGTGGTTTCAAGCATGCTAAATCCCCACCGTTCGGCTTTCATCCAACGGTTCTGGGAGATCTAGGGTTTCGAATGAGGAAGGCCTATAAAGCAAAAGGATTGGCTCTCCATTCCTTGTAGCCGCAACCTAAAATGGTCGTTTTCTTCCTCTGTGCGAACCCACCGCGAAAACGCCATTTGAGCCCTATTTTCTTACCTCTACAAGCTCCATGGTATCCCCACAAATAGTCTGAAGAAGGCAGATTGGAGGGAAAAACCCCGTTTGATAGCCGCCATTAATAGCGGGTCTCCTTCCTCGTCAAGAAGCTGTCACTGCTGATGCTGTGTGGCAGCTAGATTTCCATCGGGTGGGTGTTCTTGCTGGCCAGGGTTAAAAGGAGGAAAGAGAATATGAGAGGGAGAGACAAGCTCCCATCTGTTGCACCAGCCCGGAACGAGCCGAGCCGTGCTCGCAACTCAGGCTGAAAATGGGTCAAACCCGTTGGTTGGGATCTGTCCTAGTCATCCACTCGTTGTTCCATGACCCAGCATGCTCAGAGCTGGTTTGGGAATCCAACAAGAGAAGAAGAA
The DNA here is from genome assembly GCA_021015155.1 of Magnolia officinalis. Taxonomy (NCBI): domain Eukaryota; kingdom Viridiplantae; phylum Streptophyta; class Magnoliopsida; order Magnoliales; family Magnoliaceae; genus Magnolia; species Magnolia officinalis. Next base: position 38,295,436 of record JAJHSJ010000015.1, read on the forward strand.
AATGGTGGAAGAAAGGAGAGGAGCGAAAGTGCATTGCTGCACTAGCTCAACTCGAACTAAGTTGAGGCTGGACCAAGTCAGGTGGTCTCGAGGTATGGGCTGGTCAGTCTCCCTACTGGAGTTTCCCCAGTAGTATGAGAAGAAGAAAGAAAAAGGGAGTTGGGAGGTTGAGAAAGAGGAGACGCTGAAAGAAGAGAGTGAGATGAAGAAGGAGAGGAATGGATGTTAATGCGCTGACTCAGTGAGTCAACTCATTGAGTCAACGACGGGCTGTCACAATGCGAACCTGGGTCGCTCACAACTAGTAGATCTTCCCTGACTATCAACTTATTAGACCAATTCCTAACACAAGCACCACTAGTCAGGTAGTTCTCTCAACCGAGTTTGAACCAACTGAGTTGACTCGGTGAGTCGATCCCTTTTTCCTAGCTATTTCCTGATACCTTAGTACTGCCTAGAGTCAGCTTGTGTCGATTATTCGCTAAGAAAGTTTACTTATCTTTACTAAGATGGAACCATTGCACGTAGTCACATCGGGTCGACTCGCCAATGCAAGCGAATAAGTGTTACATGGTTCTTAGATAGAGAAGGGAAGACAAGGGATAATTGACTCACATAGTGATTCGTTTGATTTATTTTTATAATTGGTTCTACTATAGTTATTACAATTATTAATCATGTTTAGCTATTAGCAGGTTATATATGCTAGTGTTAGCTATTATAAACGAATTTCAACCATTATATGTTAGATATTAGTATTTATCTACCACTCCTAGGTATTATCATTAATAATAGATCACACTATTTATTACCATCACGATAATTATTTTGCCACATTAGCTAATATTAACACTAATGTTGACAAATGTTTTATAATTACTAAAAAACATTAAGATTTATTTGCGTACCAACTAGGGTTCAAATCCTAAACATCTAGCCTAAACCTATACTCTAGGATATATAAAATCTAAACTCTAGGATGAAAACCCTAATTCTACATCAAAACCCTAAGTAATCTAAACCCTAGGTTATAACCTAGATCATAGGTAGTCTTGTAGAACCTTGACTTAACCATACATGTTCATAATTTGTGGTAGGATCAAAGCCTAAGGGCGTGCGCACTTCCTAATGACATTAGAAGGCGGGTCGACAAATAAGGTGATGATTCTTCCCCTTGAGCTTTCCATTTTCCCATTAGCTTAAGTTATAGTTTTATCTTAGTTTATAAATGATATCTCCATTCTATAAGCACATGTGTTCATTGTTGAAATTGAATTGCTATATTACATGCTTAATGTTCATCCTGTATATTTGTTCATGCTTGTGGAGTATTTGTGGATTGCTTATGGACTTTAAACTAGTACATTAGTGGGAAACCCCCACTTATAAATGTACACCCATACTTGGGATGTAACCCGACTGGTTATGATTGAAATGGACCTTCAGCTTAGAGGTTATTGAATGGCGGTTTAAATTGACCATCGATGTGGGCCTACCATCCAGGGTTGTTGTGTCCAATGGTTTTCAAGGATGGTCTTTTATTCGCATGGTTCTACTACTCGCCTTATGTGGCCTACTTTGATATCGCCCTATGTGGCTTTGTTCTAGTATTTTTCCTATATGGGTTCGATGTCTTATACTGTGCAACCATGCGATGGTAAGCCCCATAAATTGTAATATGATTGGCCACTAGTCGATGGGTTTCCATTAAACATCCTAAGATGGTAGTCTTATGAGCCAGGGATGGTGGTATGGGACCTATACTCGAGCTGTTGGCCTACGCTGGGCTCTGAGCTCCCCGTAGTGACCTTTGAGCTACTAAACCTGCTGGTTATAAATGAATTAATAATGGGTGGGCTAATCATGCATTCATAGTATTCGGGCGATGACGGGTGGATAATTCTGAATGTTGTAGCACTTACCTAATAGAATTTAGTTGGGGTATCGTTTCGCTAGCTCCCAGACCATCGATATCGACCCAGTTTTGGTGAGTTTGGCACTACGCACGTACTATGCACTTTCACTGGTGACCGGCCACCTTGCATGGGCTTTACCCAAAAGCCAACTAGATGAGCATCCCCAGTTGATGTGCACTCATACATTCATGCATTTAATAAGATTGTGTCATGTATTGTTTTGTATGCCTTGTATGTTTAATAACTATGCTTACCTAATGCGGCAGTGTGTAATCTTAAGGGGAATTCACACTGAGTTGGTCACTCATCCATCAAATATATAACCATACAGGTAGCACAGGTGGCCTAGACGACATTCAGGTTCATACTGATGAGGAGCCGGGTTCAAGTGCTAGGGATGCACGGCCGTATTACTAAGAGGAGTTGCATGGTCTTGCGGCTTATGTTTACATTCTTCTGTTATTTTCATGTATTAAATTATGTGAATTCTTGTATCGAGACATTGGTTTATATAAGTCATTATGGGCAACCTCTTGTACCTTCTAAACGTAAATGAAAATTTTCCTTTATGCTTACTTGTCCATTCTATACTCATCTGCTTACTCTGATAGTCAAATATATATATATACTCAAATTTGACCATCCTTTAAGGTTAACACTTGGGGTTTTGGGAAACGAGTCATATACTAGGGTCCTGAAAATACGGGGAGTTACACGGCCCAACCAGCACTGTACGATATTGTCCGTTCTGGGTCCCACTGGACCCGCACGGTTTTATTCTCAGGGTTTCCTCCAAAAGGCCTCGTACAAGGAAGGTCCGAACCACACATATAACCACCATTACTTTAGACAACGCTTCCGATGTGGGACAAGTTCAACCCTTACTGCCAGCACAGTAGTCTGCCAACCACTGGTAGCTCGCCCAGGCCCTTAGGCCCCGCCCACATCAGCATCCTCCCACGTGTGCCCACCCACATGTGCAACAGTGACGGGGCATCACAGTGCTCATTCAATTTTATGTAGTGCTCGACCAATTTCATGTGATGCTCGTTGAATTTCATGTGATGCTTGTTCAATTTTATGTAGTGCTCGGCCAATTTCATGTGATGCTCGTCGAATTTCATGTGATGCTCATTCAATTTCATGTAGTGCTCGGTCAATTTCATGTAATGCTCGTTGAATTTCACGTAGTGATCGTTCAATTTCATGTAGAGCTCGACCAATTTCATGTTATGCTCTTTCAATTTCATGTAGTGCTCGTTCAATTTCATGTAGAGCTCAACCAATTTCATGTTATGCTCGTTAAATTTCATGTGATGCTCGACCAATTTCATGTAGGAGGAAGAGGAAGAGGAGGAGAAGAAAAGTGAGGACGATGACATCGACGAAGAATTCGTGCCCCCCCCCCCCCCCCCCCCCATATAAGAGCACTTCAATCGGGTGGAAGAGGAGTTGACCGAGTTTCAGTCTGAATTAATTGAAATGAAGGCTGAAATGAAGACCAGGCCGACTGAACTAAAAGAGAAGCAGGAACAATGGAACCAAAAGATATTCCGCATCTTGAAGGAAGTGTTATGTTGTGTTCAAAAGGAGGGAGCAACGCCTCATCCGACTAGTTCGCAGGACCATTAGGTCCTGGGTCAGGCAATGTTTGTGGTCATGTGCTTTGTGTTTGTTGTGGTGTAAGAAGTGGATCATTTTCACATAGTAGTTTAATAGTTAGTAGTTGTGTCATTTTTGTTTTCTACTTGGTTAGATATGTATGGAAACAATGTATAATCATATCTCATATTATAAATGAAATTGTTTCCACTTTGGTTTGCCATGTGTAGTAGTGTATGACTAGTAGAACACTGTGTAAATAAATCATGGAAATGATCTTATAGATGAGCAGTTTTATGGGACAAAGATTAGATTGTATGCAGATGAGATAACGTATGACTAACCTGTATTAAGCAAAACCCACTTGGGTTGTATGGATATTCTCATTTTACCGGAACTCAGATACTATTTCATTCTTATCCCTTTCACGATGCATCTCATATACTCTTTCTAGGTAGCAACTCAATTTGTGAGACATTCAATCATGAAGATCAAATTGGTTGTCAACCATCTAGTGTAGTCCATACAACCGAACCATGAGACCAACGACTTTGCGACTTGAATAATCTGCTCGTTATTTTAGTTCAGATTGATTAGTATGTAGAGCCTATAACATGCATTGTGGTCACATATCAAATCTAGCAATATACTCATTCAGGCATTTCATCGAACATGTCATGCATCAGTAAGCCAACATACATGCTTGTCGTAATGCATGTAATGCTTTGTGGTCATTTGGTTTAATTTTGCTTTCAACATGCATATTCAACCACCATTACTGTTGTTACTTACAAGTATTATTTGATCAAATTTCCGCAACTTCTAATTTCATGTACTGCTCGGTCAATTTCATGTGATGCTCCGCTAATTTCTTGTATTGCTCGGCCAATTTTATGTGATGCTCGATCATTTTCATGTAAAGCTCGGTCAATTTCGTGTGATTCTCGGTCATTTTCATGTGAAGCTCGGTCAATTTCATGTGATGCTCAGTCATTTTTATGTAAAGCTCGGTTAATTTCATGTGATGCTCGGTCAATTTAATGTAAAGCTCAATCATTTTCATGTAAAGCTCGGTCAATTTCATGTGAAGCTCGGTCAATTTCATGTGGTGCTCATTCATTTTCATATAAAGCTCAGTCTTTTTCATGTGATGCTCAATCAATTTCATGTAAAGCTTGATCAATTTCATGTAGGAGTGCCAAATCTCATGTGAACCACACCATAGAAGGAGAGACAAATCTCATGTGAACCACACCATAGAAAGTGTTGATTGAATACTCACCATTAAAAACTTCTTGAGGCCCACCATAATGAAGAGACCGCATATATATCAGCTTGATAAAGAACTTTCATACTATAATAAGTTTTTAATAGTCAGTCACCATTATTCTCTAAGGTGTGGTCCAGCTGAAATTTAGATTTCCTTTATTTTTTAATCAAGTCCTAAAATGAAATGTGAAAACAAAAAAGGGAGTGGATGTAAGACACATACATCATGGTAGGTATCCACCCACCTCCATGCCACGACCTTATCTAGATAGACGTGCCAAGTCCGAATACATTTCTGAGGAGTCACGTGGAAAATATAGACGGATACATTTCCGAGCAATGCTCACGTATTACTAATGAGGCTTGAGGATCGTATCACATTCATAATCATTTATTGGGCCCTCTGTGATTTGGTTCACAAATCCAGCCCATCCATTGTGTGTGTCCCACTAAGATGAGGAGTCAGACCAAGTTTCAACTGCATACAAAACTTAGGTAGGCCCTACTTAAGTTCTGTATAAGGCTGACTAATGGGATATCCCATAAAATGACCCATTCAGTGTTAACCACACCCGGTTGGGATATACCAAAGCAATTGAATAATACTCATAAACGTAAGAGATGTCCAAGAGAAGGTAAGTAGTCCCATGTTGGTCTATTTCACAGATAGGTCGATTATTGGTAACATTTTTGGCATTTTCAGTCACTGATTCATTTTTATAATTCATCATCATGTATAATTTAGCCCCATGAAATTTCATTTCATTTATAATTTAAAAAATAAAAATAAAAATCTACAAGTACCAGCTGCTTTAAACTAATAGTTTTCTATATAGTTTCTAAAATATCTTAAAATTAACATCCTTTAAGTTTGATTTTTATTTTTTATTTATTTTTCTATAAAACTAGACTCATCAAGGTTCAATCTGGCTTTTAAATCACCTCGATCGAAGTTGTAAAAAAAATAGATACGAATTTTTGAAGTCAGTGCACTGAATCTATCCACAACTAACCGTTGTTGACCAGCGGTCTGGGATCGACCGGGTGTGGACCTAGTCAATCGGGTTGGACGGGCAGGTTGGAAGGGTATTTTTATCTGCAAACGGTATATCCGTACGCCAGTGGTTTAGTTGGGGAAAGTAAAGTTTGAGTGGTTATGAAAAGCCAGTGGGTAAAAGGTGAGATTTATAGTTGGAAAAATCTCCCAGGATAATATACATCATCCCAATAACTAGGTAAATCCTTCGATTCTACTTTTTTTTTGTTGGGTGCACATCGCACAATTGTAAGGCAATCCAGTCCATCTAAATCGTTGAACCAAATGTTAACGGCGCATAACCAAGAAGTTACATTGAAAAAATAATATGAAGCATTTGATTTTTATTTATTTATAAATTTAGACCTCTTATAGTTTACTCTTAAGCATTTATTTGATATCCATCAATTTGGTTGGTTTGATTTCTTGATTAGTGTGATTTAGAGATATGTTCCATCTTGCATGGGACTAAAATTTAGATTAACTAGATAGTTGTGCGTCAGTGCCCCATGTGAGGAGAATGAGATCCATTATTTTTAAAACCATCATAAACATGTGAGTCTGACATAACTGAATGGACTAGTGTGATTGTGACATGGTTAAATTATGGCCATTTGTCCAAGGACTAAGTTGGTAGTTTAGAATTTGAGTCATACCGGGGATGTATGGCACCATCGATTTGGGGATTTGAAATCCCCTCTCTGTTTGGCATCATAAAGTAATTGGGGGTTTCAAATTAAGAGGATTTTCCCTTAAAATGTGTTATAGCCTAATTTTGATTGAGCCGATTAGGAAAGGAAATGTGTCAACACAAGAAAAAGTGTGGCCGAGATATAAAGATGCCAATTATGATCAAGAATTCAGAAGTTGACACGGTCCATATATAAAATGCGAGGTGGTTGAGAGAAGCGCGATCAAGCAAACAATGGACGAGCAAAAAGATGCAGAAAGCAGTAGAGCGGAGCGTGACTAAGAAGTTTAAGAGGTAAAGCCTGGTCAAGAGAAGATGAACAGTCAAAAAGAAAAAATACAGCAAAATAAATGATTTAGAGAAACTCTTTAACTATATAATTGATGAATTAAATGAGAAAATTGTCTAAAGAAGAGCAGCAGGAGGAATATATAAGTAATAGAGAAAATCAACGGATCAAGGACTCAAAAAACAACAAAATGCAACACAATCAAATCTAAATTTGACATTTGACATCCATTTTTCTTTATAATTGGAACAACATTTGACATCCATTCGGTGTTTTTAATAGGCCTAATGAAACCAGCCTTCAAAAGCCATTCAATTTCTTCATTTATTTTGTGGGTTATTTCTACTATCATTCACCAAGACGGTTTCTTATGCAGTCTATATCCTTCTTTTATAGGCAACCTGTGGTATATCATTGACAGATTCATTAATTTTCTCTTCTCGTGAGGCTTCAACAAGTCGCTAATGAATATGAGCTTTAGGTCTTGCTTGGTTCATAAGTTAACTTTGACCAATAGATCTTGGACTTGGGGCAGAAAATCTTCCATTTTATCAGGAGCCTCTTCAACTTCAATGCCCTCGTCTTTGACTGAAACATCCATATCAGCCAAGTTTACGAGGCAGCCATCATATATCTCTTTCAGGCTTTCTTCTGCCTTCTTATTCTATCCTTGAAATCGGCCTGGTATTGCCCATTTCTTGGTGTACTAATCATGGAATTTTCTCGATGGTACAACATGAGACTGGCCGACAAGGAACGATGTCCCTCGGTAGGGTGTCACTTGGTCGCATTACTTCTGTAATAGCCTGTATAAAACTATCTAGATTCTTCTTGACTGATATTCCAGTTGGTTGGTCGAACTTGTCTCTCCCAATGAACCGAATTAGTCCTACTTCTTACCCTTAATAATATGCATCATTGGCATTCGAAGTGGCCAAGAATGGTTTATTATCAGCCATGACCAGTTCAACCTTATCCCTGTTCTAGAAAATCATGAACTGATGTAGGGAGGATGGGATACATGTAAACGAATGAATCCAGTCTTTGCCCAGCAAAGCATTATAGCTTGATGAAGTAACAACCACAAAAAATGGCACTAATATCATGTTGGTCCCAATAGTTAAATCAACCGATTGGACGCTGTGGGTATTCGTAACACGACGTCGACTAGCAAAGTTACCGATGGTCACCTCTGATGGAATCAAATCAGTTCTTGTCTTCCCTAACTTCGACATCATCCTCAATGGCAAAATGTTGACGGCAGTTCCATTGTCAACCAAAATTCTAGTGATTAGGCATCCTTCGAGATAAGCAATGTATAATGGCTTAAGATACTGCATCATGCCATGAGTAGGTCTTTCTATGACCACCCTTTCAGACGTAGCTCCCGATTCTACTATGACGGTGTTGATATGAGATGTTTCGTCCGCCTTGGGTTTATTTCTGAAATTTTCTTCAAACGGGAAAGAAGTATGTTGTATTATCACTGGGGGAGTATATTCTTCTACATCACCTACCATTCTATTTGGTTGGCCTGGCCTGTCCTAGAAGCTGGAAGGCAACGTGAAAACCATGTTGCAATGGAAAATGACTGGTGGTAATGTTCCAAACACAATTCCTTCACTTGGACATTGCCCCCTAATGTTCCTAGGTCTGCTTCCATACCGAGGTCTTCTACCTGATCCATGCTTTCATCGGTCGCAAGGCCGACCAAGGTGTTTGTTGGTGAGATAACTTTCAATGCTTCAGAGGTGATGTTAGTTCATTAGTTAATCATTCATCCGTTAGGAATGACTCATCACTAAGCTAGTTTGAAAATTTGTTGCAATTATCCTTCACCTTAGGCCTTACCGAATGATTAGGTCAGTCGAGAATATCAGAATCCTGGTTTTGTAACATAGAAGATAGCACTTCCCCCATCGTATTTACAGCCACCCGACCTTCGGACATGGGAATCCTCCAAAAGGGTCTAGTTTGAGTTACCTTTGGCCAAGGCAGTCTTGCGACTTCTTCTAATTCTCTTCTTATTGCGGCTTAACGCTTTTAAGTCTGGATCAACGCCTTTGGTGTTGTTGAAAATTTTGAATGTGTAACCCGATTCTAATTCCTTTACGGGTTGCTAGTGATTTAACCATTCTTTGGCTTGGTACTTCAGCTCGTTGGTGACAATCAGGAACTGCTCATTGTAGCCGACTCTAGTTGTTCCCTTTGACTGGCCTAAGGGCAACATAACATCCCCGCCACTTTGATTTATGAGGATCCCTCCATCTAGGAACGATTCTTCTAACACATCAGTCACATAATTGCTAGCATTGATCACCTTGTCGAACGGTGTTTGGTCAACTGTCATGCGAATGAAAGGACCAATGTCGCCCCTATACTGGTCATCGTGGCGTCTCTCCTTGACTGTTTGGGCCAAGATCGACCTTTAACCCAAGATTGACCTTTAACCATGGACAATTTCTCAGATTAGCCGTGACCATATTGACCTAAAGGTTGGATGGGAATGGATCCCTATCTATCAACATAGCTTCCTCGCCTTTTTCTGGAAAATTTAGCAATCCACGGTCGATGTGATCTTAGATGACAGTCCTGAATACAATGCATTTATTAATCAAATGAGACCGAGTTCTATGCCAGTTGTAATATTTGATCTTTTGCAATTCATCGACTGAGGGTATCTTATGATTCATAGGAATTTTAATAAACTTCCCTGCCAACAGAATGTCAAATATTTCATTGGCTCTTATGATGTCAAAGGTGTAATTATTTTAAGCTTTCTATGCAGTCGATGCAGTAGATTCCACTTTGACCAATGCCAAACATACAAGTTGTTTCTTAGCCACCATTTAAGCAATCGTGACTTCGTAATTTGGGTCGTAGCAATACGTCCCTAATGACGAATTCTTTTGCTTGGTTCCTTCTTGTAGGAGTTTTTCATACCTAGAGACCTTCTTGGTTAGGTCATATAAATCTATGAACTTCGTGCCTATGAACTTCTTACGAAGTTTATATTCAAGCCCATCTTATTCAAGTTGCACAAATTTGGCTTCAGTCATGACGATCTTACAGCAGCTCTTCACCCTTTTGAACTGAGTAATATAACTCTCACATGTCTCTCCTGGCAATTGCCGAAAGCAAGCAAAATCGACCATAGTTATTTATTTATTCTTATAGAAGAACTGAGCATGGAATATTTCCTCCATCTCTTGCCAAGTATGCACCGAATATAGCAATAAGTTCGAATACCATGTGAAGGCCGTTGCCATTAGAGAATGACCAAATAATTGCAATTTATGATAGTCATTATTCACCAACTCTCTACATTGCATAGTAAATTGACCGACATGTTCGATAATCGACTGACCGGGCTCCCCTGAAAACAAGGCAAAATCTGGTCAATAGTTCATTGGCAATGGATGTTATTGATGTATTCATTTAGGATACGATTTATGATACAACATGATAGTGTTGTGGCTGAGTACTTGTCCAACAACTTCTTGGACAATTTGCACAATCTGGTCCCGATGCATTCGCTGAGGTTCGAAGACCAGTGGTAGGTTAAGACCGAATTAGTTCAAATTGTTTTGGAATAGAAGATTTCTGAAAAATTGATGAGGGTTAAATCCTCCTGGCAATCCCTGATTCTGATTTTCAAGTATAAAGTTTCTAACATCTCACTCCGGTTGTCTAAGTTTCACAGGAGGTGGAACATATCACATCTCCTGAACTGGGACCGGTGGTGGATTCTTTTGCAGAGGTGGTATGGATGGCAATGGAGCTGCATTGCTAATATAACTTCCTTCAACATTGTATTACATTACCGATGGCGTTCATTCAGCCATTATTAGAGGTGTACATAAGTCGAACCGAGTCAAGCTTGGCACATCTTGACCCGGCTCGGCCACTTGCTGACCCCAGCTCAAACTCTGCTTGGCTCGGTCCTCGAGCCGGACTAGCCAGCTCAGCTCGGTTCGGTCAACAGCTTCGGTCAGTTCGAGCCAAGATCGAGCCGAGTTCGTCTGTGCGGCATTTTCACAAACACATGGTTTGCACCTTCAAAATCTCACTATATATAAAACAACAACAATGGTTTTACAGGTATTTTATCAAACACCTTGTAAAAAAAAAAAAGGTATTTCTTTCATATACGTACCTTCCTTGCCACCAGCCATACTTCATTGAGTCATTTCATCAAACACTTGGTGAGCAAAAGCAATATCAAAGTAAATGAGTCACTGAACTGAATCGATACGAGTTGGGTTCGATCCGAGTCGATTCGAGCTCGAGCAAGCTCGAACTCAGTTCGAAATTTTTTCGAGCTCAAAAAATTAGCTCGAACTCAGTTTCAAACCGAGCTGAGCGAGCTACCGAGCTAACTATGCTCGTGTAAAGCCCTGGCCATTATAACCAATAATTGATGCATTGCCTCGGTCTGGATAGCCATGTATCGGTTAGTGTTCTTCGTTTAAATATGGAATTGCTCGACTTGAGCTCTTCCATATTCTTATACATGTTGGATACTCGGTTATACATCTCGAAGTATGACCGCTATCTCGTCTAAAGGAACAGTCCGATATGTCGATGCCCCTTCCTGATCCTAAATACCAGGCGTTGGACTATTGTTTCAATTCAATGCTTCAGGGGCACTTGAAACAACACGTCCTCCATTGGAGGTGGTGTGGTTAGCATAGAGGAATTGATCTCAACAATCTGAGTACTTCTATTCCGTAACATCCCAAAAATCGACGGTCGAGTAGTAACTCAACACCCGAGTTCCAGAACATCACTTATGCAACATAGATAATGATGATTAAATGTTGTCTGTGTTAGTACAATAAACATGAGTGAGATTCTACCAAAACAGTAATTCATACTCCAGATCCATATATAAAACGTAAGCGGAAGACTGAAAGGTATATATAGATATATATGAAACAAAACATTCTCGATCTCCAGAGTATGAACACTAACTGAGTCACCGTATATATACATGTTAGTTTTTGAATCAAAATGTCAAAATAGTACAACTGAAATTATCAACCCTGTAGCCCCGAGCACTGGACAGCCTATGCGAAGCCTCCAGCGAACTGCATGTAGGAGAACTCCTCCTGATCGTCATATAAGTCGAGCTCAGTCTCCCGTGCTCCAGAGATACCTGCATCTGATACAAGGTCTGGTGGGTGTTTTAAAACACCGTCCCGTAACATGGGAATGAGTGACCAACTCAGTGGAATAATAAAGCATAGGTTAACATGTTATCAACTCAGTCAAGCAGTAATGATAAAGCAGTACAATCAAACACTCCTAACTACTCTTATTAATGCAAGCATGAATGCAGTCATGATGTATGCCCTCACCACACACTCCCTCGTACGACACCAACTTACGTTCGCGGCATGCTTGCATTCATCAGTGCTCCACATCTTCCAGGCACATGCAATGCATGATGAGCATGATTACCAAGTTGTTATTAGTCCATTTCAAACAGCAGGATTGGAAAACTAAGGTACCTCCCTTGTATCATTCCCACACATGATCCATTCTAGGGTCGTCAGTCCTAGTTAATCTCAGACGGTGGTGTGTTTTCTAGGTCACTACAAAGGCTGTCAGGGCTGTTACGCACAAAGGTTACACCACTTCCCCATCACTTCTTTAACGGTTCATCACTAAATTGAAACAGGCCTAGTTCATACTCTATATACTGCGGCAAAACTCGTCGCCTCACCGCAAATTCAGAGTATGCTCGAGGTCACTCCACTAACGTCCTACCAATTGGCAGTCTATTTTCGAAGCCCGACCAGTCCACTTATTGACAATGGGACCCGGATGCAACCCGACTGAGGACCACAGCCAGGCTACACCAGTGTAGGACGACAACTCGAATATAGTGTCACATACCACCATAATTGGCTCACGAGTCTGGTTGCTCAATAGTTACTACGGGGAGGCACATGGCCCCAGCGTAGGCCGACAGCTCGACCACGGTGTCCTATACCACCATGCCCGGCTCATGAGTCTTAGCGGATCGAGGTACCATGGTTAAAAGGGATTTCACTGGTAAGTTTGGTACCCTAGGTTCAAGCAGTAGTGTCCAAATATAGTGAACATACATAAGACAGATCGGGTTACTTGACGAGCTCGGCTAGCTCGAGCGTACAACAAGTTAAACGATATGAAGCGCATAAGCACTTCGTGTGGCCAACCACTATCGCCAACCGAAGTACGACTCGGGTTCGTCGAACACACCTCATGTGGCAAATGAATCCCAGCCACGAATTCAATCCCGTTACCGATTGCCTAAACTATAATCATAGCCCCAATCACATTCAATTGCAGATAGTTAAAGCAATAATGGATCAAGATTCAAATCATACAATCAAAGCCTGATACTATCCGTTCAGGGCTGTCAGGGCTATTGCACGCACTCGTTGCTCCACTCCCCCATCACCCATGACGGATCATACAACGTAAATAATTTAAACATATGCATTACATAGATAAAATCATACAATCAGTTATGCATGTTATGAAGCACAACACAAGCATGAGTTTATACATATTCAATTCCTAATCACACAGCTATCCAAGGAAATCATACACATAGTTAAAGGAGCTGAGAATCATATCTCAACACCCTTATACATTACAATTTACTAACTACTACTCATTCAGACATTTCAACAAACACTTTAGACTACATACATCAACATACATGACATATGTTGATCACATAGGTATTAGGCCAAATCCTTTCACTAGGGAGTTACCCCAATCATAACACGCATACACCCACGACGGATAGTCATGGCAAGCAGGAATCCAAGTTCCATATTCATTCCGTCATTTCACAAACACTTGGGCCACACACTTTAGCATATATATGTATATTGGCCGTGGCGTGATTTAGGGCAAATCCTTTTGTCAAAGGGTTATCGCCAATACAACAATCATAAATCCATGACAATTAGTCATGGCGAGCACGAATGAGAATTCTATACTCATTCGGTCATTTTCACAAACACTTAGAATACACTATTTTAACATACATAGTGTATATTAGCAAAAACATGTATTAGGGCGAACCCTTTCGCCAAACAAGTATTTTATCCATATATAATATATACAGCAAATAATCATGGCAAACACTTTTCCAAAATTTATACGTATATGGTACTTTCTACAAATACCTAAAGTATGTAAAATTTCATGTTCTTCTTCATCTTTAATAAACGAAAATCAGACAGCACTTTGTACATGTGCAATTGCATGCAGATCATGAATCTATCATTATCTAACATTGAAAGCGTTGAAAACCATAACCTATACATCTAAAGTCCTCACCTTTTATCGTAGAATCGTAAAGAATACGATAGGTTTGTTAAGCTTCCATCTACGGCAGTTTGGCAACCTATAGAGCGAAATAGGTTAGCTATTTCATAACCTACAACCTATACAACCCCAAAACAGATTAGGGTTAGGGTTTCTTACCTAGAAACGAAGTCGGAATCGCCGGGAAAGCGATGAGAATGGTGCGGTTGAGCATGGATAGCAGCAGAGAAGAGTGGAAGGGAGATTCTCCCACCACTTCTCTCTCACTTTCTCTCTTTTCTCTCTTCTTCTCTCTCTAGGGTTTCTCTTAAATTCGTATGGCTGTAAGAGAGGTTTCTAAGGTCCTATATATTCTAAAACACTCCAAAACAGACTCCAGGTCAAGGTATACTTAGGTTATAAACCAAAGTGACCCTATTCCAGCTCAACGGAGGACTTCTGCGGGCCTCCTTGAGCCAAAGGTCGGACTTAAGCTCACCAACATTAGATCTAAGTTAGTTAAGTTTTCGTTTCGGTCGGGATTCCAGATCGCAAATGGCGGATCATTTTCAGTTCAACGGTCAGCAGATCTCGATCGGAGATTCCGAGTACATGGATATGTGTATAAAATTTCTCCTGATCCGAGGGTGTAATTTGGTCTGATTCTGACGGTCTGGTTGCTTAAAACTGATCTGCAAGCGAGAGGTGTCAGATTTCATAAATTTCTATTTTATTTTGAATTAATTTCACATTTCTCACACTCCCCGCTCCGAGCTCAAGCGAATAGCGCTGGGACACTATCTGGATTTGATTTCCGAGATGGTTGTCAAGCCCAGCAAGGCGGTCCTAATTCCTTAACTTCGTGTTAATCGGACTTCCGACGTGCGGTCCAGATCTGATGCGGTGTTTCGTGATGCTCCCGAGAGCAGCCGGGTAATGAGATTGATCCTAGATTTTAGGGTACCCTAGCGTCAATGATTCTACAAGTTTTGGGTCTTGCAGATCATATTTAAAGCGATTGGTGCTAATTTCACAGGCACTCTAGTTTAACACTAGCTAAATCTCGCCTAATTTCTAAAGGATTTAGTCCTGAGTGATTTCGGTCTGAGGTGGTACTTAGACCATTGTAACAATGTTTAGTTTAATTATTGTTCTTCATCACTTAAACTTTAAGATAGTGTCTAATGTGAAAGTACTTAGAAGGATTTAAAGAACGAGGTAGTGAAAGGTGAGATTTGTGAAGAAAATGGTTTAAAAGGATTTGAGGCTTTAATTGAGTGTTTGAGAAGTTAAACGTGTTAGAATTGACCCATCGCCTAAGGACGTCTAATTCCAGGTTTGAAAAAATCCAAGCTGTTACAATCTACCCCCCTTAAAACAAAATTTCATCCCCGAAATTGGCTAAGGGTAATAAGAAAGATTTAATTATTTCTTTTGCCTAAGTTTTATTGATTTCGAGTTTCTACGCATGGTAGGGCATATACTATTCTAGTTCATTTTAGTCTACCCCCTACTTTAAAACTTATTGCTTTATCTATTTCTCATACCCTGATGGTTTGCTACAATTTATTTTTCTTTACCTATTTGGAGTCTTGACGATAATTCCCACTTATTTAGAGTAAGATAGTTGTTTTCATTGTTTGACCAGCACAGAGAGACGATTGTAGTGGGCTTGATCCCGATACATTGATCGTCTACCTTGCCAGGGTAGAAGGCTCATCGTATCCCTTCCTAATCTTGATGGATCCTGATCTTCTGCTCGGCTAAGTAGTGAGTCCGTTGGTAGTCGCCCAGGATTGAGAATTGGGTCAAGTCGCGAATGCTTCGCAGTTGTATATTTCAGTAACTCCGTAGTCCAATCACTCTAAAAGCTTAGGGAATGGCCATCACTGAAAGGTTCAAATATCCTCTTTCTAAGGTTGCCCTGTAGGTCTTGGTTTAAGAGAGTCCTTATTATAATCTATATTCAAGGACAAGGTAAATCCATGTCCTAATAGATCATCCTAAAGAGGTTTCCAAGAGTATAGAATTGGCTAAGGTTTCTATTAACATTTGTGAATACACTAACTCTATTTATTGTGACCTAACTCGTAACTATTGATAAGTCTAGTAGTACGAATTAATGTAATACTTGAACCCTAATTGTCTTTATTCCAGTAATTTCACACGTTAACGATCTAAGGAAGGTTTAACCCCTAGCTAGTGACCATCTAGTGACCTACCCTATTGGCAACACGAAGTTGTAGAAATTCTTCATTTCAACCCTTCTATTATTTATAACATAAGTGTCACCTCTAGTTACCGTATTACTTTTGTAGTAATCCAGTGTTAGGCTTTTTCTTTCATATGAATTGGTTTAATAGACTCAATGTCTACCATTAGGAAAAATAGGTGTACCTTGAATGTGGGCAGTGACCTCAAAGGCTAAAGGCGCTGCAGCTGCAGATTCAGGTGTCTCAGCGGCAAGCGCATGCACACGGGCTCGTTGAGGATGATTTGGTTGTGTTGCCATAGTTCGTTGAGGTGGCCTACTCTGATGTACAGACGAGCGGTAAAATGGCTGTACTGGTGGTGCAGGTCGTAAGGGTGGAGCCGATGTATCACGTGGCGGCAGACGGTCGGTCCTTTGAGGTGGCGTAATCCCGTTGTCTTTCATCTTGGTAAAAAATACGTACACCGACGTTTCGCTCGCCTTTGCTGGGTCAGCAGAGCCTCAAGCCTGGGAGGCGAATCTTCAGGTGGCCTCTTGCCGAGGATAGGCCTGATCTGCGTCTCAGCAGGACGTGCAGGTGGTGAAGGTGGAGTCGCACTGTCACACTGGGACAAGGCCTCAGAAATAGTGGTCATAAGCTGTTGGTGCTGCTGCTGCTGCTGCATCTGTTGTTGATGCATCATCAACAACAACTGCTCAAACCTGTCAGTAGGTGGAGCAGCCTGTGGCCCATACGGTGTCGAAGAGGATGCCCGGTTCTGCTCGCGAACCGGTGGTGTATAAGGGGGTAGTTCAACTGTAGGACCAGTGGGAGGCAGAAACTCAGGTATAGTCCTGCGATCAGGGCCCAAACTAGGGTCTCTGTGACCATCACCCTGAGAAGGAGCCTGGTCCATCATATCAGTGAGTAGGAGGTGTGCTGTGCTCCGTGTATATTTTCACGGCAGGCCCTATACAACATAGGGTGCAACGCATGTGAGATGAAGCAAATCAACCCAATACACAAGCACTTAAGCATTCTACACGCTCCATAGCAAAAGAAGTTGCATGCTTTTCATTTACCCAAAATTGTCACAATACATGGATAACAAAGTTACATGAATCATGACTGAAGATGCATGTGAGCTAATTACAACCAAGCTTCAAATACTTAAAACATACTACCAACTACTACATCATCAACATGAAACATAAACCTACTACAGAGGAAACCAAAACAACTACAAAATAGCAATATGGATGGCTAGGCATCCGAGTCAGGCAATGGAGGAGGGGCATTCTTGTCCTGTAGACAGCACAGGATGGCCTTCAAGGTGCGAGACACCTTGCTGAGCTTGGTTCAGACCCGCCCGACTTCTTGTTGCAGGGCGGCTTGGCCCTCCTCAAGACGGGCTAAACGTGCATCTATGGTAGCCCGATCGGTGCCCTGCTCCTGAGCCACAGGAGGTGAACTCTCCTACGTGTCCTGGGCCTCAGGTTCCTCTTCTTCTTCTTTTATTTCATCGCCACCCCCATCCTCACTCTCTTCTTCTTCGCTCTCCACCTCATCCTCACTCTCCTCATGTCGGGCCTGTCATTGCCGTGCCCCAAGTTTCATCTGATGGAGAGTATTCTCGTCGATTTGATGGATCGGTGCTGGCCTTTCCACCCCCAGACTGTAGCCAAACTCCCGTGCAATCCTGCATATGAGTCGGACGAAGGGAAGCGAATCAAAGCTCCTGGTGGAGCGTGCAATACCCACAATCTGTCGCAACATGAATGTAGGCACGCACAAGTTCGCCCTCTGCCCCACTTGGTACAGAAAGTCTACCATGAGTCGCGTGCACTCGCTACAATTATTGTGTCTAGGGTAGAGGTTGTATGTGAAGATGTGATGTAGTAGGCGGAAGTCGTCTGACATGTGAGAAGCTAGCAGGCTTTTGTTCGGCTGCCACTCAACCAGTCGGCCACCACAAAAGTAACGTGTACGATGATCCCTTTCACGAGCAGTCCCTAGATTTTGTTCGCTAGCATGTACGTCACCAAGGGGCATATTCATAAGCCACGCAATCACTCTCACATCAATGGTGACAAACAGATCCACCCCAACTAAGAGTCGGAACTACAAAGGTTCCAGTGTAGGCTCACGAATGTTGGCGTAGAAGGCTCGGACAGTACCAGGATTGGCGCGACCTCTGGCCTCAAATAGCGGACCCCAGTGGGCTGCCTCCACTAGCTCGAACAAGTAGTATTCACCGAAGAGTCGACCATCCACCTGGGCTTCAAAGAGAACCCTGCGGTCCTCATAAACCCCATGAGGTAGTGCCGCCAACTGAGCTCGTTCAGAAGGGATCCGGGGATCAAGGTCCCGCTTCGTTCGAAATTCCTGGGCAAAGCTTGAGCTAGCGGCGGTGCCTCTCGACCGCCTTGAACGTATAGGGCGACTAGGCCCAGCCTCATCAGCGGTCCCCTTCCTCTTTGCCATAAGAGAAAAGATGGAGGAAAGGGAGAAGATGGTCGTAATGACTTCAAAAAGGGCCATGGAAAATAAAAGAAGGAGAGAGAAAGGGCTGGAAAAGTGATTTCTCCACGAATTTAGGGCCCAACAGATATTGTAGAGGCCTGAGTGACAGAGAATGAAGGAGATAAGAGGGAGGAATGGGGTAGGATAGGAGGCTACACATTTTGAAGCTTCAAACGGGTGGTGTAGGGACTAAAATGAGAGGGAATCAAATGGGTAGGGGGTGTGGACTGCTGTGCACGAAGGAAAGGGATGGGTAGTGGTCGAAAATGGGAGATTGAGCATTTGGAATGGCATTTTGAGAGAAAGGACAGCAGCTTGGAGAGGAAATGAGAGCTTGGAGAGGGAGTTTGTGAAGGAAGTAGTAGATTAGGGTGGTGGAAATGAACAGAGATATGCCAGAGGGTTTATAAAACCCCCAAAGTGAATCGACCGAGCCCCGGACCCGGCCCAGCCCAAAATCCGGCGAGGCCTCGCCGACCGGGCGAGGGCCTCGCCGACTAACTTCCCAGAATTCAAAGGGGGGCCCCATGGGCGAGACCCTCCTATCCCCCAGGCCCCAAAAAACCCTGGGTCCCACCCTGGATCCCTCTGGAAGTGCTTCGTTTGGCCCCCCGACTCCATTTCGCTCAATTTCGGGTAGTTTCGGGGTAAATCGGACATATCTTGCAATCCGGAATGAGTTATCTGACGTAAAATATATGAATTTTGGGTAGAACGAGTTAATAAGCCAACTAACCCAGAAACGCCGGGTTGTATAGCCTGAAATTGCGAAACCCCCCCCCCCCCCCGATTGACGGTCGTTTCCCTGTTTCAATTTCATTTTACTAAAAATAGTAGTTTTAGTTTGATTACTCTTCATCTATTGGGCTTTAGGAGTTACGCCCATTGTGAAAAGAGCTTAGAATAATTAGGAGAATGGTTTGGTGAAGCCAAATAGGTCACTTACTATTTTTGGCCGAAAACTTGCGCACTAGTAAACACACCCTTATAGTAAGTCGCGAATTCTAGGAGTTTTAGTTGTATTTCGATTTTGATTTCTTTTCCATTAATTGGTATCCCTATTTAAAGGGTTGTGAACTCATTTTTAGTCATTCATTAATCAATTTCGAATTTATTAAAATTTATTTCTATTTTCTGCTTTCTTTCCTCATGGATTCAAGAAGTCTCTATGAGGAGTCCAAAGAAGCTCCGAGGATTCGGAGTAGTTATCATCATCACGCTTATCCCGTATTCTACCAATTTTCAACGGTTGGGGTGAGGTGGATTGTAATCTAGACTCATCAATAGACGGCCTAGGAATGTTTTAAGGTCGACCCATGCGACCATGGTTGAATACAGACTCGATTTCGGCGTTCGTTTTCAACGAACTAGCTGTTGGACGAAACAGGGATGCTTAAGGCTGTTTCTACATTGTTCTCGTACCTCCTATGTCAAAAGGCGTCAGCGTACATCGTGGGAACATAACTCAGGTCTGGTTTAATCAAAATCATGCTCTGATACCAACTATAACATCCTGAAAAATCAAGGGTCGAGTAGTAACTTAACACTCGAGTTCCAGAACATCACTTATGCAACATAGATAATGATGATTAAATGTTGTCTGTGTTAGTACAATAAACATGAGTGAGATTCTACCAAAACAGTATTCATACTCCAGATCCATATATAAAACGTAAGCGGAAGATTGAAAGGTATATATAGATATATATGAAACAAAACATTCTCGATCTCCAGAGTATGAACACTAACTGAGTCACCATATATATACATGTTGGTTTTTGAATCAAAATGTCAAAATAGTACAACTGAAATTATCAACCCTGTAGCCCCGTAGCACTGGGCAGCCTATGCGAAGCCTCCAGAGAACTGCATGTAGGAGAACTCATCATGATCGTCATATAAGTCGGGCTCAGTCTCCTGTGCTCCAGAGATACCTGCATCTAATACAGGGTCTGGTGGGTGTTTTAAAACACCGTCCCGTAACGTGGGAATGAGTGGTCAACTCAGTGGAATAATAAAGCATAGGTTAACATGTTATCAACTTAGTCAAGCAGTAATGATAAAGCAGTACAATCAAACACTCCTAACTACTCTTATTAATGCAAGTATGAATGCAGTCATGATGTATGCCCTCACCACACACTCCCTCGTGTGACAACATCTTATGTTCGCGGCATGCTTGCATTCCTCAGTGCTCCACATCTTCTAAGCACATGTAATGCATGATGAGCATGATTACCGAGTTGTTATTAGTCCATTTCAAACAGCGGGATTGGGAAACTAAGGTACCTCCCTTGTATCATTCCCAAACATGATCCATTCTAGGGTCGTCAGTCCTAGTTAATCTCAGACGGTGGTGTGTTTTCTAGGTCGCTGCAAAGGCTGTCAGGGCAGTTACGCACAAAGGTTACACCACTCCCCCATCACCACTTTAACGGTTCATCACTAAATTGAAACAGGCCTAGTTCATACTCTATATACTACGGTAAAACTCGTCGCCTCACCGCAAATTCAGAGTATGCTCGAGGTCACTCCACTAACGTCCTACCAACTGGCAGTCTATTTTCGAAGCCCGACCAGTCCACTTATTGACAATGGGACCCGGATACAACCCGGCTGAGGACCACAGTCAAGCTACGTCAGTGTAGGACGACAGCTTGAATATAGTGTCCCGTACCACCATAATCGGCTCACGAGTCTGGTTGCTCAATGGTCACTACGGGGAGGGAGGCACATGCCCCAACGTAGGCCGACAGCTCGACCACGGTGTCCCATACCACCATGCCCGGCTCATGAGTCTTAGCGGATCGAGGTACCATGGTTAAAAGGGATTTCACTGGTAAGTTTGGTACCCTAGGTTCAAGCAGTAGCGTCCAAACATGGTGAACATACATTAGACAGATCGGGTTACTTGACGAGCTCGGCTAGCTCGAGCGCACAATAAGTTAAACGATATGAAGCGCATAAGCACTTCGTGTAGCCAACCACTATCGCCAACCGAAGTACGACTCGGGTTCATCGAATACACCTCACGTGGCAAATGAATCCCAGCCACGAATTCAATCCCGTTACCGATTGCCTGGACTATAATCATAGCCTCAATCACATTCAATTGCAGATAATTAAAGCAGTAATGGATTAAGATTCAAATCATACAATCAAAGCCTGATAATATCCGTTTAGGGCTACCAGGGCTGTTGCACGCACTCGTTGCTCCACTCCCCCATCACCCATGACGGATCATACAACGTAAACATGAATTTAAACATATACATTACATACATAAAATCATATAATCAGTTAAGCATGTTATGAAGCACAACACGAGCATGAGTTTATACATATTCAATTCCTAATCACACAGCTATCCAAGGAAATCATACACATAGTTAAAGGAGTTGAGAATCATATCTCAACACCCTTATACATTACAATTTACTAACTACTACTCATTCAGACATTTCAACAAACACTTTAGGCTACATACATCAACATACATGACATATGTTGATCACATAGGTATTAGGCCAAATCCTTTCACTAGGGAGTTACCCCAATCATAACACGCATACACCCACGACGGATAGTCATGGCAAGCAGGAATCCAAGTTCCATATTCATTCCGTCATTTCCACAAACACTTGGGCCACACACTTTAGCATATATAGTGTATATGGCCGTGGTGATTTAGGGCAAATCCTTTTGTCAAAGGGTTATCGCCAATACAACAATCATAAATCCATGACAATTAGTCATGGCGAGCACGAATGAGAATTCTATACTCATTCGGTCATTTTCACAAACACTTAGAATACACTATTTTAACATACATAGTGTATATTAGCAAAAACATGTATTAGAGCGAACCCTTTCGCCAAACAAGTATTTTATCCATATATAATATACTAATACAGCAAATAATCATGGCAAACACATTTCCAAAATTTATACGTATATGGTACTTTCTACAAATACCTAAAGTATGTAAAATTTCATGTTCTTCATCTTTAATCGAAACGGAAATCAGACAGCACTTTGTACATGTGCAATTGCATGCAGATCATGAATCTATCATTATCTAACATTGAAAGCATTGAAAACTATAACCTATACATCTAAACTCCGCACCTTTTATCGTAGAATCGTAAAGAATACGATAGGTTTGCTAAGCTTCCGTCTACGGCAGTTTGGCAACCTATAGAGCGAAATAGGTTAGCTATTTCATAACCTACAACCTATACAACCCCAAAACAGATTAGGGTTAGGGTTTCTTACCTAGAAACGAAGTCGGAATCGCCGGAAAAGCGAAGAGAATGGTGCGGTTGAGCATGGATAGCAGCAGGGAAGAGTGGCAGGGAGATTCTCCCACTTCTCTCTCACTTTTTCTCTCTTTTCTCTCTTCTCTCTCTAGGGTTTCTCTCAAATTCGTATGGCTATGAGAGAGAGTTTTCTAAGGTCCTTATATAGCCTAAAAACACTCCAAAACAGACTCCAGGTCAAGGTATACTTAGGTTATAACCAAAGTGACCCTATTCCAGCTCAACGGAGGACTTCTGGCGGGCCTCCGTGAACTAAAGGTCGGACTTAAGCTCACCAACATTAGATCTACGTTTAGTTAAGTTTTCGTTTCGGTCGGGATTCCAGATTGCAAATGGCGGACCAGTTTCAGTTCAACGGTCAGCGGATCTCGATCGGAGATTCCGAGTACATGGATATGTGTATGAAATTTCTCCTGATCGGAGGGTGTAATTTGGTCTGATTCTGACGGTCTGGTTGCTTAAAACTGATCCGCAAGCGAGAGGTGTCAGATTTCATAAATTTCTATTATATTTTGAATTAATTTCACATTTCTCACACTCCCCGCTCTGAGCTCAAGCGAATAGCGCTGGGACACTATCTGAATTCGATTTCCGAGATGGTTGTCAAGCCTAGCAAGGCGGTCCTAATTCCTTAACTTCGTGTTAATCAAACTTCCGACGTGCGGTCTAGATCTGATACGGTGTTTCGTGATGCTCCTGAGAGCAGCCGGGTAATGAGATTGATCCTAGATTTTAGGGTACCCTAGCGTCAATGATTCTATAAGTTTTAGGTCTTGCAGATCGTATTTAAAGCGATTGGTGCTAATTTCATAGGCACTCTAGTTTAACACTAGCTAAATCTCGCCTAATTTCTAAAGGATTTAGTCCTGAGTGATTTCAGTCTGAGGTGGTACTTAGACCATTGTAACAATGTTTAGTTTAAGTATTGTTCTTCATCACCTAAACTTTAAAATAGTGTCTAATGTGAAAGTACTTAGAAGGATTTAAAGAACGAGGTAGTGAAAGGTGAGATTTGTGAAGAAAATGGTTTGCAAAGGGATTTGAGGCTTTAATTGAGTGTTTGAGAAGTTAAATTGGTGTTAGAATTGACCCATCGCCTAAGAACGTCTAATTCCAGGTTGGGAAAAATTCGAGCTGTTACATATTCATAATTGGCAATATTACGCCGGTTGATTAGAGACAAATCCCACCAGGCGTGCCAAAATTGAAATTGCGCGTCAATTCGAACCGAACAATTATGACCTCATGCGTCGAGATAGGCAGACACGTAGTGTATGACCTAGATCTGATGATATCGGTCGCCTACTCAGCCACTCGCTCAATGTGTAAACAGGATCAGTCAATATTCTAAGGGTGTAGTTCATCCTCTGATGATGGGTTACACCTTTGCCTTCCATATGAAAGGACTTTTCAATACAGATAAAGTGAAATGAGAAAAGATTCTTACAGTTGGTCGAAAAGAACAACTGCAAAACACATTTTCAAATGAAGAACCGAATCCAACGTACGAGCATTGACTCAAATTACAACTAAAATTATCAGCTACTTGATTAACGTTATGGATTACACAACAGAATGTAAAAACAAGTTGAAAGTAAAGATTCCACTAAGAAATGTATTTCGATTGATAGGAAAAGTAAAGGATTATACTATAAAATGTAATTGATTGGTAATTGAAATGATAATTAAAAGATAATGTTTGGTTTGATTGGGTTAGCATGAGATGAAAATTTTCTGCTGAATTTCTTTTGTTATTTATAGATTTACCCTAGCCATTTGGATCCTTCACATGTTCTGACGTTGCTATAACCGTTGAGCACTACTTGGCTTCCTCTGTTTCTTCTTCTGTCATTTGTCATGTAGATGCCTCTTCACGATTACTCTTCCATTGGTCACTCTAAATAATGATGTGGCGACATTTGATACATTAATTCCAGCTGTTGTTATTAAAAAAAAAATTTCAAATCTTCAGATACACTATGCGAATTGGTACAGATCAGACGTAATCAATTACAATTGGTTCATACGAGGATTGAGGATAATGGGGATGAACATGAAGCATCTTATTTTTATTTATTTGTAAATTTAGACATCTAATGGCTTACTCTTTAAGCATTTATTTGATATCCATCAATTTGGTTGGTTTGATTTCTTGGCTGGTGTGATTTAGAGATACGTTCCATCCAGCATGGGACTACAGCTCCGATTCACTGGATAGCTGTGCGGCAGTGCCCCATATGAGGAGAATGAGTTCCACTATTTTTTAAACCTCGACAAACATGTGAGCCTGACATAACTGTTATGAATGGAAAATATGACAGAGTTCCGTTAGGACTTTTCAGTGGAGGCCACCTCAGTGTATGCGTTGTATATACGCAAATTTTAGAACTGCAAACCCTGCATAGATTCAGTTATAGTTGAGGCCTGACAGAGTCCCGTTAGGTCTTTTCAGTGGACGCTACCTAAGTACATGTGCTGTATATTCACATCATTCGCTCCTTTTTACAGTTTATTTTAGTAAAAAAAAACACAGATCTAAATCTAGGTGTACTACACCATCGGAAACAACGGTGATGGATGATTAAAAAATAAATTATTGAGCGACAAAATTTCATATCAAATTGATATTTGTGTGTACTTTTATCCAAGTTTATGTAATAGTGATATTATCAACAAGTTGGAATGCTAATAAACACTACAGTGAACCTTAGGAAGTTTTTAATGGTTGGCATTCAATGATCACCGTTTCAATTTGGATTTGCTTTGTTTTAGGGTCATGCCATAAAATGAGCTGGCAAAACTGACATCCAGGTCCATGTGATATTACCACCAGGTTGGAGGGCTAATCAACATTACCGTAAACCTTGAGATATTCTTAACAGTTGGGGTTCAATGATCACGGTTTCCATTAATATAGTTTACCTGAAATTTGGATCCCTTTCATTTGTAAGGTCATGCCATAGAATGAGCTGGCAAAACAGACACTCAGTTTATTATCAAGGGGTTAGAGGATCCTAAAAAGTTCTTAATGGTAGGGATTCAATGATCACTACTTCCTGTGGTGTGGACCACTTGAAATTCAGATGTGCTTTTGGGGTCACGCTCTAAAATGAGAGGGACATGACGGCATGGCATGGATGTGACATACAACACATCAATCGAGATAGCCCCATGCAAAAGACCTGACTTAACTAGTAAAGTACCCACCTGCCTGAATCCGTACCCTACACAACTACTGTAGAGGTGTACTGTCGGAATCATGGTCCCACGTTTGATGTATGATTTGACTCTTGTATTTGTTGTTAGAAAACGTAAGGATAATACGTAGATAAGGTCAATGGCCCAAACTCCTAATTCAGCTTTAAAATGTCCATTTGTATAATGTTGATTTGTGATTAGGAACTGCACACTTTTTAGCTGACGTACGTATATTTATGAATGATGCGACGATGTGGAAGCGTACGGATATCTTTCTTTCATCTTTTTTTCAGTCACTGTTACTAAAAACTAATTATTATCATAAAGAAAAGAAAATCGAATCGACTTGGCACCGAGTGTGGAAAGTCTGCGCGGAAGGCACGGAAAATTTCACTGCTCGCTTCTCATTGGTTCACGTCATCTCGGATGGCTCTTAACAAGATATGCCGGATTTCTCTCTCCCAAAAATGAGGTACATTCAATTTTTATATTTTAAATCCACACCGTACATCAATTTTTACAGATTATAATGGAGCATGAGTTCAAAAATAAGTACATCCAAGTTCCAAGTAGGCCACACCACGGGAAGTAGCGGGTAATGAATGACTACTACATTAAAACCTTTTTAGGTTCACCATGAATTTTATTTTCCACCTAACCCCTTTATAAGGTCATATGGAAAGCGATGAAGCAAAATATACAAATATCATTTTGATCAGGGTCTTCTATAACCCTTAAAAAGTTTACAACAGTAAATATCCCATTCTCACTGTTTATGTAGCGTGGCTCGCTTGAGCCTTGTATATGCACCACTTTTTTCTCTCTCATTCCATATTCTGGTATGGAAAAATGGATAAACCAGGTAAATCTAGTCCTACAAAAGTTTCACATGTCAACACTTCTAGTGTTCTTCTCTCCACCTTGAATATGTTGCACCACGAGATTGGATAAAGTGATACCTGAGTCAGCCAAGACAGTACGGCCCTTATTGTAGTACTCACCTTGACTTGTGTATTTTGTATCCTCCTCTTCCATCCCATTTAATTTCCATATCACTTTAGTGCATCATCCAAAAAATGAA
Source organism: Magnolia officinalis (assembly GCA_021015155.1). Classification (NCBI taxonomy): domain Eukaryota; kingdom Viridiplantae; phylum Streptophyta; class Magnoliopsida; order Magnoliales; family Magnoliaceae; genus Magnolia; species Magnolia officinalis. The sequence goes on from JAJHSJ010000015.1 coordinate 38,322,863, forward strand.
GTGGATTCAATTATCAGGTGAACCATGTCATAGGAAACAGTGGTGATTGATCATTAATGGGCCACAAAAGTTTCATATTAAGTTGATATTTGTTTTTTAATATCTTCATAATTAAGTGAATCAAGTGACGAAGTAGACTTTTCAAAAATACGTCGATCGAGGAACTGTCCAAAATTATTGTACTAATATTCATTTCATTTGAATCTCTTGGAGCAAAGAAAGGGAAATTGGGCATTGGATTGGATAAGGATGGATTGTCCAAGGCCTTTTGGAGTAACTAGGAACATGCTAATTAATAAATTGACCATAAATATCTCTAGGGCTTTACTAGTTAAGTAGCCCGTATTTAACCATTCTTTGGTGCTTTTTTACATCTTTTTTAGAATTTTTTCTCTTTATTATTATATAAATATATACTTCTTTCTAGAGGTAAGAGGAATTCTCTTACTCTGACCTCCTATGCCGGTCTAGAGGACTCAACGTTGACACAATTGGAAAATGAAATGACAAGTGGCACCAACCCTGCATTAGTGCAGAGGGTGGGTAGGATTCTCTCCTACAGGGGGTGGGTAAGATTCTTTCCTACTGCACACCATTAAGCTTTGTATGTGTGTGTGTATTCATTTAGGTTTCCGTCAACTTTTCAATAGATTGGATGGAAAATATACTATGAAAGCATTAAGAGGAGTTCTAAAAAGTTTTTAATGGTAGGGAGTTTAGTCAACACTGTTTCATGGACTATGGTCCACTTGATAATTTGATATTCTTAATTTTCGATATCATGCTGTAAATTTATCTGAAAAAATAGATGAACGCAATAAATAAAGAATACATACATCATGGTGGACCCCATAGTAAGGGTTACATTGTCTTGGGTGAGGCCTAGGTCTCACATAATCCGCTCCCTTGTACCACACATCAAGCAACTGAATTTCTTATGGTGTGAAATTTATGTAGCCCGAACTATAGTGTATTTCTTAGATCCACATCGTTCATACATTTTTTAAGATCATTTTAGGATATGGACCCCAAAATAATGCAAACACAAAAGCAAAAGGGGAACACACCACTAAGACAGTAGGAATTGATGCTACTGTTGAAACTTCTTAGAGCCAAAGAAGTCTCTGATCAAGCTGATATTTATATTTTATTTTCATCTAGGTACGTGTGATCTTATGAACAGGTAGATGGAAAATAAGTCCCACGGTTGGCCCTAGGAAGGTTTCAACGGGTTTGCTTTCGGTAGTGTGATTCACTTGAGCTTTGGATGTATCTCATTTGTAGTTTGTGTCATTCCCCACTGCTCTCCGAAAGCAGTGTGATTCACTTGATCTTTGGATGTGTCTCATTTTTGAGCTCATGCTCTAAATTTATTTGAAAAATAATAATAGATGGTGTAGATCTAACACAAAAATCATGGTGGGACTCAGACAATTTTCTACACATTAAAAACTGAGTTGTGTAGTTAGCAATTTACTTGAGAGAGAGAAATCCAGTATATGTTTGAAGTGGACCAATGAGAAGCGACGACACTTAAATTTCCTAGGGGTGTACATCGAGTCGAATCGAGTCGAGCTGGCCTTAGCTCAACTTGGCTCGGCCACTAGCTGACCTTAGCTCGAACTCGGCTTGGCTTGGTCCTCAAGCCTGACTGGCCAACTTAGCTCGGTTTGGTCAACAGCTTGGGCCAGTTCGATCCGAGTTCGCTTGTGCAGTATTTTCACAAACACCTACACTGCACCTTCAAAATCTCACTGTATGTAAAACAACATCAATGGTTTTACAAGTATTTTATCAAACACCTTCTAAGCAACATAAAAATCAAGAAAAAAAGGGTATTTGTTTCATATACATACCTTCCTTGCCACCAACCACACTTTGTTGAGTCATTTCATCAAACACTTGGTGAGCAACATCAATATCAAAGTAACCGAGTCACCGAACTAGTTCGATCCGAGTTCGATTCGAGCTGGGGCCAGCTCGAACTCGGCTCAAACTCATTTTCAAGTTAAAAAGATCAGCTTAACTCGGCTCAAACTCAACTTCGAACCAAGTCGAATCGAGCTTTTTCGAGTTGAGTCAAGCGAGCTAACCGAGCTAGCTCGGTTCGTGTACCCCTGTAAAATTTCCTAAGCCTTCAACCTAAATTGATTTGCACTCACACCTACGCCCTACTTTTCAATCAATCGTAATTGTGGTGCTTTACTTTCATTACTTGGGGCAAGGGTAAAACAACTTAATGGGCAAAGGTCTGATCGTGGAGCCCACCTGTGTTGTATATCCATAATCCATTCATTTTACTAGATCATTTTAAGGCATAGTCCGATAGCTAAAGTAAATCCAAATCTCAAGTGGACCACCCCATAGGAAAACAGTGGTAATTGAATGCCCACTATTAAAAACTTTCTTAAACCTAATGTAATGTTTATTTACCATTTAGCATGTTGATAAGGTCACAAAGACCTGGATAAGTAAAAACACATCCAAACTTTTGCGACCCCAAAGTTTTTAATGGTGGGAGTTATCCCCATAATGCAGCCCACCTAGATTTGATTTTACTCATTTGTTGGGCCATGCCTTAAAATGATCAAGAAAAACAAAAAGACGACATGGATATAGAATACATACATCTAGTGGGCTGGATAGTCCGAGCCTTAGGGGGCGTTTGGAGCAGGGTATTAGATGGGATTAGGTGGGATAGAATTGTATTGGGTCCGAACAATTCCATCCAATATTTGGAGAGGATGGGCAATGTTAGGATTAGGTAGGATGGAATATCGTTTAGTCTCATAAAATTGCATTTCGTCCCATGCAGGATTTTTATGGATTTTGAAATCCAATACACATGTGGGCCCCACATTGATGCATGCGTTAATCCATGCCGTCCATCCATATACACTGTTTACACATGACATTCTGGTTATATATGTGTACAAGTGAACGACATACATAGTGAATTTGGCCCGTTGATTATAATTCCATGGTCCACCAAATATGATTTTTCTTAATCCCGTATTCCCGTGGCAAAATTTTTATCCCATTTTGGATGGCTACAAAACCATGGTATTTTCAAACATGTAATCATTGTGCAATAATGATTTTAATCCCATCTAATACAACTCAATACCATTCAATTTTGCAGGCCGAACAAGCCCAAGCTTTTACCATCCCATACCTAATCCACGCACCGCTCTGACTTAGCTAGGTTAGGTGAGTGAGGGTAACATCTTAGTGGGTGAGCCTTGACTGTGAGAGATGCATGTACGGTGTCTGCACGTCCATCATATCCATCTTGTCTATTCATTTCAAGGAGTAGCCCGAAAAATGAAGTATATTTAAATCTTTAAGTGGACCACGTTACAAGAAAACAATGGTGTGATTGAATGCCCACTGATAAAAGATTTCTAAAAAGCTGTGATGTTCATTTGCCATCCAACCAATCCATAAGGTCTAGTCAGATTGGATGAAGGGAAAATACAAATAATGGCTATTCTACAAAGCTAGGTGGGCCCTCTATGACGTTTGTGAGGAATTTGGTGAAGAGGGCATGCCTACCAATGAATCCTTCAGTGTCCACTAAACCCTTTGTAAGGTTATTTTCACTGCTATGAATTGGAAACATAAATACTAGCTGATCCAAGACTTCTGTGGCTCACGAATGCTTCAAGTTTGCTCAGTCCTTAATTTTTGGACTCTAGTTGGTGAAGATCGAAAGACTAAAATGACTATGTGTGTATGTGGTAAAACTCTGTAGCACCAACATAATATATGTGTTTTATCCATGTGGTCTATTATTTTTGAAGAACGTTTTAGGGATCGTTCGGCACCGTGGATTGGAGGGGATTAGAGGGGGTTTCAAATCCCCTTTGTTGTTTGGCAGTAAAAATTAAGATTGTCAATCCAGGGGTTTCCAATCCCCTCTTTGAGGGGGTTTGTAATCCATGGTGAGACCTTGGATTACACCTAGAATCATCTCAATAGTTGCGGGTGTAAATGTATGTCACCGTACATTATCATTCTATTGGGCACATGACCTACTAACGATGATCAGCACCGTCCAAACATTGTTCATGTAGATCAGCACCGTCTAAACATTGTCTGGCACCGTCCAAACATTGTTCATACTAATCAACGATTAAAAATCGTTGGTTAGTCACTCAACATGATCTTATGCTTGCAGTCCATCCGAGACTTGGAATTTCATCATTTTCAGGCCAAGCATATATTTTAGCGGGCTTATCACAACCATAATGTCAAAATTATATATCTCACTAATTGGAGATATTAAAATTGATTTAGTAATTAAATTCAAACCCTGTAATATAACATGTATAGGTATTTTTGAATTAAAGTTGATTCACACTCCAGTGTGCCAAACACATCGGGAGGATTGCCAATCCAGGAGGTTTCCAATCCTGTGGGTTGTGAATCCAGGGGGTTCCAAATCCTCGCTCCCAAACATGCCCTTAAGATATAAGGTTAAAATAAATTAGATACAAAATTCAAGTGGGCCATACCACAGGCAGTGGGGATTGAATGTCTGACAAAAAGTAAATATCATATTGCCCTAGTAAGTTGGATCCTTACTCTTGCTTGGGTGGTAGGCTCTCCGGAGTTTCAACACCCGGACAAGGGCTCGAGTATCCATAAGTGATGGTGAAATTCCACTAGCGTGAGTGTGTGGGGGTGTGTGTGCGTGTGTTATAATAATTAAAATAAATAAATAAATAAATATTGCCCTAGTAAGGTTTCAATATTGAGCATTCAATCCCCACCGTACCCACTGCTTCCTACGGTGTGGTGTACTTGAGCTTTAGATTGACTCATTTTTGAGCTCATGCCCTTATGATCTGGAAAAATGAATGGACGGCTTGGAATGCCCTGTCTGAAAAAGGATCTCATGCCCTTTTGATAGGTATATACAATGACGTGTTTCCGCTGGAAATCCGATTCCTTTACTTCGTTGGGTGGCTTACCTGCGAATTGGATCTACACGTTGGGATCATGTCTTAACATGAGCAGTGGGCTCCTTGCAAAAATCACGGTTGGCCCCACCTATCTAGGATCAGCATCCGACCACGGTAGGTCCGAACGTGGAGATCTCCTCGCAAATAAATAAATAAATAAATAAAAATCAAACCAGTCCATTCATCAGATGAGCCACATCCTTGAATCAATGGTCAACCAGGATATATGTCTCATCATAAACTTGTGGCCTATTTAATGAATGAATCAATTTGATTTTTTAGAAGAATGATGTACATAGATATTTCTTCTGTTTTCACGGTACGGATATCCTGAACAGACTAAATGTTAGCAGGAAAGACGGGACGGCACCAGAAGCTGTGGGGTGCAGCGATATTTGCTCTACAAAGAATACCCCCACCAGTTATATTTTCGGCGAAAAGACTTCCGCCTCCCACTTGACCAGTCTAATCTGTAGTCCTAAATCTTTCAAATCCAATGATTAACGCATCGGTTGGGTCTCAGCATGACCGGTAAAACCTGGTTCTCGTTTTGTATATGGCCACGTATAGTGTGTTGAGGCGTGCTGAAATTAATTGGAGTGATCCAATCAAACCAAAGGACTTTGACCCAAATGCCTACATTGGCGGATCATATCGAATGTCATCCCTAGTATATAATTGAGACATGATAATATTGGTTGTCTATTCAACTACTCATATGAGACGATTAGGAGATTACTGGAGGGTGGAGTTCTTACTCCAAAGATGAGTTATAATCAGTCTTCTATACAAAAATACTTTTGATATACCAATTAATTAAAAACAATCAAACAGAAAAAGAAACTCCAAAAATTGATTGTGGGTGAGACTGTAAGGAGTCCAGTGTACGAGTGTAGATTTAAATTACAACTAAAAATTAACTTTAAGGATTATCGTTACTCGTAACATAGAGCTAGAGCTATGATAAAGAAAAATAAATTGATTGGTTTATTTGATTGGTATGAGATAATTTATTAGGTTGTTTTTTCATTCTATTTAGAAGCTTCTTTATTACGCAATACTCTACATCTATTTCTGTTCTCTACTTTAATGGTTACGGCATAATGTATATCATTTAATCAACGCCAATTGTAATTCATGAAAAGTGCTCCAAATATTTCTGAAGATCTTTCGTATTGTATTTTTTTTCATGTAATGATACATGTCCTTTTTTCATTGGTTATTTCAGTAACGGTTAAAAATAAAGTACAACAGTTACGACTAGAGCTCTCGAACACCCCACTTTAATAAAACGAGACAATTTTGTAAATGGGCTTGACCTTGCATTTTGTCAATAGAATTACAAGTCCACTTGGACCATCCAGCCAAGCATTCTAAAAGATTATCGGCTTATCTATACAAGATCATTAAGTAGATACAAACTTTTGATAATGATAATGGTTGATGCTTTATAAGCCCCCACATCTTCATTCTCATTCCCAATTAAGGGAAGTGGGCCCATATCCATCCAAGGGCACATATGTACCATCCAAAATTTGGATCATATGCGGGGGCTGTTATTGGGAGTAGAGCTGTACACAAGTCAAGTTAGCTCGATTAGCTTGCTCAACTCAACACGGAAAAGCTCGACTCACCTTGATTTGAAATTAAATTCGGACCAAGTCAAGTTCGTTTTTGGATATCGAAAAAATTTCAAGCTTGCTTGAGCTAGACTCGACTCAGATCGAACCTCAACTCGAATTGACTCGGATTAAATCGGCTTAAGGTCTTGATTATTTGATGTTGACACTACTCGCCGAGTGTTTGATGAAATGACTCAACAAAATGTTGTTTCGGGTGCATACATTCTTTGCAGGATTAGCTGGTGGTGAGGAAGGAATTGATACAAAATAAATTACTAAAAAAAAAAAAATCTTTACATTATAAAATCACTCTCGTATCTTGATTTTAATTTTGCCCACCGAGTGTTTGATGAAATACCTGTAAACTGCTATTATTGTTTTGTATTATGTGAGAAATTAAAGATGCACTTTGTGTTTGAGAAAATATCGTACAAGCTTGAACTAACTTGAATTGTTAACTGAACTGAGCCAAGCTGGTTAGTCAGGCTCTAAGATTGAGCCGAGCTGCGCCAAGCTCCACTTGGTTCAATGCGTGTACAACTCTAATTAAGAGCCCATGTAACCAAAAGTTCCATGGGCCTTCTGCAACCACAGTGTGACATCCACTCCCTTCATCATTTTTGCTATGTTATTTTAGAATATAAGTTCAAAATATAAGATAGATAAAAAAAAAACTCAAATCTACCATACATAAGAAACATTGGGGATTGGACACCAACCGTTTAAACCCGGTCGGTGCCCACGAAAGGGACTGGGATGATATTCCTGTTTATCCTAAGTCCCAGTAGGAGTCACATTATGAATGATTAGTGAGCCTTAGGAATGTTTTAATGGTTGGAGTTCGTCTGGTGGCGTACTTAGCCCGTGTAACACACATAAACGAAAGTGGATTAACTGCGACCCTCAATGTATGCCACCCCGACCGTGGGTCCACCTCGATGCAGGTATTGTGGACACGCCATCCATACACTTCTCCAGCTTTTTCTAGGGCATGGTCCAAAAACCAAGCAGATACAAATCTCAAGTGGGCTAAACAGTAGCCATTAAATTCCCACCTTAGAAGATTCCTGGGGCCATAAAAGTTTTAGATGAATTTGCTGTTTGGGTTTTTCCTTCATCCCGATCGGTGTGACCTTAACAACAGGCCAGATGGCAAATAAACATTACGGTGGACCTTTGAAAGTTTTTAATGGTGGGCGTTCAATGACCACTGTTTCCCATGGTGTCATCCATTTTATAATCGAATCTGCTTCATTTTTGAAACCATGGTATAAAATGAGATGGAAAAACTGATGGACGGCGTGGATGTGCAACATATGTATCAAGGTGGGCCCCACGGTCAGCGTGGCAACCACCTAGCGGGATCCGGGGTCGTAGCTAATCTACGTTCCATATAAAACAGGTTCCGCAGAAATCGCTTCCCCGGTCGTGACAAAAACGCTACTACCGTGGAGGCGCGGACTATTAAACCATGCGCTTTTTCTTTGTATTAGTCGCTGTCAACACTCAACACCCATCCCATTTCTCAACTCTCTCAGGGAAAAAAATAAAATAAAATCTTGCAATTGCCAGAAGAAATGTCAGTCCCGAGCTCCCTTCTAACAACACACCTTTACAAGTAGCTCATATGATTCCGCATCTGAAGAAAAAGAAGAAACACTAGCAATGGTGGAAGAAGAATCTCGTCCGCTCCTCAGTGAGCCTATCCTAGATCATCACCACCACCACCTTTATCATCATCAGCAGCAGCAATACCAGCAACACCAGCAGAATCTCCTAACCCTCCGTCGATCTACTTCCAATACCACGTCTCAGGTCGCTCTTGTTGGCGCAGACGTTTGCCCCATCGAGAGCTTGGATTACGAGCAAGTTTCACATAACCCTCCACATTTCCCTTTTCTCATTGTTTGTTTATCTTTATCTTCAGATCTCTCTATCAAACTGCTGAATTTCACAGATAAGCCGCGTTTGGATGCATAATTGAATTCTGTTCAGATGCTGAAAACTAATTATTTCTTCTCTTCAAATGATTTCATCTCATTTTAGTTAACAATAATTGTGTATTTGAGATTTTTAATCAATAGGCCCTGTTTGGTGGATGCCTAGAAATTAGTTAATCTCATTTTAGTTAGCTGTAATTATGTATTAGAGCTAAAAATTAGTTAATCTCATTTTAGTTAACTGTAATTTTGTATTAGAGATCTTGACCTCTAATACATAATCGCTGTTAACATAAACCCATTATATATTAGAGATCAAAATCTCTAATGCATAATTGCTGTTAATTAAAATGAGATGTCATCCCATTTTTAGGCTTCTACCAAACAGGGCCTTATCAAAATCTCTTATACACAATTACTCTTTAGTGGCAACCAAACAAGCCTTAGAGTTAGTTTTACCTCTATTGCAACTCAGGATCATTGACGTTTGTCATGCCATTTTGGTCATCGTGCAGAGATGGTTGGATGATCTGAACCTTCCATGTCTTGGGTGCTACCCCAGGCAGGACACAGTAAGAAACTTTGCTGAATGGATGATTCTTACCCACGGATATGCGTGCTGAATGCGGATTGTTGGTTTGGAAGGGAATTTTTATAATGGTGTACATTTGATTCAATAAATCAACGGTCAGGATCAAATTTTCCAGTGTGATACCATTAAAAAAATAATAAAAAATATATTTTTTTGGTGAGTGGGACCATCAGCCATTCCAAATAGTCCCATAGGATGGATGGTTCTGATTGTCCAACCATCTTTGCATGTGGGTTCCATGTCGCGGCACATGCTGGTTATCCTGAGTGACGACATTGGCAAGATGTCATTTTATAGTGTTCAGAGTGAGGAAGTAGCCCCCAAGTTGTGCTTGGGTTCCTTTCAAGTCTGTCATGAAAGTAAAATAGATGCAATTTGGATCCCCATCCTGACAATTTGTTTTTTTTCCCTTCCCCCATCATCTTCCATTAATTATGGCATTTTGATTTGATTAGTGATTCAAAATGTGTCTTTATTGAGTAGTTTTTTGATTGGTTAGGATATTGGAGAATGAATTCTTCAAGCAAGACTGGCGCACCCGCAACCGGTCTCAGATATTCCAGTACATTTTAATGAAATGGACCCTCTGTTTCCTTCTTGGCATTTTCGCCGGCCTTATCGGTTTCTTCAACAATATCTCCATTGAGAATGTTGCCGGTATCAAGTTCGTGGTGACTTCAAACATGATGTTGGCAAATAAGTAAGCATTTCCTTCTTCATATTGGGCAATCCTCCTCGGGGCCTTACTATGGATGGGGCATATGACAAAAGACACTTTTCAGATGATTCTAGTGACCAATAGGAAGACTTTCGCCTGTCAGATTCTGACCATTGGGTGAAAATTTTCCCAACCACAAACGTACTCAAAAGGATTTTTTCAAAAATCTACCTCATTAATATAGAATTTACATTCCGGTACCATTTTCAAGAAGGTTTTCAAAAAGCTACCTCATTAATCGATACAGTTACCATTCCATTACCTTCCGTTAAGGTGGCTGTGAGAGCAAATGTGTGGATGGCTCAAGTGGGCCCAACCATGACAATCATGTAAATTCCCCCTGACCACCAGGTGTGTCACTCCATGTTAGGCCAAGAGCCCAAAAATCAACTCCATTTGTGATTTAGGTGAACCACATAATTGGAAACAGTGTATAGGGCAACACTAGCCCTCCAAACTGTTTCGATTATTGTGTCCCATGTGAATCACGAATGTGTATATTTTTTGGACACATGCTTAAATGTTTGTGTGGAATCTAATGATTGGAGTGAATTTTATAAAATTACCACAGTGGTCCCCGTAAAAATAAGGGCAGGCGTTTGTCTCCCAACTGTTTCCTTTGGTGTGGCCCACCAGAATCACATATCAACCTTAATTTTTTGTCTTTGGGCCTCGTATGATTCGAAATATCTAACGATCAGAGTGGATCTTACATAAACATCATAGTGGGTCCTGTCAAAATCAAGAGCAAAGTCCCATCCAAGATGGTTTTTTCTGCTAGTATTCTCTATGTAGTTACAAAGGGATGCACAGGACTTTGATTTTTGGCGGGGCTTACCATGATGTTTATGTAACATCTACTCCGATCGTTATATGCATAATCGTAGTCTAGGCCTAGATCCAAAAAATCAGGATGACTTGTGATTTAGGTGGGCCACACCAAAGAAAACACTTGGGAGAGAGATGTCCACCCTTGATTTTTACAAGGCCCACCATGGTGATTATGTGAAATCCAATCCAACCATTAGATGTCACACAAATATTTAGGCCCGGGGCCTAAAAGTCACGCCCATCTATGATTCAGGAGGGCCATACCATGTGAAACAATTTGGAGGGTGATCATTGCCCTGTACACTATTTCCAATCGTGTGGTCCACTTGAAGAACAGATGGGGGTGATTTTTGGGCCCCTGGCCTAACACAAGGTGACGCACCTGGTGGTTAGGATGGATTTTACATAAACATCATGGTGGGCCCAACCCAGGCTGCCGACCCATTTGTTGGCACACACACCCAACCGTGGTTACAAAAAGTAATGGAAGGTAGTGGGACGATAATAATACTGATTAATGAGGTAGCTATTTGAAAACATTTTCAAAAAAGGTACTAGAATGTAAATTCCATATTAATTAGGCAATCCTTTTAAAATTCCCATCCTCAAAACATGCCCTACCATCCCGGGATCACCTGATCGATGTGTTCCATGTCTCTGGAGGATGAGCACCTAATAACTTGGATATTTGTGCCTAGAATGTGCACTTTCTCTCCCTTTCTTTTGCTTTTAAGATGGAGCATATTGATGAAAATTTGAAATCTTGATGTGTAGGCATGGACAGGCTTTTGCAGTTTTTGCCGTCTCAAATTTCATCCTCACTCTATTCTCTACAGTCATCACTGCATACATTGCTCCTGCCGCTGCTGGGTCTGGTATACCAGAAGTCAAGGCATATTTGAATGGTGTGGATGCTCCGGAAATCTTTGCACCACGGACTCTGATAGTAAAAGTAAGAATTTTACATCTTATTCATTGTCCCAACTCCCGATTCTTTACATCCTCTAGTCAGAAGAAATTGTGCAATGTTGATGTTTTGTATGTTATTGCATGTGCAACAAAAGATGATGGAATTTACTGTGGTAAATGGATCAGTTTGATTGAAATGCATTTCTCTGATATTTTATACCATAAGCTTTACAGGCAGTAATGTGATTTTGTGCAATGTTGATGTTTTGTACAGTATTGCATATGCAACAAAAGATGATGGGAATTGCTGTGGTAAAGGGATTGGTTTGATTGAAATGCACTTAACTGATTTTTTATACCATAATCTTTGCAAGCAGTAATGTGGTTAGTGAAGGATGTTTTCATGTCAAAAAGGAAAACAGGGAAGAGAGATGAAAATATAAGATAAGAGCTTGTAGCTCTGAAGTTGGTTACGAAGTAACTCTCTCAAGCTTTTTTAGATTGTCGTGCAGGCAGTCAAACATTTCTGAACAGGGTAAGCCTGATGACCAGTTGCTTATCCTTAGCTAGGTAGCATGCAACTTATTAGTTGATCAGCATTAATGCAAGGTGAATAATGAAGATTGAGATGAAGGACTTGTTGTCATTTGAAGTGAAAAGAAATTGGGGGACAGGCTTCCTTTAACATACCCAAGGTCTTGGCTATGAATAATGGGAATTAATTGATTCCTCCAAGGTGATTAGAGCTGGTCAATTTATTTGTCATGGTAGATAAAGGGAGGGAGAGGAAGAAGTTCATGGCAGGATGAAGTCAATGGTTCACTGTTAGGAGTGTGAAAGAGATCGATAGATAGAATGGTGGCAAACTTGCCAAGGATACCCTCCACAGAGAAAATGGACCTATTCACAAGACTTGTTTTTGTTCTATCATTGCTGCAGCTTCTGTAGCTGATTACTTCACAACGATCTACTTCTTTCCCATAACCTTTGCCATTAGAGATCCAAAATTGGCAGGGATACCCTCCATAGTTCATAGAGAAAATGGACTACTCACAAGCCTTGTTTTGGCCATATTGTCGCTCCGGCTTCTATAGCTGTTACTAATTGACAATCTACTTCTTTCTCATAACCTAATTTTCATCACTCATCCCAATTTTCCTTCTACTATTTGTCTAATGACTTCTGTATTCTACATTTTGGAGTCTTTGATGCTATAGAAATCTTTGATAAGCCTACATTTATTGAGGTGCCTGGCAGCATGATTTGCAGGAAAAATTGGATACATTGTATACACATTTCATATATATTTGGATGCTTTCCATTATTATGATACTTGGGATGTAATGAGTTGTCCTCCCAATTAGAGAGGAAAAAAAAAACAGAAAAGAAACAGAAAATGAATTTGGGGCATAAATAGGAAATTGGGAATAATTGGTCATAAAAGCAAAACTGAACTTTGAAGTTTAGTTGGTGCATTGGATTCTATTTCTGATATGGCGTGTCCATATTAGTTAAACTAACATTAAGTTGACCTTTTTACTAGGTGGATTTAAAAAATGCTTTTGTCACAAGTAATTTCCTACCATTTCCATTCTAAAATAGAATGGTCTTCCTACATTTTCTACTAACAGTATCATCATGGATTCATGATCCTCCTCTTCATCATACATTCATACTCATCATCAAAGCCTTCTCCTAGCTATTTGGTGTCAGTTTTATGAATCCGCTTTGCCAGTTTTGTAGCCAGAAGACACATGATTGCTTGGCAAAAGTTCATGGACCTGCTACCCACCTAACTAATCAAGAGTATCACTTGATTAATTTTTATTCCGAGCTCAACTGGACAACTCCTGTTCTGTTCTAAATTCTAGTTTTGTTTGCACCTTTCATATTGTATGGGTCATAAAAATACTTGCTTATGGCTACAAACCTTGTCTAATTTCAACTGCAGCTCTTCTCATATTATAAGAGCATTAAATTGTTTATGACTAAAAACCTTGGTCACATAATAGCAACTACACTAGATCTAAGCATAAAGTATTGGCTGTGAGTAACATTTTCATATAAAGGAACTGTTGGGTTTCTCTATGCAGTGAAAGCCTAGAAACAGAAGCACTAGTTGTGCATGCACATAGTGAACACAAGAAGATTCCATAGTGAAGTAGATGAAAAGGGAGGAGAGAGAATAAGAGGATTTACTCAAAAAAAAATAATAAAAAAAAATCACAGAAACAATAGTATTTATATGCAAGACAAGACCAATAAACCTCTTACTCTTCTCCCTTGGACATTTCACATCTTTTATTTTTTTTTTCTAGAAATAATTCACGTTTTAATTATAATAAAAAAGAACTGTTACAAAGATTTTAGAGTTTTCCCTGCCTGAGCTGATATCTATGCAGTCAGATTTTGTCAAAAAGTCCACCTTATGATGGCTTCTCTTGCAGTGATGGAGAATATTGAATCTATAAAAGTGACAACATCTTTAATCTCATTGCTGATACTGATTAGTTGCCCATGCAGATTCACTATTTTTAGCTGGCTTAATGGTATTCCCAGAATGACATCTCTTTAGATTACAAGAAACAAGTATGCATAATGAGTTTCCATTGTATATTATTGTTGACTATGCGTTGTTTGGTAGAAATGATGTACTCGTAGATTGTAGAAGTACCAAAACACAAACAATACATATCAATTAATTCCACTGACTTTGTACTATTGTGCATTTTGTAAAAAAATTTAAATGAATTTTTAATAAAAATAATTTTATTTTCGAAAAAACATAAGAGTGTGGTTGATTACAGATCAGCCTACACATCAATCAATACATAAATCAGCCATTTTTGGTTGATCAACAATTTTTTTTTTTTTTTTTTTGAAAAAATGAATTGTTATTTACTTTTCGCTATTTTTTAAACCAAAAAAAAAAATCTTTCGGAAAATCAAGAAACCATCTCCAATCCATGATCGGCCTAGAAGTAGTGTTCATTCATTTTTTTACACCCTACTTGCAATTTCAATGGGTATAAAAAAGGGAAGATTGTCGATGTTCTTCCCCAAAATTTTCCACCATTCCACCCTTTCATGGGCCATATCCTCGGTTAAACAATGGATCATCAAGTATTTTATTACTACCTACACTCACATCCTTTTGGACCATTGTTGTCATGAGCGATCACATATTCACATATGGCATACTTTTTGATGGGATAAGTATGCAATCGCATATGTGAGTATGCGATGACATACTTCATATGTGATGGCATACTTTGCAACTTGCGCTTTTTTTTTTTTTTTATTTTATTTTATTTTATTTTATTTTTTTGTAAATTGTAAATTGTATTTGTAAATTAGGTTGTAACTTGTAGCTTATAAGTTGTTCACGTTATCAAGTTATCAATAAAATTTTTGTGTTCGAAGTTTTTAATAATTAATTCTCCCTTAATGTAACATGTTGTTTGTTTTTTAAATTTTATGTAAATTTAATATAAGTAAATTAAATATATAACTTATTTTATAGATGGTCTAATAGTCTTAAACATTCAAGCTACAACGAAATAGGTAAAAGAACCAATCCAATCACTTGTAGTAATTAGGCATAGTTTTTTCCTTCAGATTTATTTTCAATTTTTTTTTTTTCGATTTTCAATTTTTGTTTTTTTTTTTTTTTTTAATTTAAAATTTTACAATGAAATAGGTAAAAGAACCCAATCTAATCACTTGAGTAATTAGGCATAGTTTTTCCTAATTTTTTAGATTTTTTTTTTTCAATTTCCCTTTTATATATATATATATATATATATATATATATATATATTAAAGCCAGAGCAATATGCGATTGATATGCGAATAGCATATGCCAGTCGCATACGATGGCATGTGTGATTTGACAACATTGTTTTGGACCTTCCCTTTTCCCTTTAAAGACTTGAATCAACTTACTCCTAACCAGTGCAGTTCTTGGTCTCAATTAAACATGGCCAAACCATCTAAATGTACTTATCTTATTACCTCTTGGTGAAAACTTAAAACATGTAATAGAACAATTTACACCCCTTTGTCATTTCATTTTTATAGAGAAAAGAAATGGGAGAGGTGAGATGTATGTTGGCGAAGAGGATTTTAGAGAGTATTTCTCTCTTTCTCATGAATCTTTATTTATGGGCAAAGAGATTACAAAGATAAGCAAAAAGGAAAAACACTGCAATCAGATCCTATCTTAAGAGATATGCTTAGGTATGGTGCATTGTATGTACAGACAAGACTAGGTGTAACACACTCAGTATGGTGCACTTCACATACACAGATGCATGAACCAAATATTATGTGAGATCAAGTAGTAAAATTAAGATAATTAACAAAAAAACACAAACCTTGCCATAATCCTCACAAATACCTCGAAAACCAAAAGAATATCATGTATAATCCTAGCCTAGGTTAATAAAATGAAACTAGGATCTAATGGATATATGGACATCTAATTAGCATAGGGTAAAGTCTATTTCAAAGTAAAAGACCTAATACAATTTAGGGTAAAATTAGGGTTATGGGAATTGGGGAAATATAGGAAATAGGGTTTATGGGATCAAATTGGGTGAAGGGATTAAAGGGTTTATAGGTTAGAATGTGGGAATTAGGGTTTTGGATAGAAGGGGTGTAAAGATTTTGGGTGAATTGAAGAATGAGAAAAGTTAGGGTTTGGTAATTTGGGAAAGTAGGAAAGTTAGAGATTTTAGGTTTAGGTTTAGGTTTAGGGTTTTGGGAATGGAAGAAGAGCGTTTTAATCTAAGGGTGATGGGGAACCAAAAAGGACAAGGTATGGCCGTACGGCCAACCTGAGGGGTTCACACGTGTGGCCGTACGATCACACGTGTGGCTAGATTTGTAGGGTTTGGCTTGTGGATGGCTATGGACAATGGGAATTAAAAGAAAGGTGAAGGTTTGGGATGGGAAGATCGAAGAATTTCAAACGAAATACCTTGATGGTGGATGAATGGATGAGGATGTGGGGATAGATGGAGACCTTGCACCTCCATTGATGAAGATCATTGTCACACCAACCTCTCTTCCAGTTCCAAATCACATGGAAGATATCTTCAAGTCACATGAAGGTAGAAGAAGAAGAAAAGCAAGGGCTCTCTCTCTCTCTCTCTCTCTCTCTCTCTCTCTCTCTCAAAATCTAACGGCATTCGGGCTTCACACACCTATCTTTCTCTTTTATAGTTTTAGAAAAGACTTTTTATAAAAAGACGCTCTCAGATAAGATTCTTAACATAAAGATGCCTAATAAATTAAAAGTTGTTCCTAACTCTCTCATCTTAACACAAATATAAGGTATACCAAAAGTAACGAAGCATGTAAACAATCTAAACAACTAAACTATTTTGTGACCCATGAGGGTCCACAATCAAGATGTCTGATGATGATCTAATGGTCCAATCATCGTGTCCACCCAATCCAACGGTCCAATGTGTTTATCAAACTCTTATATGCAACCCATGTGCATCTTCCCAGTGTGGGGTCTTCAAAGATGCATGAACATGCACGTGGGGTCTTCAACAGGGCTAGGAATGTGAATTGGGCCAAGTGGGCCCCATGTAATAGTCATCTAGCCAGAAGGAGACTGGCTCAGCCCTCCTCCTCAGGTATGGTGCTCAAATGTTCTCATTAATTCCCCTCGGTTGAGGAGATTTCGCCTCTAGTGAAATAAAACTGCAGTGTTGCTTGAGGAGATCCGGGTCTCGTCATTGAAGCTTTGCTTCTATGATCCACGTACTATCTGACTTTGGTATGCCCTTCCACTTAACAAGGTTCTCCTAGTAACCTCCATGTCGTATGGAAACGACTTATTTGTTTAAGATACCCTTTATCTCCTCTCTTCTCATAGGTATGGATGGTATGGGTGGTAAAGGTTGAGAAGAGGGGTCAGGTAATAGCCATAGGTTATCGGACGAGTTAGCGACATCATTATCAAAGTTCATGTGAGGGTTAGGGGAAGGTCCATGAAACGGTAGAAGATCTTTCACATTACATGTGGAACTGATACCCATGTTAGGTGGAAGATCTATCAAGTAAGTATTTGAACCCAGTCTTTTCAAGATTTTATACGGTCCAGCGCTACAAACTTATAATTTTTTTATGGTTCCCTGTGGAAACCTTTTTGGATGTATTCTAATAATAACTTCATCACCCATAACAAACTCTTTAAACCTTTGGTGTGAGTCGACAATCAATTTGTATGTTTCACTACTTATATTGATTTTTTTTCACATGCAAGTCATGCATATGTCATGTAGATGCATGCGCTGACTCTGAAGGCCTATGGAACACCGACATGGGTATGCAATCTATAGGGGTCTTAGGCTCATCTACTTGTCTTTCCAGATCCACTTTCTCCCCGGACTCATTTGATCGTGATGAAGTTTTGTTAGAGTCAATGCGTGAATGTCCCGCACAGGTGTAAGCTCATCCGGTATGTCCTCTGGAATAACAACACTTGACTTCTCCAATACTGAACTCACCTCGGATGGTAATTCTACACTACCCTCGGGTGTAACCTCAGGTGGCATCTCCATAATAACCTTAGGTGTGACCTCACTTGCCACATGGGCATACAACGTCAAATAAGTTTTAGCCTCCCTTTCAGACTCTTTGGCATTAATTATAGAAAGAGACTCAAGTTGAAGTTTCGTCGCATCTTCAGGACTACGTTTCTTGATGTCTTCCTTTTCCGGGGTGCTTTTGGGCGGGAGATGCTTCAAGACAATCCTTTTGCCTTCATACAGAAACGAAAAAAATATTCGAGCGACCGAATAGTGTTGCATCCTTGTCATACAACCAAGGCCTGCCCAAAATAATATGGTCTATCTCCATAGGCAAAACATCACACCACAACGTGTTTGTATAGGAACCAAACTGGATGGGAATAGGACAATGCCGAGAAATCGGAATTGAAGATGCATCAACCCATGAGACTCGATAGGGCTGAGGGTGAGGAACGACTAGCATACCTAAGCGGTCCACGGTGCTAGCAGAGATCACATTGATGCAATTGCCACTATCAATGATTACCTTGCAGTTTTGCTGCCATACTTGGCATAAGTGTGGAAAATTGAATTTTTGCGCCAATCATCACTTTTTACTATCTGGCTTGCAAGTGGCACAGTCTTCCCTGACTTGTGATTGAACACCTTCCTTAGTGTCGGGGTTCGCTTGAATGGAGGCTTCAAGCTGATTGACACGCGCATTGGTCATGGTCAATTGAGTTGCGGTGGTCTTATTGTGCACTTCAATAGCCGTTAGACGGTTGTTGATAGCGTTAAGGGCCTTGACAATTCGTTATAGATTCATAATGGGATGTAGGCCAAAACCACGTCAATAACGAGTGGGTATACACAAGGTAGCTCTTAGGGGAAAACCTAGATCCTACAGTAATGTTATGACAACGACGGAATCAACCTTGAGATCAAATTGGACACACTAGAGACTAATCTGAAAATTCAGCAAGCTGTTAACTTGAAATACTACCCTGAAAATTCAGCAGAATGGCAATCTGAGAGTACCAAGCTGAAAATTTAGCAAGAGTGTAATCTAAAAATTACGAACTGAAAATTCAGCAAGGTGACAACCTGAGATTACTACGCTGAAAATTCAGCAATGGTATAAGTAGAAAATGCTAGCTGAAAATTTAGCAATGGGACACTCCAAGCTAAAAACAAAAATCTGCAATATGATCTTATATTCTATATGCAATGTATGCTTTAATAACCTCAGATGTAAGTTCTACCCTAGATGTGACTCTAACCTAAGTGCAACACAAAAATCCTATGCTAAACCTATGGCTCTGATACCAAATTTGATGTAGGACCGATGCATGAACCAAATATTATGTGAGATCAAGTAGTAAAATTAAGATAATTAATTGGGTCACACGTGCACCAAAAAAAAAAAAGAGGAACGAAACCAATGGAGTAACGGTCCACATTCAAGATTGTTTGGTTGTCGAACTAAGGACTAGAATTGCATATATATAGTATATGACACATGTATGTAAAAAGTCATGGTCGGGCTAAAATGACTTGAGTCCTAGCTTGACCCAAAAATTGATTAGGCCATGCATGCAACACCCAACCCTAGCCTAAAGTCAAGTTGGGCTTGTTGGGTCGGGCAGGGCTAACTAGCCCATTGCCACCCTTATTCCTAGGCAGAACAACCAAGTACCGCATCCTCTGTTTGTCCAGGGCAATCATCTCTTCCACCATGGTTGCTTTTTAGTTTGGATCCCTCAGAGTATCTACAACATTTGTTGGAATAGAAGCAAAGGATGGAGGAGAAATAAGACTGATATGGGGAGACATTTATATGACACATAGTTACCAATAACTTGATAAATATTAGATGGAGTGCCTTTGCAGAGGGCCAATGATAAGATCCATGTGATCCTATGTAGAAATTGAAGAGCAGTGGTGCTTAGGTAGCATTGCTGGTGTTTTTTTTTTTTTTTTTTCTCCTGCTTAGAGTATAATTTCAATATTCACTAGAGATATGCGTGCATGCCTTCTCTTCCTTGAGAGAATTGACAATGACTAGGAGAGGAAGATTAGTAAGAGCCGGTGTACGGTGTATTAGTTGGTGATTTGAAATAAGTTTTTTTTTTCAAGGAATGTAACATCCCTTGATACGTACAACTTCGTTTCATTGGACTATAACAACCCATCTAAGAAGTAGAATATCTTAGCTGAGGAATATAAACTTGATAGATTGGGGTCCAAGTTTGATTCTAGGTGGTTCTTTTCTTTCTGGAGCAGCGCTGCCTTGCTCGTAGCTCATAGCTTCTCATCTCGATAGGGGTTGGGGTGGGGTGTAATGAGGACATCCGAGCACCATACCAGATGAGGGCTGAACCAGTCTCTTTATGGCTAGATGACCATTACATGGGGCCCACTTGGCCCAATTCACATTCATAGCTACGTTGAAGACCCCACGTGCTTGTTCGTGCATCTTCGAAGACCCCATAGTGGGAAGATGCATGTGGGCTACATATAGGATCTTGATGAACACATCAGACTGTTGGATTGGGTGGACACGATGATCGGACCGTTGGATCATCATTAGACATCGTGATCGTGGACCTCCCATGGGCCATGAAATAGTTTAATTGTTTAGATTGTTTACACGCTTCGTTATTTTTGGTATACCTTATATTTGTGTTGAGATTAGGGATTAATTTATTAAGCGCCTTTATGTTGAGAATCTTATCTGAGAGTGTGTTTTTGTAAAAGGTCTATTTTGAGACTATAAAAGAGAAAGATGGGTGTGTGAAGCCCTAATGCCATTATTTTGAAAAAAAAAAGCTCTGTGTTTTCTCTTCTTCATGTGATTTGAAGTATACTCCATGTGATTTTTAGCTTGGGTGTGGTGTGATTCCATTCCCCATTCAATGGAGGTGTGAGGCTTCCATCTATCATCTTCCTTCTCTCCTCCTTCTATCCAAAAGAACTATTTTCTCAAAAAACTTTATCTCTTTTATTCCCTTCCTATCCAAGACCGTCCAAATCATATTTTTTTTCTCAACTTTTCATCATCCAACTTCAACGCCAACCGAAATAAACCATTGAGGACTCAAAAACCCTAGCTAATGACCCACACGTGCGAGCCCCTAGGCTGACCGTATGGACAACCGCTCAATCCTTTGATTTCTCCTTGCTTCCCCCATCAAAACCCATTGATTCCCCATCCATAACCCCTACCCTAAACCCTAGATCCCCAATTTTCTATTTTCCCCAATTTCTAAAAAACCTAATTCCAAAATCCCCAATTCCCATAAACCCTAATTTTTCAAATTTTAGATTTTTCCCTTCCTAATAATCATAAAACCTACAAATCTGCCCCTTGAGTGTGGAATGCGCCTATGTCAAATTGGAAGTTCTATCCTTCCATCAGGCTTAGTTTTAATTGATTTATGTGATTTCTTAGCATGCGGGCATGTGATTTAGGTTAAATCAGATTTTATTTCCTATTGTTTATTCTTAATTACTTGGTGGGTTGGCATCTTTTGTTAATTGAATTACTTTATGGACTCTTTCATAATCTCTACATTGCATGCTGGCATTAGATCATGTGTCCTACATCAGGGTGGGGTGAAGGAAAAATAAGAAGCAAGTCTTGAGGGAGTAAACAGCCACCGTTAGGTGGTTTTGAGCCAAGTGCTATCGATTGTGCTTCCTTTTCTGATTGAACCATTATATCTCCACTCAACCAACAAAGTCAATTCAATACTCAAAGTTGAGTTACCGTACATTATCAATATCCGTCAAAACTGACGAGGGAAGAGTTTCTACTGAAGCCGAAAGGTATCCTAAAGGAATGGTAGCACGCTATTGACATACCAATCCAATGGATCCACTCATAACGACGTTCCTATATTATCTCTCATGCTCAAGTGTGTGACTCTGTATGAGGACTTCCTTCCCTTCTGCCCACTCTCCGTTCACACGGTTCTTGAAGCAGAGGAAGGGTGGGCAGTAGGCATTAGCTGCTAGAGTTAGGAAGCTTAAGACAATATTAAGCAAGGCAGAAGTGACTAGTTGCAGAGATGTTAGAGATGCTACAGCTGCACCCTACCTTAAAGCAACTAGAGTTGGGAAGGCAACTAGGCAAGGAGGTTGGAATTACGACGCTCCTAGAAGGTGAAAAAAGTAAGCGAAGCAAAAACTTAGGGAGGTAGGCAAACACTGGAGTAGTATGTTGCAAAACTTGCAATATTTTCCTTTAAGTACAATTGTTGGTGACTGAAGGCACGTAGAGAAGGAATGGGAGAAAAGGGGAGGCGTTTGGTGGAGGAGGATTTTAGAGAAGTATTTCTCTATTCCTTGTGAATCTTTATTTATAGCTAAAGAAATTACAAGGTTAAGAGAAAAGGGAATACACTGTAATCAAATCTTATCTTAAGAGATATGGTTAGGTATGATTCACTGCCTGTGCACATAAGACACGGTTTAACACACCCAATATGGTGCACTACACAAATGCAAAATTATGTAATTTAATAGGCTCTCTCTATGGCTTGGCCGACATGGCGATGTGCCTAAAGATACAATATTCTGAGCTACTGATGGATCATGATCTTTCAGTGATGATCTTATGTGTGGCCTACTTCATGTGGAGATTATGATTTTTATTGTTTCATATTGTTATTTTCCTCTTTAGCCCTTAAAGCTGATATGTTAGAATAAAGTTAACTTAAATGAGCTTTGGTTTATGTAATAACTAAGCATGGGGGCATTTTTTTACTTTCAAATATATTATGAAAGCCCTAATGATAAGCATATGGAGAGGTTAGGGGAGTCACCACCTCTTTTGCCTTCTCATTCTTTTTCTTGCTTCTCCTAATATTCTCCTTCTCCTTCCGCAATCTCACTCAAGGAACATGGTATCAAAGTGGTAAAAGATCTGGTATCTTGTTCCTTCCTCTTTCTTTCACTTCTTTCTCTTCTTTTTTCCTCTCTATAAGGTATTAAGGTGAAACCCTAAATCATCTAGGGTTTGCTTTACACAAATTGCCTCCATTCATTGTTCAACCACCATATGGTGAGTTGTTGATGCGGGATGATGGAAACTATCCTAGGATGCATGATAAGAGATCAATTACACATTAATTTCAACAATCAACATGTAAAATCAAACATATCCTCATAATAGATTCAAAAATTCAGATTTATAACATAACGATCCTAGGTTTTCACATACACGGTGTATGAAAATATAAAATAATTTAAGAGTGGCTGATGCGGACACCAGGCCATTCAAAGTATATCAACGCAGGAAGCGTGCGTTACCCGTGTCAATGTGGTTAGATGACGGATACGGGTCGGGTCTCTAGAGGTTGAAGACCTTACACGTGTTCATGACATGTGTAAGTTGCTTAGAGGAGACATTTGGACTGTTGGATCGCGAGGATGGTGTGATCAGACCGTTGGATCGTCATGGCCCACCTTCATTACACCACCTTCACGGCGCTATCATAGGGGCCCATTGGACATCTTAAATTTGCATTTAGTTTATGAACATTTGATTTATTTAAGTTTTGAGACAGTTTGCGTACAATTTTGTACAAATTTCTTTTTTTTTGAAACTTTTTTTTAGTGGGGGTTAATTTCATGTAATTACGAATTTATAAAGGTTGCCTTAAACCTATAGCATGTTATGTTATGTTTTATGAAAGAAAAAGAGAGTTTTTTGCTTCTCACGATTCCATCTTCGACTTCTAGTGATTGGAAGAGGGCGTGAGGCCCAGGGAGGTGATTTCTCATCCTCTACTTCTTTCTACTTCTTTATTTTCTCAAGGTACTCTTTTTCTTTAACCCTATTCTCTTCCTTTTTTCCTAAAATCTTTAGATCTAGAAACCGATCTTGTTTCTTTTTATTTAAATCATTAGATCTCAAAAGATTTTCATCCCCACATAAAATCTATCACCCAAATCTAAATTTGAAGAACCACCAATTCTTTTCTAAATTTTCTAGATTTCCCAATCCAGGAAATTCCTATTTTTCTGGATTAGAAAATTCACTTGGATCGTTAGACGGACCTATTGCAAGACGAAAGTTCTATCTTTCGCCGGATCCAACTAAATTTAGATTTTAAGATTCCATACTTCGTGTTTGTGATGGATGGCCATAATCAATGCTATATTAGCCTTATTTCTTTCTTGTGTTTATGATGTATATGACTGATGTTTTATTTGTTTTTTAAGATTGCATAAATCTGCCCCTTTCAAATATCATGCGCATTTAAGGTTGGATTAAGCCGTCCTACATCAGTGGCCCAGTTGGAAGTAGAGACTTCCAATCTAGCGTAGGCACGTTTCACACTCAAGGGAATGACTAGTAGGTTTTATGATTATGGTTAGGAAGGGAAAATCTGAAATATGGAGAATTAGGGTTCCTGGGAATTGGGAATTTTGGAATTAGGGTTTTAGAAATTGGGAAAAATAAGAAATTGAAGATTTAGGGTTTAGAAGGTTGTAATGGAAGGGAAAAGAGGAAGACAAGAGAAGAAGAGAATACCTTTCGAAGAGGAGAAGGAAGGATGTAAGACGAAGAATACCTTTTGAAGAAGAGGAAGAGGAAGGATGTACCTTGGAATCCACCACCAAACAAGCTTTACCCTTCCACAATTTAATTGGAAGGGAGGTTTTTTTTTATTTTTTTTTTAACAAAAAAAAATCCTAGAAAATAAGGAGGAAAATTCCTTCACACAAGATAGCTTTACTCTTCTTTTTTTTCTTCTCAATAACACTAGGGTTGGAACTCCACTCACCCTGTGCTTTTATAATTAAAAATTCAGAATTAAAATTTAGCATAATTATAACTATGCTACTCACTCAAGTAAAATAGCCATCATCCAAAATAAGAAAACTAAAACATATATTATCAATCTCAACCATCAAATAACTCCTAAAAATAACAAATAACATAGAGAAAACAATATCAGAGTCCAAGGGGCCATGATCTAAAATATTTGGTGGCCCAATGGCCTGATCGACAAGATCCAACGGTCGGATCGACACGAAATAAAAATCCTATGACTAAAATAGTCTCCTAAGCATCCCACATGCATCATCCCAAGGTGGGGTCTTCCTGATGCACATCCAATACCTGTGGGGTCTTCAAAATGGCCTGACGAGCCCCATTTGGAACTCGTCACCCATCCACAAAGAAAGTTGCACTGATGTGAGTGGTTGTCTCCGTCTTTGGTACATTTGAGTAGGTTCTCTAATGTCCCCATCGATTGTGTAGTTGTGCCTCGTAGTGTGCTTGAGGCCCACTTCTTCACACATCCAATCGTGATGGGTCATTGTGCATCTATGACCAAATTTTAAGATCAAGTGAGGGTGTCAAGACCATGAATGAAAGTGAAGGGTTCTTCATATTTGTCATCAATCAACCATTGGTTTATGCTCTCTTAAAGCAATTGTTGGGTGAGTTCGAATTCAAGTTCTTCTTTGTGTTTGATCTCCTCTTCCTTAAATATGGAAGTCAATAATTCTACTAAGAGTAGTCTTCTAACTTTATTTGAGTTGATGAATCTTTAAATTACTTAGATGAAACTTCGGTGTGAATTATTTACAATGGCTGTATTGGTCGAAGTGTTACTTATCATAAGATGGAAATTAAAGTATTTAACATCCCTTAAGCTTGATGGAAGTGCAACAGATTATGAAGATTCGGTGGCAGAAATGCTCAGAGTAAAGCCTTGCTATAAAATAGCATGGAATTGCATATTAGTACAAATGTTATCTTTTTTAAAATGATTAAAAAATGTTTGGGAAACTTTGAAAGAGATGTATTCAAATGAGAAGAATTTAACTTGTATATACAAGTTGCTTCGAAACATCTTTGCGCTTCAACGAGGAGGCTAGAGTGTAGGGAAGTATTTTTCAGCATTGTAGGATATGTGGGAAGAACTGAACATATACCAGTCCCTGTTGATTGATTATGAGACTATGAGATGGTAGCGAGAGGAATTCCGTGTTGCCAAATTTCTTTTTGGTTTTCGTCTTCAGTTCGAACCTATACGGGTTTGGATTCTGGAGGTAGTGAAGTACCATCTAGTACAGAGGCATTTTTCCGTGTTCAGCGTGCAGTTGGTGTAAGTCATTGTTTTAAATAGCTTACATTGTGTAGGATGTAACCTATGCTACATAGCAAAACTTAGCCTTAACGCTATGTAGCTTGTAAAAATAGCTTAAGTCGCTTGTAGCCTACACTACACGCTAATTTGCATATGCTACCTGCTACTTAGCTTACACTAGAAATTATTTTTCAATAAATATTAATATCAATTAATGTTTTTAATGATTACGACGTTTTTTCTGTTTTTAGTAGAAATTAGTTAATGATTAATCTTTTTAATGATTATAGTAAAATAATACAAGTAACAGTGTTAAATCAGTTCCTTTCCCCTTTCTTTATCTTTATACTTAATCTTTGCTCTATTTTTTTCTATTATTTTTAGTTGTGTTTGGTTGCATCAAAATTTATGATATTGGTTGCAATCAATGTTTTTCATATCGGTATCGATGGAGGTATTGCACCCTTGGGTTACATATAAATATATCGATTATTGCATGGGAAATATTGGATGTATCTCGTAGTGTATCATTGTTTTTGGGGAAACATGAGGAAACATTGGGAAATTGGTCAAAAATTTCAATGAAACTTTAGGGATGTTAAGAAAGACATCAATACACAGTTAGAAATATAAAGATCACAGAAAATTGCACATCATAGGTTTCGTTTGTATAGGGTCCTAATCTATGCACTGTTTGATACAAGTGATGCAACTATATTCAAAATCAATTCATATCATTTATAAATATAATAAGACATGTATGAAAACACAAACAATACATTTGAAAGCAAAAGATGTAGAAAACTGGAAATATACCTATGATGTATGTGGTTGTGCTTCAGATCTACGAAGTTGCGCGGTGGCCCAAAATCATCATTTCCATCTCGATTGTGCTCCTCCACCATCAACAATACTATACCCAAGTCATAGCAGAATGATACCAGTGAAGATACTTTTTGACATAACGCTGGTACTCATCCTCTTCGAACTTGATCAGTACCCCCATCCGTGGGTGCTGTATAATCGTTACCGTTTGCGGTTGATATGGATCTACAACTAGATATGTGGTGGGTACATATGAAACTCCTGAATTTACTTGCTCATAGTCATACTATGGATATCCCTGCTTGTATGCAGAAGCGTACTCTTGCCGGTACTCGAAAATTTTTGTGCCATAACTGCCGGAGTCGCTCATCACATATCCATGAGGTCTATAATCACCATATGATCCATATCCATATTGTATTTGTGGTACAAAATTAAAGCCACCCTATCCACCACTAACATCCATACTCCGCATGTTCTGTGCTAAGGAGCCTTCTCTACACCACTCGGTTGCTTCTTCTTCTTAAGAAAATGATGAGTGTAAACCTTATTTTGGATAATACGAGGATGAGGACGAGAACCATGGTCTTCGTCCTAAGTAGTGTGATCGAATCCCTCCTGGTGAATGGGCTAAGAGAAAGGCGGTAATGGTGGGTTTAATAGTGCCCACAGTTAACAATAAAGTTACGGGCCGTATCGGCCGTTAGGGCCAATATGTAACCGATTTGGTACACCTTGCCTAAATGACCTTTGACTCTGACTTTGATTTATAGATTGGGTCTGAACTCAGAGGATGAGTCCCACTCTCGTCACGTACATCAGCGCCGCCACTAGCCTCGTCGCCATTGCCATCATCACCATCATCATTATCATCATCAAGGTCATCACCTCCATCGCTCTTCGCATCGCTCTTAGTGTCAGATAAAGTGTGGCCACCACATATCCATTGAGACAGTGACTACTACTTGATGCCCTCTACATTCCTCTTCAATGGGTCAAAAGCTTCGAAGGCATATCTAGCCTTCTCTACATGAGCGTCAACATCAATGACTTGTAACGCCGCCCTCTCTGTTACATGTGACTTTGGTTGGCCATTTGCTCGATCTAAGTCATCTAACTTAACCCACTCGTAAAGTGGGTCCTCTGTATCTCCATAGTATGCATGATGACCAATCATCATCTAGTCCAATGAGTCCTCTGCTTTTCTTCTACCTTCTACACATAACAACCTTTCTTGTTGTAATGGTAGTAAACTAACTTCTAAAGCTTCTCATTACCCACTCTGTTCTACTTGTTGGTGTGAATGAGAGAGAAGGTGCTCCAATCTTCACATGGTGATGAGGACTCCGTCTGTGCAAGCACACGGATAGCCAATCACTGCAATGTCTTGCAGTCGCCCCTGTAAATGTTCTACCATTCACCCATGAAATTGATCATTTTTCCCCTTAGTTCCACATGTAGTTTTAAAATATGAAAATTGAAAACTAACTTTTGAGATTTAACTAATGTAACAAGTCACATGGCATCGTTGTCTTCCTCGATGGTCTCGCACCTTCGCACCCAAACTTCCTTGTTGCATTGCAGAAGGTGACAATATGTGGATGTCATTTAATATTAATAATGAATGTAAAGTGTTGCAGGAACTTAAAAACAAAGCTAAATGCAAAACATGTTTACCTTGTTATCAAAATTAGCTTTTCCCAGAGAGTTGGAGAATAACTTCTTATATACTTCGTGCAACGCATTCTTTAAGCTGTTATCCTCAATGAGTCTACAACTATAGTGATACTTGTGATTCAGGAACTATCCTACATAGTGCACATATTCACATATTAGTACAAGAAAAGAGCCATAAGAGTCCATGCTATGCAAAAAACCAGTAAAGTATTGAAACATACGGAAAATTAAATCTAACTTATCTAATTACTTACCATCATTGTGAAGTGGATGCTAAAGTGTCCTCTTCCAGCGGTCATTAATTATTTTATGCACCCATTTATATGAATTAGGGGCTTTTTCTTTGATGGTATCTTTTATTACCCTCATGGACTCATACAAAGAATCAATCGACAAATATGTCCCGTTATCCATCATCCATAGCATTATATATATGGGCTCCAAAATACCCACCACACCTTGCATGCGGTCTTAGAAGGGCTGCTTAAAATAAGTTCATTGATCCCTCATTTTGCTCTCATGCCTCCAGTGTTCGAAGTATCGGTATCGCTACAAGTTTCGCTGGCCAGATATACGGAAACAATATCGATATAGCATATAATATCGTTGATAACCGGAAATGCGGGGAAACATGGGAAAAATGGTGGAATTTTCAGCGAAACTTCAGGCCATGTTAAAATGTACATATTTGCATATTTAGAAATAAAAAAATTGTAAAAAGAATGCATATATAACAAATTTCCATTTAATGGGGCCTTAAAAGTATGTACTGTTATAAGAAATCAGTCCAACCATCCCATTCGCCCTATTTAACCATCCAAACATCTATCGATATTGCAAAATATCAACAACACAAGATATTTCACCAAGAAATCATCAACAATTGGAAAGGAAACGAAAGATTGTGGTCTCAATATCGCACATGTTGCGATATCGATAATATCGAGATATTATTAATATTATCAATGACAAATTGAACACTACATATAACCATGTACCCATGAAAAAAAAAAATCTAATAAACAAAATTTTGATGATATCAATATGTTGGCGATATTATTGAAATATCGTCGATACACTTATGATACAAGCATTAATTAGAAATTACATAATCGAAAATGTTGGCGATGCATTAGCGATATTGATGCATTGGCAATACAAATGACACCTAGAATTTACATAGTTGAAAATATTGGCGATTACATTAGTGATATTGATATGTTGGCGATACTTAGCGATACATTGCTAATACCTGAAATTTTTGATACTACCAGCGTTATCAGTATCGCTACTAGTGTTATTGATATCGCTGGAGATAAAGATAATATCAGAGATAATTCGAACACTGCCTGCCTCTCTGATTTCACTCGGAACATTCCCTGGAGTTGATGAGCTCTCTCAACTCTTGCATGTGCTCTAGGAAGCTATTCAAGGCAATGAAATTTGTGGCGAATTGTGTCCTTTTGGAGCTAAACTAGTCGAAACTCTTCTGTACCGAAATCAGAAACTTAATGTGGATATGGGAATTGATTGATGATTCAGGAAGACATTGTTGTCTAGGTGGAAAATCAATTTACTTAATGATCACTTGACCTTATATCATTCTGTGGTTAGTCAATTTATGTAGGCTCTCTATGTTCCTTGCATGGAAGTTGTGTTTCGAATGCTTTGATGCTTGAAGGGTGCTCCTGATTATGATATTTTGTATAAGTGCAATGGCCATCTTCAAGTAGAAGGTTATTCAAATGCAAATTGGGCTGGTTCTATGTTAGATAAACGATCTACTGCAGGCTATTGTAACTTTGTAGGAGGTAAACTAATTACATGAAGAAGTAAAAAAGCAAAGTGTGGTGGCCCGTTCAAGTGGAGAGTACAGGAAAATGGTTCATGTTACATGTGAGTTTGTTTGGTTGAGGATATTAATGAGTAAGTTGGGGCTTATGGTTGATGTTCCCATGAATATTATTTTGTGATAATCACGCCACTTCTCATATTGCCAATAATGCGGTTTATCACGAAAGAACCAAGTACATTGAAGTTGACTGTCGCTTCATCAGAGGGAACTGTTGCGAGTAAGAAAATTTGTATGCCGTTCCTCAAGTTTCAAGATTAGTTGGAGGATGTATTCACTAAAGCTTATGGTTGCATTGATTTGGATCATCTCTTTGTCAAGCTGGGTATTCATAATATATATGCTCCAACTCAAGGGGGGGTGTTGAGTTTGACAGATCATGATCTCACATGTGGTCCACTTCACATTGAGATTGTGGTTTTTGTTATTTCATATTATTGTTTTCATCTTTAGTCCTTAAAGGTGATGTGGTAAAATAAAGTTTAAGCAAATGGGTTTTAGTTTATCTAATATCTTAAGCATGGTGGGTATTTTTGTACTTTCAAATAAGCCCTAAGTATGTGGAGAGGCTAGGGGCGTCACCACCTCTTTTGCCTCATCTCTCTTTTTTGTTCTTCTCCTCATATTCTCTTTCTTCTCAATCTCACTCAAGGAACATGAATCTTGCACATGACATACAAAGGCAAGTTGATTCAATACTTGCTCAAGAGGATTTAGTATGTACATGAGAAGTTGTGCCTTGAGCCCTGTGTGAAAATGCCCTTGCATTAGTCACCCTTGGTGAGGAGTCTCGAACACGAGACCTCCCGCTTTGATACCACTTTGATGTAGGACAATTAACCACTTGCTCTAAAAGCTCGAACTGATAGAGCATGACGAATCAATCCATTTATCTCATAGCCCAGGCCCCACATCGCATGGGTTAGGGACTCAGCCGAATGCCCCTCGTGGGCCCCACTTCACAGGGGTTCCGCTTCACACGAGCCACCCACTTCACACGGATGGGGCCCACCTCACACAGGCCGCCCACCCTGAGTGTGCCCTTGCATCCCACAGGCAACTCCGCTTGAGCCTGGTGTGAAATGCCCCTACATTAAGGTGCCATATACCCTACAACCCACCCACCATGTCTCACAGCAAGTGCCCATGCCTCTCTATCTCCAGTCAATGCTACAAAGAGTTGACTAAAGTCTCTTACCTCTGTGCAAACAAAGAATGTCGAATGACATATCTAAGCCCATTTCATTTTTCTTTTCCTGCTCTATTTGGGACTAGAACTAGAGTTAAGGCATTGTTTCAAAGTTTTTTCACAGGGAAGGTAAGGTGTCTTGTCTTATTAAATGCTTTTCCTTAAAAAAAATAAAGCCGATATGTTCAAGTTTCTAAAATGATGCACTTTGAAAATGCTTAACACGTGTCGTGGGCAAGTGCCCTATTGTCACATCAAGTGTCATCTTTTAACATGGGTTCCTAGTCATCTCTAGTTCCATAGAGGATTTATCATCTGCAACTGGTTGTACACTAGGAAATTTGTTTTATTTGCCTACATAAGTTTGCTGCCAGAGGCAGAATGCTTATTTGTAGGTTACCTGAAAGTGTGTAGGTTCTCAGTTCTCTTTCCTATCTATTTATATGCTAATATTGTGTATGAATGAGTCTATGCATGTGAGTTCTTTAGTAATCATTGACATGATTGCATGCATTCATGCATTCTGGTAGCTCATGATCCATCTTCCAGAACTGATTCAAATGGTGAGTGTGCAAACTCTTCTTGGGTCGTCATAATGAATGGTGCTAGTCTCTGTAGGCACAGCATTTCAAGGATTTTGAAATTTATTTATTTTGTTCTCGTTTTGTGCACAAAATTTTGTTCCTTGATAGTAAAGTTTGCAGTGTTTCTTGTCTCAGTTTCCCAGGTTTTCAGATTGCAATGCTTTGGAAGAATTCAACTCATATCCCTCTAAACTTCTCTGTGTGCATCCTATTTAGACATTACAAAATAGCTATTTGGAGGCGATCTATTCAGTTCTGTTTAAAGACTATGTTTGCTGGTGATATCTTTCTAGTTATTGCGTTTCTGTATATTATCCAATACATATTTTTGTACGAAAGGCAGTTATCTATTAGTTATCATCACTGTGCACTAGGTTATGACACATGTTATCTTTCCGAAGAGTAAAACACCAAATTTTAAAAGGGGTAAAGGCCTTACCTGTATTTTGATTCAATCACAGATTCTTGGTAGCATTTGTGCTGTATCGGCATCTCTGCATGTTGGAAAGGCAGGGCCTTTGGTACATATTGGTGCATGCATTGCAGCACTGCTCAGCCAGGGTGGGTCCAAAAAATATGGCTTGACATGCAGATGGCTACGGTATTTCAAAAATGACAGAGACAGGCGTGATCTTGTAACCTGTGGATCAGCTGCTGGAATAGCCACTGCTTTCCGTGCACCTGTTGGTGGCGTACTATTTGCTCTTGAAGAAGTGTCATCATGGTATTTTTTTTTTCTAAAACCTGTATACTTCATTTATTTTGTCATTTTTACATTCCAAGATCTGACTATGATACACACCTATATGAGCCTGTTTATTCAACATTGGGAGGGGCATTTAGTGATCTGGACTTTATAACTAGGCCAATCAATAAATGATTCAGGTCAATATGGCAAAGAAGACCAAGGCTGTGTTTGGTTCCAACACTCAGTATAATTCTGAATATTCAGTTCAATCAAGAGGAATCTCCAAATTGTGCCCCAATTGTAATGGCATTTCTGAGTTCGAGTCTCCTCCCCATGGATTACCCGATGCACGTGGTTGGCAGGTGATTGCGTGCATCTGCAGGGAATAGTCTCGCCTCAAAACGGGGCGGGGACACCCTATCGGCATCCAAAAAAAAAATTGTAATGACATTTTCTATTATAATAGTAAGTAGCCCACAAACTATGGTTGTGTACCTTTTAAGTCCAATTTGGAAATGAAATAAATTGCAATTTGGAGCCTAGTCACTTTATTGATATAATTATCGCAGTTCAATACATAGTTCAAAACTCAAAAACTTGACTCTATATGCGGCCAGTTTGAGTTGACTTGAAGACTCAACTTGTTCGACTTGGTATCTAATAATGAGGTTGAGAAATGATTGAAGCAATAATAGAGATTTTAAATAATATAGCTAAAAAATGGTCTTACTTAAAAGGAAACATGGTGAGACTGGATGAGATCGTAACAACGTTCCCCTCCAAACTGTTGTTTACTGTTTGAATGTTGTTCACAGCATTTACTTTTTGTTCATTAAAAAAAAAGCCCATGAATAACCGAGTGACTCATTACGATTCTCTCCTTGTCGCGTTGAGTTGACTGAGTTGGCCAGTCAACTTGACTAGTCAGAATCGAGTCGGGCTCGCTAACGAGTTTCACAGTGATGGCTCGAAATCTCATTGAGTCAAGATGACTTGTCCAAGTTTTGAATCGAGTCACCAAGTTTTGGAACTATGGTTCAATCTGATACTGCATCCAAGCACACTGATGATAAACAAGATACTAGGAAGGTTTTCCTTTTGTTATATAAACTAGCTCAAAATTTGAATTTCCTTTCCGAAATGCAGCAATACATAAAAACTCATAGCTCTTCCTATTTTCTGTTAACTCCAATCCTCTGCCGCCCAATAGAGTTGGGTGCTGAAAATGAACTGATTGAGTCCCATGCAACCGTAAGTTGCTGATGGGTCTTTGAACAGTTAACATCTTTTTGCATTAAATCATAATGTTGAAATAGAGCATCTGTGCTGCAGGTGGAGAAGTGCTCTTCTTTGGAGAGCGTTCTTCACAACCGCTATTGTTGCTGTCGTGCTTCGGGCATTGATTGACACCTGTAACAGTGGCAAGTGCGGCTTATTTGGAAAAGGGGGGCTGATAATGTTCGACGTGACCGCAGCAAATATCAGTTATCACCTCACTGACTTACCTCCAGTGATTGTTCTAGGAATTATTGGAGGAATACTGGGGAGTATCTATAACTTTCTTCTGGAGAGGGTTATTCGGATTTACAATTTCATCAATGAGTACGCACTAGTCCTCTCTCTGTATTGGTGACGCTTGAATCATCCAACCCTTGACTCAATGATACATATATTATCCTCAGTTCCGTAGTTTGTAACATTGGGACCCCAGCTTTGGTGATTCAAAGTTCAGACCATTTATCTCACATGACCCACGGTGGATGGACCATGAACCAAAATTCTCCTCGATGGAAAATCCTATCACCTCCATTGAGGGGCCTGTCAATAGGAGTTTAAGAAAAGAAAGTTGGCAACAGTCTGCATCCAACTAAAAACATTGGTTGAATGGGAGTATTTAATCTGTGATATTTGGTGCCTGTCCCACCATGTTTGGGCCCATATGATGAACAGTCTGGACCACTGAACCATGGGCCCCAAGTGTTCAAACTGACGACCTGCGGATACTATGCATATCCTTAGGTTAAGAACCATATACTTAGTCTTAGCTGTTGAAGCATTGAATGCATTTCTTATTAATTCCTTGCTAATTCCTTCCTGTTTCAGGAAAGGCACTGCCTATAAATTGCTTCTTGCTTGCTCAGTTTCAATATTCACTTCCTGTTGCCTGTTTGGGTTGCCATGGCTGGCACCTTGTAGACCTTGCCCTGCTGAATCACCAGAAGCCTGCCCAACAATCGGCAGGTCCGGTAATTTCAAGAAGTTCCAATGCCTGCCTGGTCACTACAATGATCTTGCCAGCCTATTTTTCAACACAAACGATGATGCCATTAGGAACCTTTACAGTTCTGGCACGAACAATGAGTTCCAATACTTATCCATCCTCTTGTTTTTCATTACCTCTTTTTTTCTTGGTATCTTGAGTTACGGCATTGTGGCGCCTTCTGGTCTTTTTGTGCCGGTTATCTTGACGGGTGCAACTTATGGACGCTTTGTGGGGATGCTGATGGGTTCACATTCAAATCTCGATCATGGCCTCTTCGCGGTGCTTGGGTCTGCCTCCTTTCTTGGCGGATCAATGAGAAATACTGTGTCCTTGTGCATTATTCTCCTGGAACTGACTAACAATCTGTTGCTGCTGCCTTTGGTCATGCTGGTTTTGCTCATATCCAAAACTGTGGCTGACATGTTCAACGGCAATATCTATGATGTGCTTGTGAAGCTGAAGGGACTTCCTTATCTAGAAACTCATGCAGAGCCATACATGAGGCAACTGACGGTCAGTGATGTTATCACGGGCCCGTTGCAGTTCTTTAATGGCATTGAGAAGGTTGGCAATATAGTCCATGTCCTCAAAGCTACAAGGCATCATGGGTTCCCTGTGATCGATGAGCCCCCATTTTCGGATTCACCTGTGTTGTTTGGCCTTGTCCTCCGGGCCCATCTTCTAGTACTATTGAAGAAGAAAGATTTCTTGCATGCTCGCATGCTCGCCAGCATTGATGCCTCGAGGCAATTCTCAGCTGAGGATTTTGCGAAACGTGGTTCGGGCAGGCGTGACCAAATAGAAGATATAGAACTGACTGCTGAAGAGATGGAAATGTTCATTGATTTGCATCCATTTACAAACACGTCACCTTATACTGTTGTGGAGACGATGTCACTAGCGAAAGCACTTATACTTTTCCGAGAAGTTGGTCTGAGGCACTTGTTGGTGATTCCCAAGTCTTCTGGTGTAAGTGATATTTTCTCATGCATTTTCACTACCTCTGCGATTCTTACTTCCATTACCTACTGCTGTTGGTAGTTCTTTGCTTGTGGAGAGCTTCCAGTGCTATCAATACCAAGTTTATTTTCAAGAATTTAGTACCCGTGCATATGGAACGTGTATCAGACGTTGGACCTTTCACCTATTGGGCCCTGCTGTGGCTTGGTACCTTAAAAATCACACTGGTCCAGTGATCCCATCCACTGAATGGGGGACTCTTTGTGGGTTCCAAATGGCCTGCTGCAACAAACAGATGGCATATAATGGGAAATATCCCAATCAATGGCTAGGGTCATCTGAACTCCATGGTAGGATACTGAAGATGAACAGGCAAGATCTCATACATGTATGCCATGTGTAGAAACTGAGTGCTTGAGGACTAATTAACTATGATATTAGCTGTTACATTTGACATTTTTGTCGTAAGCAGTCTTTGTATTACTCTTAGGGCCTTGTTTGGATTTGAGAAAAGTTGTGTCGCGACTGGCAATCCATGGCATACTGTCATGGCTAGCTGGTCATGGACATGCTATTGCTGACTAGTGTTCTGTCCTTTTTTTTTTTTTTCTGTCAAACACCCTGGATCATGGAAAGGATAGCTTGGGGCAATGCAGACCATTGCTCAACTCTCTTAGTACCCTTTTCCGCACACCCATGGCCTGTGTGCCACAACATGTACACGGTGTGGCCTGCCTGATGAACATTTGCATATCTTTCCCCTGTGATGCACAATATCAGGGCTCTTCTTCATGAGCTTGTCATCTGTTCATATAGTTCAGGTTGATGGTATGAAAACATGAATGATCGTATATTGCATTAGTCCTTTTAGCTCTATTAAGGGTTATGCTGTTTTTTTACCTACTGCAGAGAGCACCTGTTGTGGGCATATTGACGAGGCATGACTTCATGCCGCAGCATATATTGGGATTGCATCCATTCTTGCAGAGGAGCAGGTGGAAGCGACTGCGGTTCCGGCGCATCAATCTGCTTAAGTTATTTAGGAATTCTCAACAGAGCCTTGTCGGACCCAACCCTTGATTCGTAAAAACAATTCTTATGTAAGTTTGAAATTCTTTTATCTTCGTATAAACTCTTTTTTTAAAAGGTTTTTCTTTCCATAAATTCTTTCATTTCCATTTATTTTTCATAATATTTGTTTATGAAAAGGATCGGCTCCCAGATATCCTGTCTCTCTCTTTGCCACCAGCGAGATAGTCAACACAGCACTTTTATGAAAGCAGCTTTTCTTCCCTTCCCACAGTGAGGAATAATTACAGAATCCTCAATTGAAGGGTGCATAAGATATGCTCAGGTTATCAGTTTGTAAAGTCCCATGGTACAGTTATCCAGATCGTTGGTATGATTGGACTCGTGTGGATGGACCGCTCCCCAAAAATGTCTGCCCATCAGAGTTGCATGTTAGGTTCGCATGAGCCACCATGTGGTTGATTGTTGACTTGGTCCTTCACTAAATGGATGGGCTATAAGCCTAAACTTACGATGATCGGACAACTCTGACCATCCATCTGGTATGACTTTTGTTCTTGAACGTTGATCAACACTTTCAACCATTCATTTGCAAGCATTGATCAGATTTCCATTACGATCAATGTTCTTGTCTCTTCATGTATGGATTACCTGTATGTTGTCCCATTAGATCAACCATTCTAATCATCACATGCGTTTGGCATGGTAACATGAAGAAGCAGCAGCTTGATGGGGTTTTGAAGAACATAAACAGAAACTTACTTTTCTGAATTAGGATTTACCTAATGTGTACTTTCTAGATTCTAGAACAAGAAACCAAAATGGATGATCCAGATTTAATACCATAGATTGATGCGACAAAAGAAGATATTGCCAATGCTATTCTTTTTCAAAACCAAGAAGTCTCTCCATGATCTATCTTCAATGACCTTCTTGTTTAGGAGACTTGATGCGATCCTCCAATACAAATATCCAATCAGGCTTAATAGTAGAACTTATAAAACAAATGTTTATCCTTCTACTCTCATGTGGTGAAGGGCTTGAAAAAAATAAAATGCAACAATGACCTGACGGTGGAGATTAAACCATCCCAGTTCTTCACTGATTTATTGAAATACACAAGATAACTACAATCAAGATCAATGATACATTATACCCAAGTGACTATGGAATTTAGGATACTTGAGAATAGCAGGTTACAATAGAACTTTGTTGTGATTTTCTAAAGATCAAAGTGTAAAACCTTTACAATTATTTATTTATTATTATTATTAATTTTTTTTTTTCATGATGGATTAGCAATACTCTATCTAGATATAACCAAAACAAAAAGTCCTTCAATGATTAAGATCATATCTTATGTCCGTGAGTTTTTTTATGTGACGAATCAATGTCATTCATTCTCCGACCAAAACTACCAATCTCTACACTATAGGGTTATAGAGAGTGGTTGGAAGAATGAAAGATGTCAATTACACGGGCTATCAACGAGATTGTAAGAGATCTCTCTTTTCTTTCTCTGTAGGGGTGGGTCATTTTGGCTTTGGAATTTATTCCTTTTCAAAAATAAGATTATATATAAGAAGAGCTCTAGAGTTTCAAGTTAAATACCTTTTATAGTGCTCTACCACAATTCAGTATGTCTTATATCATTAAAAGTTCATCATCCTACATAATTCACATGTTCAATTACTATGGCATCCAATCCATGCCTCTATAAACCATGCAAGGCTCTAAAGTGGACATTAAAATTTCTGTTAAGTTTGATAAGAACCAATTTGAACTAATCTACAATTTTAAAAATCCATCGGTTGAAATTCATCATTAAATCTTTTGAAAACATTTAATGATATTCACCAACTAATTTGAGCTTGATGGAGCATCTTAAAGGTGAGATCTAGCTAAACTTAGTTCCGAGCAACAAGTTGAATCTTGGTTGAAGTACATTAAGTCTCATCTGAATCTTAACATGTGAACCCAATAACTCGTGTAGGGCTGTTAATGGGTCGGGCTGGCTCACCTTGGGTTGGACTTGGGCGGGAGTACTAGGCGATGGATTGTATACAACAGACCTTAGCATAGCCTGAGTTCAGCCTTGCCTTTTTTTTATTTTTAATTTTTTGGGTTGTTGCGTTCAGCCTTGCCCGGTTCATTAGGATTTGCATGGATAACAATTCTGAAGAGCAATGAGTGATCAGCAGCTCAGGTGGGCCCACCATAATGTTTATGTGAAATACACCTTGACCACCAAGTGGGCTACCCCATATTAGATCTAGGGTCCAAAAATCAGCCCCATTCATGATTCAGGAGGATGACGCTATTGGAAATAGTGTACAGGGCAACATTACCCTCCAAACTGTCCCTTGG
>JAJHSJ010000015.1:38362610-38526405 GCA_021015155.1 Magnolia officinalis
TGATAAGAATAACTAGCAACTCATCTCATAACTACCCCTGAGAAGCTTAACTCCCCCTGAGTAATAGATAATAGGAGCACAACTCCCAAAACTTCTCCCCCTTTTTGTCACAAAATGACAAAGGAAGAAGGGCAGCAATAATAATGAATATAGCAGTTAGTATATAGATTCAAGAGAGCTTTAGTGCATAATTCAAAAAGTCAGTGAGTATGTAAAGTTAAAAACAAATATTACAGACTTAGAAAAACATTCAGTCAGAACCAGAGGATGGAGCAGGATTAGAAGGATCAATTTTGTGTAAACCCTTAGCAATACGCCTCATATATTTGCGTAGATAAGAGAATTGCGTATCTTGGGTAACACGAATTTGAGCCACTTGCTCTTGAAGGGAATTCAATCTCTCATCAAAATCAGAGGGCTGAAAATCAGGATCATCAGCCGAGTCTGACTCAAGTTCTTCAAATAAATCATCCATATTCACGTCTTCAGTAGGATCACCAGCTTGACCTGCATCTCTTGCTTCTTCAGCACCACCGCCACCAGCATCCACTTGGCCATCAGCCAATTCTAAAGTCATCTTGTTAAGATTTGAATTATTAAAAGGGAGATGATGGATGGGTTTTTCTCTAGTAGGCATAGCAACGAGCATATGATTTGCCAGCATAGTCAACAAATAACCAAAGGGTATATCACTATGTCCAGGATGTTGACGAGACAGAATAATGGAATGACAAATTAAGGAAGGTAAACATATTTTTGCACCAGAGATGACAGAATGCAAAACACGAACCATAAAAGCAGTGAGTTCGGTTTTATTGCCAGCACGAGGATAAAGATTAGAGATGAAAATCCTATGTAGTACTCTGTGTCTGGGTAACAAAAATCTTGAGGGAAGTGCATGACCTTTATGAGTCCAATGAACATCCAAATTACATAAATCTCTAGTAAGCATTCTACGTTCAGATTCAGAGAGACTGTCATGTAAAATATTAATTGGAATGCTCTCATCATTGACAGGTATTTCCATAATATCAGCAATCAAATGTCGATCCACTACAAAACATCCTTCTTGAGTATCAACTTTAAAAATTAAATTCTCAAGAGAAAAATCACAGATACATGCAAACATGGATTGGGCAATGGACTGGTATGCAGGTCCACCCCAATGCAAGATGTTATCCCATCCCACAGATTCCAACAGAGGAGGGATACAAATGAAGCAATGTGATTAACATTCACAGGACGCTCAACAATAATATTTCGCATACGCAAATCCCGAACATTGGAGGATCATTTTCGGGAGACCGAAGATGACGTTGTACAATAGAAGTTGATCTAGAAGAAGAGGGACCTCTAGTAGTTTTCTTTTTACCTCTAGCATCCATTTTTAATGGAGGATTTCAATGAAACAACAAGATGCAAGATAGAAAAATGAGGTTTTAATAGATCAGATTTTTCAAGATAAAACCCCAATCTTGCAATGAACGACCAATAGATTCAACAAGAGAGTGATTTGAAACACTAATATCAAGAATCTATAATAAAAATGCAAAGGAACCACTAACCTTGAAGAACTAGGAAGGTGGGTTCGACCGGTCGTAGCTAGAGCCGTTGGTGGGAAAAAGAAATGAGGAAGAAGAGTCAAAATCCCCAAATTAAGTGAAATCCCGAGTTTCACGACCGGTCGTGTACGTGTTCGACCGGTCGTAGCACGACCGGTCGTGTACACTCACGACTGGTCGAGTACGACTCAAAATTTGCAATTTTTTTTTTTAAATAAATTTCAAATTTAAAAAAAAATCATCAAACTTATGTACATTATGATACACTAAATCATGCAAATTCAATTTAAATTGCACATACCGAGATCAAACTTTAATTTATTAAACCTGCTTTTGTCGAGCGGTTTAGTGAAAATGTCAGCAAGTTGAGTCTCGGTTGGAATGTAATCCAAACATATTACCTTTTCTTCCACTAATTCACGAATGTAATGAAATCTAATATCAATATGCTTAGTACGTGAATGCTGAACTGGATTTTTAGAGATATTTATTGCACTGGAATTATCGCAAAATAAAATCATAGAATCCTGAGTAATTCCATAATCGCTCAACATTCGTTTCATCCAAACAAGTTGAGTACATGCATTTCCAGCAGCAATGTATTCAGCCTCAGCTGTTGATAGCGATATAGAACTTTGCTTCTTACTAAACCAAGAAACAAGACAATTTCCAATGTAGAAACAACCACCACTGGTTGATTTCCTATCATCAATGTTTCCAGCCCAGTCAGCATCTGCATACCCGGCTAATTGAACATTAGTTTCATGTGGATACCAGAGACCAAGTTTAGTAGAACTTGCGACATATCGCATAATCCGCTTAACAGCAGTTAAGTGAGATTCTTTAGGATTTGATTGATAACGAGCACAAATACCAACACTCAAGGCTATATCTGGTCTACTAGCAGTCAGATAAAGTAAACTACCAATCAAACTACGATACAATTTAGGATCCACATCATTACCTGCAGAGTCTTTTGAGAGTCTCAAAGTTGTACTCATAGGAGTATCAAAATTTTTTACCTTTCTCAAATCCAAATTTCTTGATTAAGCCCTGAGCATATTTGGTTTGAGAGATAAAAATTCCATCAGGTTGTTGTTTTACTTGCAACCCTAGGAAATAGTTTAATTCACCAACCATGCTCATTTCGAATTTAGACTTCATCAAATCTGCAAACTCAACAGTCATATTAGTACAGGTTGATCCATAAATAATATCGTCAACATATATTTGAACCATTAGAATATCATCGTTTATCTTCTAACAAAGAGTGTCTTATCAACACATCCCATCTGAAAATTATGACTTAGTAAAAACTTAGTCAGTTTTTCGTACCATGCTCTGGGAGCTTGTTTCAGACCATAGAGAGCCTTCTTAAGACGATACACATGATCAGTAAATTTAGGATCTTCAAACCCTGTTGGTTGTTCAACATATACCTCTTCATGTAAATCACCATTCAGAAAGGCACTCTTTACATCCATTTGATAAATTTTAATCTTTCTAAAACATGCAATGGAGATAAAAGTCTGATTGATTCAAGACGAGCTACAGGGGCAAATGTCTCATTATAGTCAATACCTTCAATTTGCGTATATCCCTGTACAACTAGTCTTGCTTTATTTCGAATAATATTTCCAAGTTCATCAGATTTGTTTTTGAAAATCCATTTTGTTCCAATAATATGTTTATCTTTAGGTCTAGGAACAAGATACCAAACATCATTTCTGACAAACTGATTAAGCTCTTCTTGCATCGCAAGAATCCAGTTTTCATCCGAAAGTGCTTCTTTTACGTTAACCGGTTCAATCTGGGATGTAAAGCATACGTAGTTACATATGTCCTCTAATTGTCTACGAGTGCGCACACCAGTGAGAGGGTTTCCAAGTATTTGAGAAGTTGGATGATCTTTAACAGTCCTTAATTCAGAATTAGGTTCACTTGGTGAAGTTTCTTGTTTTTCAAGTATAAGCACTTCATCATTATCTGAACTAGGAACAGGTGTATTCAAAAGATCGTCAATCACAACATTTATTGACTCTTGAATCACACCGGTCCTGTTGTTCAGAACACGATATGCACGACTGTTTAAAG
This sequence comes from Magnolia officinalis, assembly GCA_021015155.1. Lineage (NCBI taxonomy): Eukaryota > Viridiplantae > Streptophyta > Magnoliopsida > Magnoliales > Magnoliaceae > Magnolia > Magnolia officinalis. The sequence goes on from JAJHSJ010000015.1 coordinate 38,366,267, forward strand.
AATACCCTAAAAAGATCCCTTCATCACTTTTAGTGTCGAATTTTTCCAAATTTTCACAATCACGCAAAATATAGCACTTGCTGCCAAAAACTCGAAAGTATTTGACAGAAGGCTTTTTCTCAAACCACATTTCATAAGCTGTTTTATTATTAGATTTACAGATATAAACACGGTTAATAATGTAGCAGGCTGTATTCACTGCTTCAGCCCATAGATTTCTAGGGAGCTTCATGCTATTTAACATAACATTTCCCATTTCTTGAAGCACTCTATTCTTCCTCTCGACAATTCCATTTTGTTGAGGAGTTTTAGGTGCAGAAAATTCATGCGATATTCCCTGATCGCTACAGAATTTCTCAAAACCGCTATTTTCGAATTCGGATCCATGATCACTACGGATCTTGTTGACTTGAGAACTTTTTTCAGTTTGAATCCGTTTTATAATCTTTTTCACTTCATCAAGGGTTTCTGATTTGTCTCTCAAGAATGAAACCCAAGTGAATCTTGTATAATCATCTACAATAACTAAGATGTATTTTTTGCCACCTCGACTTTCCGTTCTTGTTGGTCCTATAAGATCCATGTGGAGAAGCTCGAGTGGTCTTGTGGTGGTATTGGAGTTCACCTTTTTGTGAGAGCTCCTAGTTTGTTTACCATACTGGCATTCACCACAAATCTTGTCTACTTTTTGCATCTTAGGTAGACCTCTAATTAGTTCACCTTTGCTCAATCTGTATAAATTTCGATAGTGTACATGTCCGAGGCGTTTATGCCATAATTCTGTCTCATCGGTATGGACCATGTAACACGTTTGTTTAGATGAGCTACTATCGCTTACTATATAGCAGTTTTCAGAAGTTCTGCGACCAGTTAATATTACAGAACCCTTTTCATTTATTATTTCACAACCTTGATTAGAAATTTAACATTATGGTTGTTATCGCATATTTGAGATATGCTCAACAGGTTGTGTTTTAAACCCTCAACATATAAAACATTTTTAAATAAGGGAAGGTTATAGAGTTGGACCGTACCTTTGCCAATTATCTTGCAGTTGCTACCATCACCAAATGTGACTGACCCATCAGTCATATCTTTAAGATCGGTGAATAGTGCTTTGTCGCCTGTCATATGTCTGGAGCATCCACTGTCTAGGTACCATTTCGAATGGCTTGTAGCTTTGAAAGCAGTGTGAGCAACCAAACAGACAGCTTTAGGAACCCATTTCAGTACAGTTTTAGGTTTAGGAGAATAATTGGTCTTCTTATGTTTATAGTTGTAGGAGTGACCTACAGAATTAGATTTTAATAGCTCCTTAAGTAAATCAATAATTTTTTCAGCTAGTGGGTTTCGAATCTGATTTTTTAAATAGCTGCTTTTGGGTTTAGAAAAGTTTTTGTATTTTTAGAAAAAACTTGACTAGTACCTTTTCCTTTTGAGTTAGAAGTCTCTCCTTTCACAAAATTGGAAGGAGTATTCTTCTGTTTAGGAGATGTGTTTTTATCATAACCCAACCCGGATCGATCGCCACATTTTCTTGATCCGGATAACAATTTTTCTAATTTTGGATCACCTTGGGCATATCTCCATGTGTCCTTCAAACTCAAAAGAGAAGATACTTCATTTTTAAGTTTCTCATTTTCAGATTTCAAATTTTCAATTAGGGAGGTTTTGAATTCTAGATCACACTTAGACTTTTCAAAACTATCTGAAATTTGAGATTTTTCTAAAATAAGAGTTTCAAAACATTCTTTAAGTTTATAAAACTTTTCTTTTTGAAGTTTAAGTTTGACAGCAATTTTACAACTTTCCTTATATAAGGCATTGTAAGCATCTTGAAGATCTTCATCATATTCATGATCACTATCCAAATTTTCTTCACTTGTTGAATCATCGTGATCGGAAAAAGTAAACTTGGCTAGAGTCATAAGGGCCTTAAGTTCATTGCCCGACTCGGTTTCTGAATTTTCTGACTCAGAAGAGGCTTCAGAATCAGACGATTCATCCCAAGTAGCCAACATACCCTTCCTTTTGAATCTGTCCTTTTTAGGACATTTGTTTGCTAAATGCCCATATTCTTGACAGTTGTAGCATTGACTATCTTTCAATGATTTCCAAGTTTTAGACTTAGGTTTGGAACGTTTCTTTTCATTTGCCTTTTGAAAATCGACTCTTTTCTTACTTTTGAAAATCTTATAAAACTTTTTCGCCAAAAGGGCCATATCATCTTCAGACTTTTCTGAATCTGAATTTTCTTGAATAATACTTTTAGATGACTTCAAAGCAATAGACTTACCTTTAGGAGCTTTAAAACTTAATTCATAGGTTTGTAAAGAACCAACTAATTCCTCTACCTTCATATTATCCGTATCACGAAGTTCCTGGATTGCGGTTACCTTGAATTGAACCGTTCAGGAAGAGAGCGTAGTATTTTTGCACACACTTTACTTTCTGGGATCTTATCGCCAAGACCCCACATTGAGTTTACAATGTCATTCAATCTAGTGTAAAAGTCCATAAACATTTCATTTTCCTCCATATGAATTTCTTCAAATTTAGTTGTGAGGAGTTGGACTTTAGATTTCTTGACAATTGATGTACCTTCGTGTGTCATTTCTAAAATATCCCAGCTTGCTTTGCAGTATCACAGGATATGATTCTTTTGAACTCATCCGGTGATAGTGCGCAAGTGATTGCATTTAGTGCTTTAGCATTAGCACTACTCTCATTTTTCTGAAGTGTGGTCCATTGGTAATACGGTGTAATTTTCATAGATTTTGAACCATCAACACCAGTTACTTTCCATGATAGGAGGTTTCCATTCAGTCACTGTGGCTTGCCACACACTTTCATCCATTGATTTGAGGAAGATCCTCATTCTGGCTTTCCAATAGGCATAGTTGGAGCCATCAAAGGGAGGAGGTCTAGTAACTGAAAGGCTATCAAAATTTGACATCTTTTTATATAGCTTAGATCGTTAGCTCAGGAAATAAATCCAAATAAAAAGCAACAAAATGAGCTATTAGGCTCTGATACCACTTGAAAAGGCCAAGCTATATGTCCTAGAGGGGGGGGGGGGTGAATAGGACTATGCCAAATTAAAATAAAATCAGCGGAAATAAAATAAACCAATAGCCTTACAACATGAATCAATTCACAAAGCTAAATTTAAATCACCTTGATAAATAGATATCGAGAGATTGATGCAAATTCAGTTCTAAGGACAACCTTACACCATAATCAACAAGGGCTTATGGTAGGACAACCTTATTTCTAGAACCTCTTTTGGATCAAGGACTCAATATTAATATAAGTAAATGAAATAGCAAGGAATTGAATTTAAATGCAGAAGTAAGATCTAAATTATTACAACAATCCCCACACTTGCTTGAAATGTAAATAGTTACAACATTCACATCCACTTGTACATTCCACAAGATCGAATGATAAAAGATATGAAATTAAGCAAGCATTCAAACCACAAGTCAAAGAGTTATAGTGGTTCGCTTGTGTGTACACCAACTGTTTTCCAACAGCCACACAAAAAGCTACTCCACTCCTAATATCCTCACACAGGGGATATTAGCGTTCACTACAAATAGGTTTTCACAGGTTCACCAAAAACCTTTACAATTGTGTCTTTTTCACTTGGGCTTACACAATCAAAAACCCCTCTTTTCTGAGTTTTCTGGTTTTCCTCCCTCAGACAACCAATACAATGAGATTTTTCTGGCTTAACCTCAAACAAAACCAAAAGTAAATGAATTTTACAGAATTGTAAAATACCTGGATTTCTCCTTTTTCGTAGCAGCCCGGTAGAACCAATCGGAGTAGATGATTTGAATGTCAAAGTTCAATTTCCAATACTCACATTCATAAGGTTCTAAGTTCTAATTGATTTTAGATTTAACTCGTTGGGCGTAGCTAAATTTGATTTTGATTCCAAGAAGAAGGAATAAGATAATTCCTCTTTTCAAATAAGATTGGAATATAGAAACAAAATCAAATTAAATAAGCTAGCAAAAAGGAATATTAAATAAGCACAATCTAGCTTAAAATAAACACAAACTTATCTCAGAGTGATCACTTGAAAATTTCTTGAATTGAATAGCGTTGAAGTTATGAAAACTCTGAATTTCGTGTTCAATTTATAGAAGCAGAAATCGCTCCTACGACTGGTCTTAGAAACCTACGACTGGTCGTAGCTCTAACAGATTTTTGAAAAATAAGCGCGATCTTTAAAAGCCGTTCTACGACTGGTCGTGAGTACCCTACGACTGGTCGTGGGTCACCTACGACTGGTCGTAGATCCTACGACTGGTCGTAGGACCAGTGATTTCGTTGCTGGACTTTAAGTCGTAGCTCCACGACTGGTCGTGGACGAGTCGAAGCCACACCTACGACCGGTCGAAGGACCTCCAGGACTGGTCGTGGGCGTACCAAAAATTCCGAAAAATCTTCAACTACTTAGGACTGGTCGTGGAATTTCTTGGACTAGTCGAACCAATGCTAGGACTGGTCGAACAAGAGCTAGGACTAACAAGAGCTAGGACTGGTCGTAGAATAGACCAACCTTGTGTAAAATAAATATTTGATTAATGTATCCAAAGTGACCTACTTAAAGGGTCAACCTAAGGTCATTCAAACCTGAACCATGTCGTATGGACATTGAACTTCAACCATTCAACGAATGTAGATAATTTGAATCATATCAGGCTTGAGATCTTGAACCATATCATGCTTGAGATCTTGAACCATATCATTCTTGAGATCTTCATCAACATAGAACTACTTCATGCGTTGTTTCTTTAGATTTGAACTTCAACACTGTAGCTTCTTGTGGCTTCAACATGTAGTTTCTTGAGGCTTCAACATGTAGCTTCTTGAGGCTTCAACATGTAGCTTTTGAGGTGTCTGAATTCCAAAAATGATCATACAGTACAGAACACCGATAGATGTTTTGGCACACAAATTTGACAACCAAAGGAGCATGAGATCATAACACTTACATGAGTATAAATGTAGAACTCTTGTCCCTTGATTATCATTCTTACTTGTTTGATGTTCGATTGAGGTATTATTGGTTGTTGTGCTCTGTCTGGATGCTATGAATTAATTGTGATTATACAACGATTTTTGGGATTCGATTGTTCATTTGTTTAACACGATTGAATGTGAACTTAGTTAAAAATTTCAACGATGGAATTTTTTGTAAGGTGGGTAGGATGTGGGATCCCGGTCTTTTGCAACATCGCTCGTGTGCACACATGTCCCAACTCGCACCGTTTATAGACCATACACTGTACCGCAGTGCACCCAACAACCCCACCCAAGTGATTTGCTTCGGATGACCTTAAACCTCTATCATGTGGACAGCGTTGTCCCTGGGTGCTGGGAGGCGAGAATGGGGTACTACGGAGGCTATCGGCACTGGATTCAGCGATCGGAAATTATGTGAGCCCAGTTTCTGGGTTTGGGGCGTGACATCATACAAGGGCCTAACATGCATCACATTGGGCCTCATCACAAGGGCCACATATACATCACATTGGGCCTTATGGGGCAGCCCATGATTCAATAAAAATGGATGGGCAGCATTTACATTATACACATTAAGGTGGGCCTCACAGGCCAGCCCTATGGGCCTCATACCATGATGGACAGTGTGCTTACAACACACATCAAGGTGGGCCCAACTGATATAGTAGGTGGGCCCTGCTCATACAACAGGTGGGCATGCGTTTACACAGCAGGTGGGCCCACCATCTGTCACGTCCCAAACTCAAAATCCCGGCTCACAAAATTTTCGATCGCCGAATCTGGCGCCGACAGCCTCCGTAGTACCCCATTTTAGGTTCCCAGCGCTTATACGCCAGATTCCAATCCTGGGATCTTAAAAGGAGGATTTTTAACATGAATTTGTCTCATAAGAAGCATAACCATAAGTATACCCAAATCAAAAGAACAACTCATCACCACATATCTACTAATATAATCATTTGAGTACAATACTGAAAAGGAAATACATGCATATAATAAAATCTCCAGAAGCTCTGTCACACGCTCCTGCCTCAGCTCGACTGTGTCCTATCATCACCTGCACACATCTATCATGCATAAGCTTATAGAAAGTTTAGAGGGTGGTGTAAGTGTGTGAGCAGTATATGCGTACTCAGAATGCAATATTAGAGTAAACAGAAATACTGGCAATCCATAAATCGTACAACATCAGAGTAATGCGGAAACATGTTGATAAGTCAATGAACATCATCAGCCTTATCCAGGTTATGCGATGTAAAAACATAATAAAGCAATATCATATACTGAGGAAGCAATGTAGATCAACTATGCAATGCGAAGACATACTAAGTCAAATATCAAATACCGAGGATGCAATACAATATGCAATTCGGAAGAGCTACGAGTATCATCAGCCTCATCTAGGTCATATAAATGCCAAAACATAACAACCCAAAATGCCATATGCCGCGGATGTAGTGCAATATGTGGTATGCATGTAGTGTGAATGAATGAGCAAGCTGCAGTGTGAAGTCGGGATGATAATACGCAGTATCGCAGGCTATGGGGTCTATCACAAAGAACTTCTATCTAAACCAGTCCCATACCTAAATTTGGATAGATAGACTCAATGTGATAAACTCCTAATCTCAGGTTGGTCGCGCCCCAACCGAAATCCTGGCCATTGCGAAGGTACACAACAATTGGTTGCACACCACCAGCCCGAGTGGATAGTAAATGAATGAATGAGTATAATGCTGAGTATGAAACACCTGCTCAATTAGTCCATAAATCATTACTGTACATCTCTGGGATTATCCGGGGTCTAGTACACTCTACGCCCCATCAAGCGCACAATACAACTGGGTAAGTGGAAGAGACCTTACTACCCACCTACCAATACTGGCCCGGCTCGTTGATAGCGGACCCATTTTTGAGCTGGTCAGACTCAGCCTAATATTGCCTACTCCCTCAGGCAGGTAAGGCTACACCCTCTCCCAACCGACCACGACACAGTGAGAGACGGGGCCTACTGGTATACGGCCCTCATGCGCTCATATATATCCACTCGGTCTAGACGTTGGGGCGTCCTTTGGTACCAAGAGGGTATAGGAATTTTCACACAGGGCCATCTATGGCGGCTCGATGCTAGTAACAGATTTTCAGTGTCCCATCTGGCCATCCACAACATGACTGTGGAGGCTACAACCCTGATGTCGGTAGGGCATACAGTAATCACAACACATAATGCAAGATGCATGAATCATACAATCCAGTCATGCATCAATCCCGCGCATATCGTGCGCTCATGTGAGACGATTTCCGCCTATCAGGGAGTCTCATAACAATCTGCCAATGACATATGCAATGGTCAACCTCATCTCATAACAAACATGCAAATGATGCGTATGGGTATATATCATGATGTTATGCTGTCACATACTCGAAATCGGTATCCACGACCGACACTGATAATCAGCCTCGACAATCAAAATCGGCCTCGATGATCGGCCGAACAAGGCCTAAAGGAAGGTCACAATGTGGACATTAAACCATCATTGCCCATCAATGTGGCCATTTAACCAACATTGCTCCCAAGGATTGGCCCACATAGAGCCAAACGTATAGTGGAACCATAGCCTCACACAATGGCCTAATGTACATCACAATGGGCCTCACTCAAGGGCCTAATACACATCACGACGGGCCTCACTTGTGAGCCTAATATACATCATGATGGGTCAAATACACGGGCCTAATATACATCACCATGGGCCATGACCCATGGTCCTCAAATACATCATAATGGGTTATGACCCATGGGCCTCAATATACATCATAATGGGCCATAACCCATAGGCCTCAATATACATCAAGTGGGCCGCATCAATGGCCGCACCAATGGTCCTCATATATAACGAGTGGGCCGCATTAATGGGCCGCACCAATGGGCCTCATATACACAACAGGTGGGCCCTGCTCATGAGCCTCAAATACATAACATGTGGGCCCTACACATGGGTCTCATATGCATCAAATGGGCTACGTATCTGGGCCTCGAATACATAAAAAGGGCCACGCGTCATGGGCCTAATACATCTCACAATGGGCCTTGCCCATGGGCCTCAGATTCAAGTAGGTGGGCCCCATCATATGGGCCTTAATACAAGGTAAGTGGGCCCTATCACATGGGCCACAAATACAAGGCATATGGGCTCCATGAATGGGCCGCACCAATGGGCCTCAAGCAGGCTTAGACCAAACTAAAAATCATTTCAATAGTTGTAGGTATAACATGTGTATCACTGTACACTATCATTCCATGGGGCACATGGCCCACTAATGATGATCAGCACTGTCTAAACATTGCCCAGGTAAATCAACACCATCCAAACATTTCTTATGTAAATCAGCACTGTCCAAACATCGTCCAGCTCATCAGCACTGTCCAAATATTGTCTAGCACTGTCCAAACATCGTCCAGCTCATCAGCACTGTCCAAATATTGTCTAGCACTGTCCAAACATTTGGACTGTGTGGATGAAACAAATACATCACGGTGTGGCCCACGTGGCAAAATAAGTGGACGACTTGGGGATCACATACATTAAATGGGACCCACATAACTTGCTGATGTGGTACAGCAGCTACATAGTTGGAGTGAGGTACACCAATCAATCTGTCCACAGTAGGTGGGTCCCACGTCCCTGGACAGATGGACGGAGTGGATATAGAATAAATACATCAAGGTGGGCCACATTGGACGGCCTGGATGAAATATATATATCAGGTGGGTCCACATGTGTAGGACCCACAAGAAATGAATGGACGGTGGGATATAACATATTCCTCGTGATTAGACCCACTGAACTTGGGACATCAACGCAACAGCTATATTAGCTGGTGTAAACATACATCAGCCAATCCTCTTCACAGGTGGGTCCCACGTGGGGCCCACCATAACGTTTATTTTCCATCCAATCTGCTCATAAGGTCACAGAGGCTTAAATAAAGAGAAAAAAATTCATATAGATCTAAAACTTTTATGACCCAAAAAGGGTTTCAATGGTAGACGTTCAATCCCTACTATTTGGTGTTGTGGACCACCTGAGTTCCTTGTACGGCTGATTTTTGGGGTGACCCGCTGATTAAAGGGGACCCATCAAATGCACAGTGTTGATTTTGGACATGCATCATGGTGGGACCGGTGGTGGGGCCCACGGTCCCTGCGTCCGACCAAGAAGTGGACACCGCTTGCTACAGCATCCTCTGGATGCTGGTAGCAACAGCGTCAACTATTATTATTATTATTATTTATTTTTATTTTTTTTGTGGTTTTTCATAGGTGGGGCCCACATTACGATGATCCAGTCCGTCGATTGGGTCCTATGACTCATGACTGGTCTAATAAGCCCAATATTTGGTATGTTTTGGTGTGTAGAAACATCATAGCGAGCCCTAACAGTTTAAATACAAAAAAAAAAAACCATTATTTTCTACATTATGGCCCACTAGAGATTCGGATTGGATTCATTCTTCGGCTCAACGCCTAAAATGAGCAAAAAAAAAGGGTGGACGGTATGGATCGGATACATAAATCAAGGTAGGGTCCATGTGTGTGGACTGTGTAAATATAAATAAAATATATACATCATGTGGGCTCCCTGGGTGCATGGTGTGCCTTTAACACATATATCTCAGTGGGTTTCCACCGTCCAGATAACTGGACGGTGGATGGCATGGATGAAATGCGTACATTTGGTGGGTCCACACGTGTGGCCCACTAGCTTGTATCAAGCTGACATTTGAGTTTTCCTCTAATCAGGCCCGTCCAAAGGGACTGCCAGGTGGGCCCACTTGGTGGATGACATGGGTAAAATACATACTTCGTGGTGGGGTCTATCCAGGTGGGCCACAAGGCCTCGTCATCACCACAAAAATGAAAGAGAGGGAGAGAGAGACAGAGAGAGAGAGAGAGAGAGAGAGAGAGATTGGAGTAGCAGAGGGGCCCCGCCACTATGGGCCCCTTTTTTATACAAATCATACATCAATATGGGTCTCACCATATGTGGGCCCTCTATACATTAAATCCAAACAAAAAAAAATTCACCCACCTTTGATCTTCTTAGACTTCTTCTTCCACCGATACGTCCTAGAGCCCTATGGAATGCATTTCAACAGTCGAGATGAAGCTTGGATGGTGGAGATGGGAGGTAGGAAGGTGGACCACACCAAGATCTCTCATGGAGGTTGGGACGTGGGTTGCTTAGAGAATGAGAGAGAGAGAGAGGTTGTAAGAGAGAGAGATGGGGTGTGGTGGATGGGTGAGTGAGTGATGGGTGTACTTTGTTGTAAGAGAAAGTTGACTTTAGGGAGGGTGGTTGTACTTGGGGATGGGTGTGAGTGATGGGAGTTATGTGTACTTGATTGATGTGAATGATGGGATTGATGTGATATTCTCTTGGGTTTGCAACGCGCGGCATTTTTCCTCAAACCGAATGCGGGCCCACATCTCCTGGCCCAGGTATCGCCTTAGCGCGAGAGATGCAACGTCAGAACCGCAGCGATGGCGCGGTCGCAAGGGTACAAGTTTCGAGTTGAGCCGACTCTGATATAAGGGACATGACTCAAGATCGCGTGCAAACATAGATAACAGATCGCGGGTCGCCAGAATTAGACCGTGGAGGCCTACGGAACAGTACGGGCTAGGATACGGGCCTTACACCATCCATGACCAGACGGTGTGGATATACAACAAATACATCATTACTAGTCCCACCGTCCAGCAGGCTGGATGGTGTGAAATACAACACTTACATCACGGTAGGCTCCCACGGTGCGGATACAACACATCTCATGAAGGTAGGCCCCACCATCCAGCCTATCTGGACGGTGGATGGGATGGATGAAATCTTGCATCATAGGTGGGTCCACACATGTGGATGCAAACATCCACCAAGATGGGTCCCACGTCCAGTGGATGGACAGCTGACATGGATAAAACATATACACTATGGTGCGTCCAGCATCGTCCTACGCTGGACGGTGTAGACAACACATACAGTAGGGTAGATCCCACGTGGTGGCCCACCATGGTTTTGGATTAGCTGATATTTGTGATTTCCTTCATCCAGGCCTGTCCAGATGGACAGGCAGCAAGCCCGTCCACCGGACAGTCCAATAAGGTGGGCCCATCTCGTGGACGGTGTGGATAAAATTCCTCCATCATGGTGGGCTGCAAACAGGGAAGAGAGAGAGAGAGAGAGAGAGAGAGAGAGACATGTGATGGAGGGTTCCGCCACAATGAGCCCTCATAGGATTATAATACAGACATCAAGATGGGTCCTAATTGTTATGGGCCCACCAATATAAATCAATGGTGGAAATCCCTTCCTCCAACAATCGTAAGATCTAGATGACCTTCTTACAATAGGAAAATAAACATCATGATGGGTTCCATGGAGAATGGCCCCATCATGGGATGAACATATGAATCATGGTGGGCCATCGACCACACTTAGGGTCCAAAGTGAGATCCATACCATCAATCGATAGGCCCCACTTGGCCCATCATCAAAATCACAAATCTAGTCTTATAAACACCCACCGATTACACTTCTTCTTGGTTCCTTGGAATGTTAATTTCCTTGGCTTCTTCTTTGATGGAAGATGATGAAGATTGAAGGGTTGGATTTTGAGATTTGGGGTAGGAAGTGGGCCACACACTTGGTTCTTCTCTTCTTGGAATGCTTGGATGGTCACTCTCTTTGGGTTGCTTGGAAATGGTAGAGAGAATGAGAGGGAGAGGGGATGTGATGGGATGAAAATGGACGGGTTGAGTAAGAGAGGGATGGGTGTGTGTAAGAGAGAGTTGACTTTGGGTATGGCTTGTGTAAGAGAGATGGGATGGAGTGAAGAGTGGAGTGATGGGTTGTGTACTTGACTAGTGATTTGAAAGGTGGTAGATATTTTCTTGAAATTAGCAACAACATACAACATTTCCTTGAAATATATGCGGGCCCACTACTCCTAGTCTGGGTATCGCATCTGTGCACAGACGCGACAATGGAACCGCGGCGACAGCGCGGTCGCTAGGGTATTTCGAGTCGATTCGATTCAGATTTACGGGATGTGACTTAGGGTCGCGCATAAATGTCAACTACAGGTCGCAGGTTGCTAGAATTCGACGGGAGGATCGCAAAAGTCTAAGGAATGGTACGGCTTAGGATATGGGCCTTACAGCTCTCCCCTCCTAATAAAAATTTCGTACTTGAAATTTACATTATCACGCAACTAGACATAAGTTGCATCAGGGAAGAGAAAACATAGCATCATATATAATTAGAGACAACATACGAAATACAATGAATCATCAAAGAGATGGGGATAGCGCTCTCGAATCTCAGCCTCGCGGTCCCAAGACCCCTCGTCTCTGATATGATGACCCCACTACACCTTCACCAAGGGAATGACCTTGGTCTGGAGAACCTGCTCCTTCCGATCAAGGATACGAACTAGCTGCTCAATGTAAGAAGCGTCCTCACGAACCTTTAACGACTGTCAATCAATAACAGGAACGATCTCTGACCCACACTTCCTCAACATAGATACATGGAAAATGTTGTGGACGCCAGACAACTACGGTGGTAAGGTAAGCCTATAGGCCACGACGCCAACGAGCCCAGTGATCTCAAAAGGTCTAATAAATCTCAGGGCAAAATTGCCCTTCACTCCAAATTGAACTACGCCCTTTATGGGAGAGACCTTGAGATATACTGGCCCCTACTACAAACTCCAAGGGACAACGCCGACGATCAGCAAAACTCTTCTGCCGGCTTTGAGCTAGCGCATCCTCTGCCTGATGATATTGATGGCCTCTGATGTCCTCTGCACAAGCTCAGGACCTAGGAGACGATGCTCTCCAACCTCGGCCCAACAATTAGGAGATCGACAAGGTCTACCATACAAGGCCTCGAAGGGAGCCATACCAATAGTCGCATAATAGCTGTTATTATACGCAAACTCAGTCAGGCGTAAATGCTCATCCCAACTACCTGAGAAGTCGATCACACAAGCTTTGAGCATATCCTCAAGAATCTAGTTGACCCTCTCGGTCTGCTAATTGATTTACGGATGATACGCCGTGCTGAACTGCAAGGCAGACCCCATCGCCTTCTGGAAGCTCCTTCAAAACTAAGATGTGAACCTCGGATCTCAGTCAGAAACGATCGAGACTGGAACGCCGTGTAGTCTCACGATTCATTAACAAACAATCTAACAAGCCGGCCCAACAGCCAGGTCGCACGAATCGCAAGAAAATGCGCCAACTTCATTAGATGATCCACGACAACCCAAATGGCATCATGACCGCGCTGACTCCTCGGCAAGCCCATAATAAAATCTGTGGATACGTGCTCCCATTTCCACGTCGGGACGCTCAACGGCTGCAACGGACCTGGGGGTCTCTAATGATCAGCCTTGACAGGCTAACAAGTGTCACACTCGGCCACAAAACTGGCGATCTGACGCTTCATCCCCGCCCAATAATACTGTCGCCTCATATCACGTTACATCTTCGTCGAGCCAAGGTGGATAGAAAACCTCGATCAATGTGTCTCGATCATAAGATCTTTATGCAACTCTAGAACATCCAGGAGACATAATCGGCCTCTGAAACGAAGTCCACCATTAGAACCAATCTGCCAATTTGACTGACTCTCAGATGTCGCATTTGCTCGATAACTCTGAAGTGACTCGTTTGACTGTTAAGCCTCGATCACCCTTGTGACAAGAGAGGGTTGAATCGACATGCTCGATAACTGAACGATAGAAGATTGTAAGTCAAACTCGAAGTCATACGCCGCAATATCCTCAAGCATCTTTCACTCCTGAATCATCATATGTGCCACCAGGCCTCGTGGTTGACGACTAAGGGCATCCGCCACCACGTTCGCCTTGCCCGGGTGATACTAAAGATCGAAATTATAATCCTTTAGGAGCTCCATTTAACGTCTCAGTCGCATATTTAAATCAGACGGTGAGAAGAGATACTTCAAGCTCTTGTGGTCGGAGAAGAGCTCAAACCTAACCCCATAGAGATAGTGCCTCCAAACCTTTAGTGCGAAGACGACTGCTACAAGCTCGAAATCATGCGTGGAGTAGTTCAACTCATGGACCTTGAGTTGGAGAGAAGCATAAGCCACTGGCTTCCCGTGCTGCATCAGGACAACACCCAAACCGACACCCAAGGCATTGGTAAACACCACAAATCCATCATTCCCGGAGAAAAGAGTGAGGACAGGAGCGGACGTGAGGCGGTCCTTCAACTCCACAAATGCTCGCTCACAGGTGTCACTCCACATAAACTCTGCGCCCTTCCGGGTCAACCTGGTCAGCGGTGCCACGATACGAGAAAATCCTCAATAAAGCATCGATAATATCCCACCAAACCAAGAAAACTGCAGATCTCGAACGCGTTCATGGGCTGGCCCCACTGACGCACTAAATCTATCTTCGAGGGGTCCACTGCGACACCCTTCCTCGTCACCACGTGACTAAGGAACTTCACCTCCTCCTGCCAAAACTTACACTTAACCAGCTTCGCATTGAGCTGGTGGGCACGGAGGGTCTACAACACAACCTCTAGATGCTGCTCGTGGTCCTCGCGGGTCCTTGAATAGATCAGAATGTCGTCGATGAACACCACAACAAACTGATCGAGATAAGGACGGAAGACCTCGTTCATCAACTGCATAAAAATGGTGGGTGCATTGGTCAGCCCAAAGGACATGACCTGAAACTCAAAGTGACCATAACACGTCCTGAAAGATGTCTTCAGGATATCCTCCTCTCGAGTCGAATCTGATGATAACCAGACTGCAAGTCAATCTTCAAAAAGAACTGTGCACCCTGTAGCTGATCAAATAAATCATCAATCCTCAAGAACGGATACTTGTTCATGATCGTGACCTGGTTGAACTCGCGGTAATCCATGTAGAGCCTCAACGAGCCATCTTTCTTCCTGATGAATAGTATCGGTGCTCTCCACGGTAAACTGCTCGGACGGATGAAACCCAACTCACGTAACTCGTTCAACTGCTATTGCAGTTACCGCAACTCCATCGGTGTCATACGATACGGGGCCTTCGAGATAGGCGTGGTACCAGGCACAAGATCAATCTGAAAATTAATATGTCGGCGCGGCGGCAGACCCAGAATCTCCTAAAATATGTTGGGGAAAACACAAACAATCGGTAACTAATCAAAGTTCACTGTTACGGGATCCTCTACAGCACAAGACATCAAACAAGACAGCAACTCTCCTCTGAGCTCGGCTACGAACTGGAACTGTAGCAAGCCGAGTATACAAAATGTGACTGTCCTCGTGGAGCAGTCCAATACGGCGTGATACTCGGCGAGCCAATCCATACCTACGATGACGTCGAACTCTGACATCGGCAACACAAATAAGTCGACAGGCAAGAAAGTCTCTCCCACCAACACGAGGCAAGGCGAACAGAATCGGCCTAACACTGTGGTCTTCCCCAAGAGCGTTGACACAGATAACCCCTCACGGGCAGACTCTACCGACATTCCAGTCAAACGACAAAAGTCCTCGAACATAAAAGAATGAGATGCACCAGAATCGAACAGAACTCGAGCAATGCAAGCAAAAACTGGAAGAATACCCTCAACAACTTCTCCTGACGACTGCGGGTCCTATTGAGCCGTGTAGGATCTAGCCTGAGCTGGCTGGGGAGCTGCAGTTCCCCTTTGAGGTTGCGGCTGCTGCTACTGCTACTATGGCGGCCTATTTGCTACCTCGACTGCTGCAGGGGCCTCGGCGGCTGATGTGGCTGTTGTTGTTGTGGGGGTCTCTACTGCTGCTGCGGTGGAGGCTGTTATAGCCCTCTCGGCTGCTGTTGCTGCTGGGGGTGGGGGCACTCCTGCCTACGATGTCCTACCCCACCGCATCCAAAGCAAGTACCAGTAAATTGTCGTGGAGGTGGTGACGAAGGTGCTGCTGGTGTTGCTGGTGCTTTAGCGGCTGGGCGGCCTGCGCGCCTCTGCTGAGATCTGTGCTACTATCGCTGGGAGCCACCAGAGGGGGCCTACCTCTTTCAGACTCCTCTATGATCGCGAACCCTCTGCGAGTCGGTCCATTCTGCCTCGTAGACCTGGGCCCTCTGAACTACCTCCTCGAATGTCGGGAGCATGTGCCCAACGACAGCTCTCCTAAGGCCATAACGTAAGTCGTTCTCTAAAAACGGCGGGCCTTCCGGCCCTCATCATCAACCTAGTATGGCGCATATCTAGAAAGCGCGACAAAGCGAGTCATATACTGAGCTACGGACATATCCTCTTGCACCAGAGTCTTGAACTCCAATTCACGTTGCTGTCGGATGTAATCGGGGAAGAATTGTCAGTCAAACCGGTGCACGAAGTCCTCCCATGTCCAAACGAAATTAGGCCACGCAGCACGGGCGAAGAGGCCCACCAATACTCGACCTCATCCTCAAGTATATACACTGCTAATGGGACCCGCTACTGGGTCGTGCATCTTATGGTCTCGAACATCTTCTCCACTTGGGAGTGTCATCTCTCGTCCACAGTCGGATCAGGCTCTCCCTAGAATCGGGGGGGGGGGGGGGGATTGAGCCGAAGAAAATCTCGCAATAGGGTGCTCGCGCGCTCCTGCTCTGCCTGCTCCGAGGTCTCAGCGAGATGCCTGCCCTGCCCATGAAGGGCGTTGACACAGCCTGAAGCAACTGTTGTAACTGGTCGGCACTAACTGAATGGTAAAGGTTGCGCTGGTCTCGGACAGAGGCATAGGATCTGTAGGAGTCTTAGGTGTGGGAACAGGAGGCTCAGGTCGGGGAACGGGAACTGTGGGTGGTGGAGCGGGAACCACTCGGGTCGCTCAGGCTCCTCGGGTGCCTCACCTAAGCGGCATGACCTACGAAAAGGAACAAAGGTATTTACCAGCCTTGAGAACCCTCAAAGGCTCAGACGTTAGGGAATTAAACCAGAAGGTTAAGCATTCGGGACCTAATTGTCCCAAGCTCATAATAGACATGTGATGTTTTCTTAGTTATTCCCAAGTTATGCTTTGATACCAACTTCTATCACACCCCAGACTCAGAAATCGGGCTCACAAAATTTTCGACAGCATCCGTAGTACCCCATTCTCGACTCCTAGCACCCATATATCAGGTTCCAATCCTGGGATCCTACAAGGAGGATTTTTAACGTACATTTATCTCGTAAGAAGCATAACCAAGCATAACTGACAACAACAATAACAAAAGCATCACCACATATCGACTATAATAAAAAACTTTAAGTACAATGCATAAGGGAAATACAATATCAATATCAAAAGCTCCAAAAGTCGGTTACACACTCCAAGCTCAATGCTACTGTGGCATCCTAGCGTCACCTGCATGCAACGATCATGTATAAGCTTATAGAAAGCTCAGAGGGTGGTGTAAGTGTGTGCGCAAGGTAAGTGTCAAGTATGCAATATCAAAGTAATGCGAAAACATGTTGGTAAATCCATGGATGTTATAAGCCATACCAAGGCTTGCAATGTAAGGCCTACATGGCCAATGTTATAAACGAGATGCAACTCAAGCATACTAATCCTCATCCGAATCCACATATCAATACAGCTCAACTCTAGAATATCATCGGGGTCTAGTACACTCTACACCAGATTGCCACCCACTGGAAGCGTAACCATGCAAGTGGAAGAGACCACACTATTCGCCTGGCGAGTAGTCGGCCAATATCTACCCAACACGTCGATAGCGGACCCATTTATGAGCTGGTCAAACTCAGCCTAACTATGCCCCCTACCCTCGGGCAGGTAAGGCCACACCCCCTTCCAACCGACCAGAACACATTGGGAGACGCGACCTAACGGTATACGAACCTCACGCGCTCATGTATTCACTTGGTCTCAACGTTGGAGCAACCTTCTAGTACCATAAGGGTTTAGGGACTTTCACCCAAGGACACCCTTGCGCCCCAGTGCTAGGGCTAAAATATTTCCTGTATCCAATCCTGCCATCCATGCTGTGCCTGTAGAGGCTATGGCCCTAATGTCGCTAGGGCGTACAGTAATCATGTCACATAAATGCGAGATGCATGAGTCACACTATTCAGTCATGCAGCAATCCTGCACGTACCGTGCTCTCATATGGGGCAACTATGTCTATCAGGGAGTCTCAAAAACAATCCGTCCAATGCACATGCTATAATCAATCACTCCTCATATTAAGCATACATATGATACGCATGGGCATGAATCATGAAGTTATACTAAGCATGATCTACGGTAATGATGTACGCTATATATATATATATATATATATATATATATATATATATATATATATATATAGATAGTGGTAGCCTAGATGCCATACTACATCAAGGATGGACCTCATGGGGTGAATCATACAACAGTGGGAGTCAAGATGATGATCCTAAGTATATTAAGTGGGCTTCCTTACCCACTCTATCATATAGTAAATTGGGCTTTCTTATGGGGCTCGATACAAACAAGGTGAGTCTACAAGTTATGATGATTCCAACAAGGGTGGTGGAGAGCACTAGCATGAATGGGGCCCCAATGGTTTGGGTTAGCCCATTAGGGTAAGATGGGTAACACTTATGGGGGCCCAGTGATTTGGGATAGCCCAATGAGGTAAGATGGTCATGGGCTTAACAACGAGCCCTAGGGAGATGTACAACGGGGACATTTAACCACCGTTTACAACGTGGACATTTAACCACCATAGCTCCCAAGGTGTGGCCCATTTGGAACCTAGAATCTAACTGCAATGGGCCCCATGGCCTTTACACTAGCTAGAAAATGGATGGGCTACATAAATATTATCACATACATCATGGTGGAATCATACATCATAATTGGGCCTCACTCAAGGACCTCATATACATCACAATGGGCCTCACACAAGGGCCTCATGTTGAGGGTCAAATATTGCATGTCAGACCCCAGTTATTACCTAAATTTATGAGCATGATACTGTTTAATGGCCCGTTTAATCATGTTTGTGATGCAGGGTGTATTTACGAGCTTGGACTGGAACAGGGTGTTAAAAGCTGAGATTTAACGTTCAGAATTCACCAAAGCATGGGACGGATCCCAGGAGACCAAGATCGATGAATTTACACGCCGAAGACCCGAGGAAATCGAGAAACTGAAGCTCAAGTGGCCCGAAATTGGTACAGAATGCAAGATCACAGGGTTCCCACCATCTGTTCGGCTCGAAACCTCATATATTGCCTAAGGACCATAAATTAACCGTACATGACAAATTTCAGCCATTGGATCTTTCTGGAAGTGGCCCAATGGATAGATCAGCCCATAAATCTGTGAATTGGGGCCCACTTGATATCCGAATATGTTTCAATTTTTGTCTCAACGAGTTGAATGAAGTGCCAGCGAGGATGAAAAGAGCAGATTTCTCAACAACATCAAAGAGGACCCCACATGGGGATATGTGCACGTACACCAGCCATGCACCACAAGAGATCAAGCCGGTCAGCGTTGCGCTGACCGACGCATCTCCTTCTCCTTCTCTGTTTCAAACAGCGGACGCACCCGATCCACTGGTTTTACGCAGTGGAGCCCACTCTTCATCCAAATCATCCATCTGAACCGTCCATTGACTCTAGAGGGAGGGCGTAACTCACGCCTAGGTGACGGAATGGAAGAGAACAACGACGATCGATTTTTCACAGTGCAAACGCAATTCGGATGGTTTACTGGAAACTCGGTGGGTCACACCGAATCCAATGCAAAAACGCTCATAGTCGAACAATTTTTCGATACGAGTCCATTGGACGGAGTGGATCTCATCTCTGGTGATGATCTGGGGGTCGCCTGAGCATCCCAGAGTAACGTCCGACCGCCGTGGACCCTACAGCCCTCTTGATCGTGATCGGCCGGCCAATCCAGACCATCCATTGGATCCGTACAAGGAGTCTGACCAAAACCCTGGCCTTCCTTGCAACCATGCATTCAAATCAGATCGCTAGTGTTGGAGTTTTATGCGGACATTGATTCATGTAGTGGCCCACCAAGAGTTCAGATCTTCTTGAAGATTTGCATGGTGTGTTAAATCAACCCCACAGAGCCAATGGACGGCTCTGATGAGGTGTGAAGTTGCTAAGTGGACCCCACCGACTTCGACCACAACGAAAAAGGAAACCTTTGTTCCCGCTGTTGTTATACGCAAAACATAGCTGCGTAAGGAGCCCACCGACTGGCTGCCTATAAGAAGGAGAGAGCGCTGAGACGTGGAAATCATTCAAGCAGCCGTGGAGGCATCCTGGACGTGTGAAGAGCAGGGGAGTTAAGAGTTTGGTTTCTTTTATTTTTATTTATTTTTCTTTTTAGAGTTAGCCGTATCACGGCGGGCTACACCTCTTAGCTAGGGCTAAGAGGTGAAGCTTGTGGCGTGATGGGAAGATTTTACAGTTTTGATTCATGTTTGAACTGATTTTGATTCTAGTTAATTATAAGGTATGCTTTTAGTCCTTAATGGTTTGTTGTGACTGAAATTACAATAGATCTGTGATGGCTGCGGATTAGTTTAATTCATACATCTCTCTAATTGGCTGTGGATTAGTTTAATTCTGTTGTTTACTTTGTCTCATGGGCATGGTTTTGTGATGGAATCCACTCTAATTTACATCAGTCTTATCTCTTGAAAACTAGATCAAAAGAAGTTCAGATTGATTTTCATGGTTATATCTTCCAACTAGATGATGATAGGACTCGAAGTTCAGTTGAGTTCATGAATCAAGCGTAGATCTCCCTGATCTCTACGAGTGGATCCTCTGAATCCCTAATTTCCTACTTTTAAATTCTATAAATTTTAGTTTCCTCTTTCACCATTATTCACTTATATTCACCTGATTTAAATTTCATCTTAGTCTAGTCCTAGTTCTAGTTAGTTTCAAATTATGTATAGGTTTCAGTCCCTTGGGATTCGACCTCGGTCTCACCGAGTTTATTACTACATCACAACCCTACACTTGGGGAGTGAACAAGTTTTTGGCACCGTTGCTGGGGACTGACGGCTGCGATTCTCTGAAATTAATTAGGTTAAGATTAGGATTGTTACTAACTTTAGTTTTAGATTTTTATTTCTATTTGATTTCTAGAAACTAACATATTTTTCCTATTTTGTAGGATCATGACATAAGCTTCTAATTTAGTAATTCCATTCCAATTTCTCTAATTTTAGAATTAAGGATTCTAATATAGGAAATTCCAACCTGGTAACTTCTTTCTAATTCTTTCTCTTTCTATTTCTAGATCTCTTATTGCTGTAGGATTTTTTCTTCTTTTATTCTAGGATTAGACTCAGAAGGGTTCACCATGGAAGCTTGGGTACGTGTCTATGCTGAGATGGATAAGCAATTTTGGGGAATGCCTTAGGGTTTTGGAATTCAACGTATAACTCAAGATTTTTCTCCATCAAGAACTGACATTGAGAACCGACTAGAACGTCATGTTCCATCGGTTAATAGGTCTGTATACGATCATAATTATGGGAATGAGGATTATTATCAACCATCATATTCTCCCATGTATGATCAGTATGACTATAACCAGTGGAACCATCAAAACTGGGAAGATGAACCAACAACATGTTGTAATGATTATTCTCTTGGATACCCTACCTTTGAGAACCAACCAGAAACGATCCAAGAGAATTCATTTCAGCATAACATGGAGTGTCTTGCGGAAATTAGAAAAGCAATGGAAGCACTCAATTCGTGCCTCGATAGGATAGAGGAAGCTCGCTCATCCCAACTACAATCTAATCCAGAAATACAATGCGAGGAAAGTGATCCTCACTCATTTTTTACGAAATCTGGAATTTGGAATGAGGAGTTAGATTCCATTAATGAGCATACGGTTCAATTCCACGATGAGTCGATCTCAATAACTGTTCAAAAGAATGGTGGAGATACATGGGTGTCTTTCAAATACAGTGATGATGACACACCTTCCTTATATGACACATGGAATCTCAATGATGAGGTAGAGGTTAGTTTATTCGAACCTCGACCGAATTTAGGTATAGAATGTGAGGAAAGCGATCCCATCCCAAGTGTGCACTGCACAGAATTAGACAATGATGCGTATTGGGATGATGATCATGAACGTGCAGCCCAAATTCTAGTCTCAAGTTTGGTCCAGGTCAATGATCAAGAAGTACACGAAGTGAGCGGTCATAATGAGCCACCCCTCTCACCTGACGTGTCTGATTTAAAAGTGGAGGATGAGCCCCTTACAACCGACCCTTCTAACTCCTGCGAAACATGTTTGGGACACTCCTTTGAATCAAATGATGATGTGATTCAGGAGAAGGACGAGTTGCTCACTACAACTCTATAATTTGAAACCACTCAGTTGTGGCCACCATCTGAGCTGTACACGTTTGACAATTCAACGCCTCAATTGAGTAGTTTCAATGAATAGAGAGATAACATCGATGCTTCACCTATTGATCTTCAACCTATCTGTGCGGGATTGGAGCAAGAGAGCGTACCCCCATCCACTTTTAAGGATGATGAATCCCTTGGGCAGATCATCACGAGCTCCAATGTGGAAAATAAGTCACACTCAGTTGAACTTCCCAACTCTTGGGATGATTGCTTGGCACACTTTGCAGATTCAAACGATCCCATGTCAAAAGATAAAGTGGATGCCTTGCAAGACAACATCTTGGTAGTCATCACTAACTGAGAGAACCCTTATTCTGAAGCCCCTTCCTCCCGTGATCCTAAACGTCCACCATTAAAGGAAGAGGAGCTGAAAATTGAACCGAAGTTTGACACTTCGAAATGTGTTGAGAGTAAATCACTTCTTGCGAAGTTTTCTAAACTTTATCTACTTGTAGTCTCTGATTCACCATGGGATACTAACTTTGAAACTTTTTCTGACGCAGGTGAATCATATATACTTTGGATACCTCAGGCAAATCAACGACTAATTTTTAATGAGGTATATAAGTTTCTCTGAAAGTCGAGCTCCAGGGCATCCAAGCCTATTGCAAAAAGGGCTTTTGGATGATCTTGTTGAAGAACTTACTGAGAAACTTATCAAGATACTGGCCAAAAGAGGAACCTTACAGCATGATTGAGTAGTTTTTCCCTGCTTTCATAGGACTAGGGTAGTTTCTTTATGTTATTCTAGGTTAGATGGTTTTATGTCATTAGGTTAGTTTACTTCCTGCATTATTTTAGGATAGTTTGCTTTCATGTCTTCACTCTCGTGCTGACCGGCTTTCATACTGCTGTCTCTTGGAAAGTCTCTCTCTCTTGATTCGTTATCCAGGTACTATCTTTCCATCACTTTTCTTTTATTTTCGTTGTCCCATGTGCATTACATATTCATATCTTTTACATTGAGGATAATGTAGATTTTAGGTTGGGGGTGGGCGATTAGGTTACCTAATCAGTGTTTTGTTGGTCTTGAGCAAAAATTCTGAAAATTTTTAAATTTTTCTAGAATTTCTTGTGAATTCGAAGTGATTTTAACAGCCATCTTGGATTTAGAATTACAAGATAAGTAATGTTGGTAATTTATGACTCTTAGATTCAGTTATCTGTTAGATTTCACAGTTAAGTTTGAATTGTTAATCCATTATTAGAAGCTGTAAACATTGATTGAGTCATGATTTCACATACCACATCTCGCTTACACATTAAGGTTTCAGTTCGATATTGAAGGATTGACTTGGTAATCAATAAGCATGAAAGGAACCAACCTGGGGAATTTGTCCATCATGTTCAATAAGAAGAAGGAAAGAAAAAGAAAATACCCAGCTACAAGATAGTTGCCTACGGAAAGGGTTGGGCGAACGAACTTCACCATAGGTTTGCTCCCTATAGGTGTAGATTCGATTCTCCATGGTTGACATTTGGAAAATTAGGTGACTAGTTGTCACTATAGGTTTGCTCCCTATAGGTGAGGATTTGTTTCCCCTCCTTAGCACTACTGTTCATAGAAAAATCAAAAGCTGTTAGAATGAAAAGTTGATCTGCGAGGCAAGTTTTGGTTTAGGTTGGTTGCCCTGAGTACTCTTGTTGGTTACCAATGATATCATGAAATAACGAATTGAATCTTAATGTTGATAAGCCAAGATTACACTATACACCCATGAAACTCAATGCTTAGAATTTGTCTGATTGAGGGATTAATACTTTAAACTCGATTATGAAATTTACCGTGTGCTTAAGTCCAGGAGAGAGTAATGCCCAACATTCATGAATCTTAAAATTCTAGGATCTGAATTGTCTTTCAAAAGACACTCGAGTTTATAAAATTTTCCTATAAGTCTCAACTTAGTTTTCACATACTTTGCTCGAGACTAGCAAAATGTTGGTTGGGGGTTGTGTTGATGGTTAAATATTGCATGTCAAACCCCAGTTATTACCTGGATTTATGAGCATGATACTGTTTAATGGCCCGTTTAATCATGTTTGTGATGCAGGGTGTATTTACGAGCTTGGACTGGAACAGGGTGTTAAAAGCTGAGATTTAACGTTCAGAATTCACCAAAGCATGGGACGGACCCCAAGAGACCAAGATCGACGAATTTACACGCCGGAGACCCTAGGAAATCGAGAAACTGAAGCTCAAGTGGCCCAAAATTGGTCCAGAACGCAAGATCACAGGGTTCCCACCATCTGTTTGGCTCGAAACCTCATATATTGCCTAAGGACCATAAATTAACTGTACACGACAAATTTCAGCCATTGGATCTTTCTAAAAGTGGCCCAACGAATATATCAGCCCATAGATCTGTGAATTGGGCCCGTCTGATATCCGGATATGTTTCAATTTTTGTCTCAACGAGTTGAATGAAGTGCCAGAGAGGATGAACGAAGTAGATTTCAAAGAGGACCCCACATGGGGCACCGCAAAAGCCCAAGTCGGTTAGCGTTGCACTGACTGACGCATCTCCTTCTCCTTCTCTGTTTCAAACAGCGGACGCACCCGATCCACTGGTTTTACGCAGTGGGGCCCCACCCTTCATCCAAATCATCCATCTGAACCATCCATTGAGTCCAGAGGGAGGGCGTAACTCACGCCTAAGTGACGGAATAGAAGAAGACAACGACGATCGATTTTTCACCGCGCAAATGCAATTCGGACGGTTTACTAGAAACTCGGTGGGTCACACCGAATCCAATGCAAAAATGCCCATAGTCGAACGGTTTTTCGACACGAGTCCATTGGACGGAGTGGATCTCGTCTCTAGTGATGATCTGGGGGTCGCCTGAGCATCCCAGCGTAACTCATTACGCATGTACGTGCGTAACGGACGTCCGACCGCCATGGACCCTACAGCCCTCTTGATCGTGATCGGCCAGCCAATCCAGACCGTCCATTGGATCCGTACAAGGAGCCTGACCAAAGCCCCAGCCTTCCTTGTAACCATGCATTCAAATCAGATCGCTAGTGTTGGAGTTTTTTGTGGACGTTGATTCATGCAGTGGCCCACCAAGAGTTCAGATCTTCTTGAAGATTTGCATGGTGTGCTAAATCAACCCAATAGAGCCAATGGACGGCTCCGATGAGGTGTGAAGTCGCTAAGTGGACCCCACCGACTTCAACCACAACGAAAAAGGAAACCTTTGTTCCCGCTGCTGTTATACGCAAAACAGAGTTACGTAAGGAGCCCACCGACTGGCTGCCTATAAGAAGGAGAGAGCGCTGAGACGTGGAAATCATTCAAACAGCCGTGGAGGCATCCTGGACGTGTGAAGAGCAGGGGAGTTAAGAGTTTGGTTTCTTTTATTTTTATTTATTTTTCTTTTTAGAGTTAGCCGCATCACGGCGGGTTACACCTCTTAGCTAGGGCTAAGAGGTGAAGCTTATGGCGTGATGGGAAGATTTTACAGTTTTGATTCATGTTTGAACTGATTTTGATTCTAGTTAATTATAAGGAATGCTTTTAGTCCTTAATGGTTTGTTGTGACTGAAATTACAATAGATCTGTGATGGCTTTATGTATTTCTGTTCCATTATTGTGATTATGCAGTTAGGAAGCCCTATTGGTCACCATCGCCCCTTGGACATGGTTGAGTGATGGAAACTCTTCCTGACATTCATACATCTCTCTGATTGGCTGTGGATTAGTTTAATTCTGTTGTTTACTTTGTCTCATGGGCATGGTTTTGTGATGGAATCCACTCTAATTTACATCAGTCTTATCTCTTGAAAACTAGATCAAAAGAAGTTCAGATTGATTTTCATGGTTATATCTTCCAACTAGATGATGATAGGACTCGAAGTTCAGTTGAGTTCATGAATCAAGCGTAGATCTCCCTGATCTCTACGAGTGGATCCTCTGAATCCCTAGTTTCCTACTTTTGAATTCTATGAATTTTAGTTTCCTCTTTCACCATTATTCACTTATATTCACCTGATTTAGATTTCATCTTAGTCTAGTCCTAGTTCTAGTTAGTTTCAAATTATGTACAGGTTTCAGTCCCTTGGGATTCGACCTCGGTCTCACCGAGTTTATTACTACATCGCAACCCTACACTTGGGGAGTGAACACCTCACATACATCACAATGGGCCTCACATAAGGGCATCATATACATGATATTGGGCCTCACCACATGGGCCTCATATACATCACAATGGGCTTCATCATAAGGGCCTTATATACATCACAATGGGCCACATCACATGGGCCTCATAAACATATCAATGGGCGGCATCACATAGGCCTCATATACATTACCATGGGCCTCATATAAGAGCCTTACATGCATCACATTGGGCCTCATCACAAGGGCCACATATATATCACATTGGGCCTTATGGGGTAGCCCATGATTCAGTAAAAATGAATGGGTAGCATGTACAATATACACATCAATGTGAGCCTCAGCCCTATGGGCCTCACATTAGGATGGACAGTGTGCTTACAACACACATCAAGGTGGGCTTGAACAATTTAGGTGGGCGCAGATCATACAACAGGTGGGCCCTGCGTTTACACAGCAGGTGGGCCCACCATCCAGGCTGGACGGTGTGGAATACAACACTTACATCACGGTAGGCTCCCACGGTGCGGATACAACACATATCATCAAGGTAAGCCCCACCGTCCAGCCTATCTAGACGGTGGATGGGATGGATGAAACGCATGCATCATAGGTGGGTCCACACGTGTGGATGCAAACATCCACCAAGATGGGTCCCACGTCCAGTGGATGGATGACTGACATGGATAAAACATATACACCCTGGTGCATCCAGCACTGTCCCACGCTGGACGGTGTGGACAACACATACAGCAGGGTGGGTCCCACGTGGTGGCCCACCATGGTTTTGGATCAGCTGATATTTGTGATTTCTTTCATCCAGGCATGTCCAGACGGACAGGCAGCAAGCCCGTCCGTTGGACAGTCTAGCAAGGTGGGCCCATCTCGTGGACGGCGTGGATAAAATTCCTACATCATGGGGGGCCGCAAACAGGGAAGAGAGAGAGAGAGAGAGGAGAGAGAGAGAGAGAGAGACGTGTGATGGAGGGCTTCGCCACTATGAGCCCTCATAGGATTACAATACATACATCAAGATGGGTCCCAATTCTTATGGGCCCACAATATAAATCAGTGGTGGAAATCCCTTTCCTCCAACAATCGTAAGGTCTAGATGACCTTGTTACAATAGGAAAATAAACATCATGATCAGGTCCATGGAGAATGGCCCCATCATGGGATGAACATATGAATCATGGTGGGCCATCGGCCACACTTAGGGTACAAAGTGAGATCCATACCATCAATCAATAATCCCTACTTGGCCCATCATCAAAATCACAAATCTAGTCCTATAAACACCCACCGATAACACTTCTTGGTTCCTTAAAATGCTAAGCTCCTTGGCTTCTTCTTTGATGGAAGATGATGAAGATCGAAGGGTTGGATTGTGAGATTTGGGGTAGGAAGTGGGCCACACACTTGGTTCTTCTCTTCTTGGAATGCTTGGATGGTCACTCTCTTTGGGTTGCTTGGAAATGGTAGAGAGAATGAGAGGGAGAGGGGATGTGATGGGATGAAAAGGGATGGGTGTGTGTAAGAGAGATTGGATGGAGTGATGGGTTGTGTACTTGACTAGTGATGTGAAAGGTGGTAGAGATTCTCTCGAAATTCGCAACATGCGGTATTTCCTTGAAATATACGTGGTATCGCATCTATGCGCAAGATGCAATATTGAAACCGTGGCGACGATGTGTCACTAGGGTATAGGTTTCGAGTCATGTTGACTTAGATTTATGGGATGCGACTTAAATCACGCGTAAATGCCGACTACAGGTCGCGGGTTGCCAGAATTCGACAGGGACGATCGCGGAGGTCTAAGGAATGATACGGTCTAGGATACGGGCCTTACACTCTTCTCCAGAGGATTTTGGTATTTTGTGTCTTTTATGGATTGTACTACCAAGATGACATGAATCTATCTCCTCAAAAGTAAAAGTGAAGTGTTTGAAACTTTTAGATCTTTTCATGTTTGGTTGATTAATTAGTTTGATGCAAAAGTCAAGGTCCTTCACTATGATAATGGTGGCAAACACCTTTTCACTGTTTTTTTTTTCTACCTTCGTCAGCACGACATCGAGTCAAACACTACTTGTGCTTCCACTCTCAGCAAAATGGGATGGTAGAAAGAAAAAACCATCAATTGTTAAATATCACTCGTTTCTTCCTCACTGAGATGCATGTTCCCAAACGCTATTGGGGAGATGCAATTCTCACCACATGTTATTTGGCCAATCGATTGCCTCATTTTGCTTTGAACTTTCAGACTCCGATTTCGTTGTTTAAGAAAGTTCACCATGTCACTGATATTCCTCTTCGCATTTTCGGCTGCACTGCTTATGTGCATGACTTATCTTCCTCTCAAATAAAGTTATCAAATAAATCCATCTCTTGCATGTTTTTTGAGTATTCACCTACCCAAAAAGGTTATAAATTTGTGGATCCTCATACTGGTTGTCATTATGTCACTTTAGATGAGACATTTTTTTAGTCTCTCAGTTTCGTTTCTCCGAAGACTTCATCTCCTCCCTTATCCCCACACGTTATTCCTATCCCTTTGCTAAACTCACCGACCCTTACCTCACTTCCTCCACCATCACCATCATCTCCTCCATCTTCGGTAGTACCTTCCTCATCTGAACCATTCTCTCCGCCATCACTTCACCCACCTTCGCCTCCGCCTCCACCTCCACCTCCACCTCCATCTCCACCACCACCACCACGCAGCTCCACTCGCCCCAACACTCGACCTCTTCATTTACAAGACTATGTTTGCACTTAAGTCTCATCTATCTTACAACACAGAAAAGGGCAAGCTAACATGTCACTGCCTCCACCCTCATCAGGCGCTCCGAGGTCTACTTCTGACTTAGATCTTTCTGCTTCTCCGGGGAAAGGTATTAGTCCTTGCACGTTTCATCCTATTCAACATTTCATTTCCTATCAATAATTATCTCCATCCTACAAAAATTTTATTGCTAATGTTGATTCTGTCTCTATTCCTACACGAGTGGATATGGCCTTGGCACACCCTCACTCGAAGCATACTATGCTTGAGGAGATAAATGCCTTACGAAAAAATCAAACTTGGGAGCTTGTTGATTTATGAGTCGGAAAACATGTTGTGGGTTGTAAGTGGATTTACACTGTTAAGCATAACCCTGATTCATAACTCAAGTGGTAGACTGAGTGAAAGATACCTCGTTTCAACACTGAGGTCTTAGTATCGATTCCCTAGTGGGGGTGGCTAACAGTGAAGTGTGAACTGACAATGGGTATACTAACAAGCTAACCAAAAAAAAAAAAAAGCATAACCCTGATGGTACCATTGATTGGTACAAAGCATGCTTTGTTGCAAAAGGCTTCACACAGACTTATAGCATTGACTACATAGAGACTTTTGCCCCGGTTGCAAAAATGAATTCTATTCAGGTTCTCTTATCTATGGCTGCAAATTTGTGTTGGCCATTGTATTAACTTGATGTCGAGAATTCTTTTTTACATGGTGACCTTCATGAAGAAGTGTATATGTCCTTACCTCCTGGGTTTCATCGTAAGGGGGAGGAACATAAAGTCCATCGTCTTCGCAAGTCCATCAGCAATCACCACGGGCATGGTTTGACAAATTCGCTCATGTCATGTAGGCTACCCACTTTCACCAGTGCAGCTCCAATCATTCTGTTTTTTTGGAAGCGCACCACCAGTGGGCTCATAGTAGTCTCGATCTACGTTGATGACATCATTGTTATGGGCGATGATTCTGCTACTATATCCGGCATTAAATCACATCTTGCTAGCACCTTTGAGGTAAAAGATTTGGGCTCCTTGCATTATTTTCTCAACATTGAGATTGCTCATTCTCGCTATGGTATTTCCTTATGTCAGAGGAAATATGCAATGGACTTACTAAATGAGACAGGCATGCTGGGCTATAAACCTGTTGCTACTCCTCTTGAAGTCAATCATCAGCTCACCTCTCTCAATGGTGAGTCTCTCTCTGATCCTGGTCCTTATCAGTGACTATTGGCTAACTTATTTACCTAACTATTATAAGACCTAATATCTCTCATGCTGTGAGTGTGCTTAGTCAATTTATGCATTCACCGTGGTCATTTGGATGTTGCCTATTGTGTTCTCTGTTATCTTAAAGGTTCTCCTGGTAAGGGTCTTCTTTATTCCAAACATGGACACTTGTCTTCTGATACAGACTAGGCCGGTGCCAAAGATGATCAGAAATCGGCAACCGGTTACTGCTCGTTTGTGAGGGGGAAATTTGGTTACTTGGAAAAGTAAGAAGCAGCTGATTGTTAATCGATCCAGTGTTGAGGCCGAATACAGGGCTATGGCCCATACCACTTGTGAGTTACTTTGGCTAAAGAAATTCCTGACTGATCTTGGCTTCTCTCCATCTATACCTATGCAGATGACGTGTGATAATCAGGCTGCCATTTATATTTCTAGCAATCCGGTCTTCCGTGAGTGCACAAAGAATATTGAGGTGGATTGCCATTTTATTTAAGAGAAAATTAAGTCCCATGAAATTGTAACTCCACATGTTCGCACTGGGGACCAACTGACAAATGTTTTCACTAAACCTCTTTCACGTGACTAGCATGACGCAATCACTTCCAAGCTTGGCCTTTCAAATATCTTCCGACCCAGAAGCTACAATGTTGAAGTCTCAAGAAGCTACATTATTGAAGTTCAAGAAGCTACAATGTTGAAGTTCAAGTCTTAAGAAACAACTCAAGAAATGACTTCAAGACTAATAAGCAACGCATGAAGTAGTTTTATGCTGATGAAGATCTCAAGTTTAAAGCTACAACAAGTTCAAGATCTCAAGCCTGATATGGTTCAAAAAAATCTACATTCGTTGAATGGTTGAAGTTCAATGTCCATACGACATGGTTCAGGTTTGAATGACCTTAGGTTGACCCTTTAAGTAGGTCACTTTGGATACATAAATCAAATGTTTATTTTACATAAGTTTGGTCTATTCTACGACCAGTCCTAGCTCTTGTTCGACCAGTCCTAGCATTGGTTCGACTAGTCCAAGAAATTCCACGACCAGTCCTAAGTTGTTGAAGATTTTTCGGAATTTTATGGTACACCCACGACCAGTCCTGGAGGTCCTTCGACCAGTCGTAGGTATGGCTTCGACTCATCCACGACCAGTCGTAGAGCTACGACTCAAAGTCCAGCAACCTAATCTATGGTCCTACGATCAGTCGTAGAGATCTACGACCAGTCGTAGGTGACCCACGACTAGTCGTAGGCTTCTCACGACCAGTCGTGGAACGACTTTCAAATATCGCGCTCAATATTTCAAATATCTGTTAGAGCTACGACCAGTCAAAGGTTTCTAAGACCAGTCGTAGGAGCGATTTTTGCTTCTATAAATTGAAAACGAAATTCAGAGTTTTCACACTTCAACTCGATTCAATTCAAGAAATTTCAAGTGATCACTCTGAGATAAGTCTGTGTTTATTTTAAGCTACATTGTGCTTATTTAATATTCCTTTTGTTAGCTTATTTAATTGATTTTGTTTCTGTATTCCAATCTTTTTTTGAAAAGAGGAATTATCTTATTCCTTCTTCTTGGAATCAAAATCAAATATAGCTACGCCCAACTAGTTAAAATTTAAAATCAATTAGAATTTAGAACCATATGAATGTGAGTATTGGAAATTGAACTTTGACATTCAATCATCTACTCCGATTGGTTCTACCGGGCTGCTACGAAAAGGAGAAATCCAGGTATTTTACAATTCTGTAAAATTTATTTACTTTTGGTTTTGTTTGAGGTTAAGCCAGAAAAATCTCATTGTATTGGTTGTTTGAGGTTGAACCAGAAAAAAATCTCATTGTATTGGTTATCTGAGGAGAGCCAGAAAACTCAGAAAAGAGGGGTTTTTGAATTGTGTAAGCCCAAGTGAAAAAGACACAATTGTAAGGTTTTTGTGAACCTGTGAAAACCTATTTGATAGTGAACGCTAATATCCCCTGTGTGAGGATATTAGGAGTGGAGTAGCTTTCTGTGTGGCTGTTGAAAGACAGTTGGTGTACACACAGGCGAACCACTATAACTCTTTGTCTTGTGGATTGAATGCTTGCTTAATTTTCATATCTTTTATCATTCAATTGTGTGGAATGTACAAGTGGATGTGAATGTTGTAACTATTTACATTTCAAGTAAGTGTGGGGATTGTGTAATAATTTAGATCTATACTTCTGCATTTAATTTCAATTCCTTGCTATTTCATTTACTTCTATTAAAATTGAGTCCTGATCCAAAAGATGTTCTAGAAATAAGGTTGTCCTACCATAAGCCCTTGTTTATTATGGTGTAAGGTTGTCCTTAGAACTGAATTTGTATCAATCTCTCAATACTTATTTATCAAGGTGATTCAAATTTAGCATTGTGAATTGATTCATAATTGTAAGGCTATTGGTTTACTTTATTCCGCTGATTTTATTTTAATTGGCATAGTCCTATTCAGCCCCCCACCCCCCCCCCCCCCCCTCTAGGACATATAGCTTGGCCTTTTCAGATGCCACATAAATTTGGAAGTATAGAGAAAAAAAAAAAAGAAAAGAAAAGAATATGGACAACTATTCTTACATGTTTTTTTTTTTTTGACAATCATCTGCATCAAGGATTTCCACATTTCTCAAAATACCTTGATTCAAAATTAAAGGCCAAAATGGTCTCAAGTTATTCCTGTAAACGAAACCGAGAAAAAATATTTAGTTACCCATTCACCGAAACTTGAAATCGAAAATATATAAAAACGTATTTTTTTATGAGAAGACCATGTAATATAAGTGAAAGCAGTTCCAGTTTTAAAAATTGGTTTATTTTTCACTTAGATTTGCTTTATTTAACATTACACCATGGCCCCGCACCTTAGCATTTCCTCTTGGCCTACCAGCTCCTTTTCCCATTCCTCTTTCAATAATAACGTCGATACTATAAAAATAATAAACCTGGCTTAGAAGGATATAATGTAAGAAACAATCAAATGCAAAATATATAAAATATTATACATACCTAGCTTCTTCAGATGCATTATCAACTTGCTTATATGTAGGGCAATTTCGTTTATCATTCCCAATAACCCACTTGTTACACCCACAACATAACTTGTTATTCTCTTCCCTACCAGATTTAAATCTTTTATTCTTGTGGCCTTTAGTACTTACAACCATTGGATCAAATACTACGAAGGGGTTCTTATAATGTGAATTGACAAGTGAGTTGCTTTCACCTCCCTCAACATTATGACCAATACTGACATCTTTTTCAACTCCACTTTGTTGACAAACATTTGTAACCAAATTTCGCAAACATGACAAAATAGGTTGCATGATTTCAGGAGCCCTCGTCCCTTCATTTATTAAATAGTTCATCATACGAAATATTTCATTACGTCCCAAGATGGTTGACTCATCAATATTTTCAGATGGAGGACTTGGGTCACTTTTATATTTTTCCTTTACGTTACATGTCCACCTTGTAAGTATATAATGAGATGGCATTTTTATGACAGATTCCTCCTTGAACACAGCTAATAAATGCCTACAAACAATTCCACGAAATTCAAAGCTTCGACAAGTACAAGAACCGAATTGTTCATCGCCATTCCAAATAACTGTATATATTTTATCATTCCTTCTATAGTCAAATATATTATATGTACTCAATGGTCCATTCTTCTCTACCAACTTACAAAGAAGTGAAACAATTTCTTTTACCTCAACTTGAAATTCATAAAACACTTCTCTTGTATAAATATTTGTCATATCTGCTTCAATATCGATTGGGGTTATTGCTATAGGCGTACTATAAGAGATGTCAGCCTTCAGTTCATCATGACTCTGTTTTTCTAAAGCACGATCATAACCTTGTGTAAATTCCAATATTGTTGACTTATGACTAACAAAATAATCAAAAAATGCGTTCATGCCCTCACTTCGTTGTGTTGTCGACATCCCAGCATAAAATGTCTTCTTAACGTAAGATGGAACCCACATCTTGCGTATCGTGTACAGATCCTGCAACCATTTATTTCCTTCAAGATTATAATCTGCAATCATCTTCAACCACAATGTCTCGAATTCATCTTCCTCATTGCACTTATACACAGTTTTTCCAATCAATGTTGAAGGATGGATTTTCGTTAATAACTTGACCAAACTTCTTTGGAAGCTTTTGAACAATATGCCACATGCACAATCCGTGCTTCGTATTTGGAAATATGTTTGCAATTGCAGTAGCAATGGCAGGATCTTGATCTGTGATTATGGCCTTTGGATGCTTCCCTCCCATAGCTTGTAGCCATGCTCGAACCCTCGGAAGCTGAAGACAGAAGACACGAGTGGATATGATCATCAAGGAGGAAAGAATAGTTATATTAGGTGCCTTGGTGGCCCTAACCCTTGACACAAAATAATCCTTGAACTTCTAGATGATCCTAGGCTTAATAGGTATACTTTGTTAATCATCCCTTAGCCTTTGGAGCCTTAGTGAAGCATGACAAGAAAAGGTGTAAGAGGTCCTGAGCTACTGTAAATAAAACTTTCCAAACCAGCAGACTCAAAGGTGTGCTCGAGCAAAGCTCGATCGATTGAATTGATCAACCGAACATATCAAAAAATATCCAGCAAACATCTGGCCTAAATCAACTTAGTTTGAATTCTCAAGGCACAAGCTCGATCAATCAAGGGATCTTATATTCCTCTCGAGCGATCGAGCTTGATCAATTGAACATGGCCAAAACAGTGTAGCAAGTTCACTAATCAATTTTTTGCCTAACTTGATTGAATGAGGGCCAGACTTGATTGCTTGAGCCTACCCATTAGAGATCCGTTAAAGCCTTTTTGTTATAAATATTGCATTCGAATCTTTGGGCAAATCATGAATTTTGGCATTTTAGAGACCTTAATGCATCACAAGCTCTATTAAACCTCACATGCTCTATCCCAATGAAATTCATGCTTTTTTCCTTTGTGATATTCACTCTAATGAGCATTTCGAGCTCCTCTACAAGAAGATTATGATATCAAGCCTTCACTAGAGTTTAGACACTGATTCTATTTGTAAATTCTAATTTCTATCAACCTTTAGAGTGTCCGTTAAGTAGAACCCCCTACAAATTCAACTTCCCATTAGTAGGAGATTCTACCCAACCTCCATTCACATTGGTCACCTTAAAGGAGCACTAAATATAAGATTTTTTATCTTCGAGCTGAAGCCCTGGCAAAGCATTGGCATCAACAATCGGGGGAGCAAAAGGGGAGCTTCTTGAAGTACAAGAGAGCATTAATCAAGCAACCCGAGATGACACATAAACGAACTTAATCCCACAAGTAAGGTTGTCATTTGAAGAGTTCATGTATACTCCTTCCTTGCATAGGATTGAGTGTAAGAGTTTGATTGCCAAACTCAATTAGGTTATTGTGTAAAATGTTGGTTCTTATGTATGACCTAAATCAAGACATTGTGTAGGCCACCAGATATGGGTGTTTATGTATTAGTCTCTATGGGAACCTCCAACGGGAGTAAACGTAGGTCCTTAAACTAGGACCAAGGTTTGTGGATAGCCTATAGAAAACTATATAAGTCTCCAAGGGAGCCAGTCCTTATGTAGGATAGTAAATGTTAGAGGTGAACCTGATTTAAAACCTCCGATAGTGAAATCTGGTACACTCATGGATCGAGTGCATCTGCCAACAATAGAGTAGGGAAACCGAATCACTATACATGCTTGTGTTTGAGATTGTCTTTTAGCACTTGTTTAATTATGTTTATGTGATTGCTTGATGAATTATATGTATGGATGATTAGATGATTGCTAGGAGTTAGTAGTTAGCACATCCCAGACACACATGTACACTATCTTTGTAGTCTATATGATTAGACCCACTAATGGCTTGAAAGCATTAGTGTTAAATTGTGTTACTTACCGTGAATAACATATTATTTAAAATAAGAAATTGTCTGTTAAATGACTAAAATTTTATTTGGTCTTAATCACCCCCCACCCCCCCGGGACATAGCCACCATTCTATCGCCCTACCCAGCTTCCTCACACATAGCCCCTGGGCCCACCACTTGCAATTTCAATAATGACTAAGAAATTAGAACACTAATGGAGAAGCACTCCTAAAGGATCACCAGAAAAGAAGAAGAAGTTTCCGACCCCTCCTAAAATGACTAATCATATTAGAGAGTTGTTAAAATAGGTTGCCCTCCTAAATAAGAAAAGTAGAAAAATGCTTATTTAGGAAAACAACAACTAGAGGAGGAATAATATAGGTAAATCTCCTACCAAACATAGATCTCCAAATAGGACTTTACCTAGGAGAGAATAATATGGGAAAGAAAATCTCTCTTCCGAACATAATCTAGGACCTAAGAAATTCACACCCAAATAGATTGTAAAACGGGATAGGTGATCCATGTGGATCTATGTGAGCTTGTAGGTAAATTTGAGGATTTTAGCGTCATTATAATGCTTAATAGGTAAATCTGAGGATCTTAGCTTCTTTCATTTTTTTTTTGTAGTTTAGCTTTAAATATGCTTAATTTGAGTATCATATGTTTTTGTTAAACAATCTTTAGTCATGTTTCTTGATTGGAATATCTTTTAAATGATCATAATATGCACTCTTCCTATTTTTAATGATTATATGCACCTTACATTCCCTTATTAGTATGCTCTTATAGGTAAATCTATTATTTATAGAGCTTACCATATTTTTTTATTTCATTAGTATATTTATAAAATTAACTCTTTCTAAAATATTGACAAAAGGGAAGAGAAAGATCAAGTCCCACCAAAACAAGTAAAATTTTATTTTACAGGTTCTATTTGTTGTTGCGAGGAATTGATGAAGATAGTGAAAGCAATTAAGGGGGATAATTGAATTTTTACATGTCAAGTCCTGTATTTATGTTGTAAGTCATTGTATTTTGACTTTAATATTTTGAGTTATTTTAGTTTGTTATTGGTATGGACCATGACAAGGTCTAGGTTAGTTTTATCACGTAATTGACAAAGGGGGAGATTGTTAGTACCTCACTTTTGGCAATGACGTGAGATAGGGTGTCTTGAGTTGGTTGAGCCTCCATAGGAAGACATTGAAGACTGAAGGCTTGAAGACGTGAAGCATCAAGGCCGAAAACAACCTACCCTTAATAACCCTAGCCTTAGACCCCTTTAGGTCCAAAACAACCTACCCTTGATGACTTGATCCATTATGAAAACCCTTAGTCATCAGGTTAGTGCCGACTAGTTCATGTCCAAAAGAAAGAAAGCCACATGCACAAGTTCGATCAATCCTTGATCAATCGAGCGAATCCTCGATCAATTGAAGGCCCTTCACTCGATCGATCGAAGGTTCGTTAAATCATCCAGCGAGCTTTCTACCTATTTCATAGAAACCTCAATCGATCGACATATCAAGCTCGATCAATAGAAAGTGTACAAAAGTGCCATGAGAGCTTTCTACATTTTTATTGAACCAAGTTCGATCGACCAAAGGATCGCTTGATCGATCAAAGCTAGCAGTTATAGATCTGTTGGAGCCATTTTCTATAAATTTGGTAACCGGATCTTTTTATGAATAATGGATTTTTGTGTTTTAAAGACCCTAGTATATCATATGTTGTATCATACCTCTTAGGCTCCATCCCAAAGAGATTCATGCTATTTCTTAGTGATTCTTCACTCTAATAAGCATTTCAAGCTCAATTCCAAGAAGAACATAATCGTAAGCCTTCTCTAGAATGTAGACATCAATTCCATATGTAATTCCTAATTTCTATCAACCTCTAGAGTAACCATCTAGGTGAATCCTTAATAGGAACCAACTACAACAACTAGTTATAGAAGATTCAATCCAACTCTCATTACCTTCATATCCTCATTGGATCATCAAATGTAATGTGATTAATCGTAAGAGCTGAAGCATCCACATCAACGATCGATGGAGAAAATGAGAAGCCGATTTAAGCATAAGAGAGCATTGAAAAAGCATCTCAGGAAAGCGTATCAACGGGGCTCAATCTGACAAGTAAGGTTATCAATTGTAAGAGTCCACATACTCTTTCCTTGTATAAGATTGAGTATAGAGCTTGTGACTCAAACTCACGTAGGTTCTTGGGTAGGACCGTATTACCACCAACACAGGCGAGTATGTGTGTAAGTCCTTGTGTAGGCCTCCAACTGGAGTGTATGTGTGTTAGTCCTTGTGTAGGCCTGCGAAGGGAGTGTACCTTTGTCAAGCCCCTATATAGGCCTCTAGTGGGAGTATATGCTTATAAAGGTTAGGAGTGAACCTATTAAAAACTCCTAAGATGATGAAATTTGGTACACTCAAGGAGAGTGCATCTGTCGAGAGTAGAGTAGGCAAGCAATTAAACCACTATATATCATTGTGTTTGCGATTGTGATTTGAGAACATTTCTGTTTATGCTTATGAGTTTTATTGGTTAAATTATATGAATACTTGATTAGAATATATGCTAGGCATTTGATTGATAGCACATGCACACACAAGATATCTATCTCACACATAGACTAGTGCTCAACTTGTTGTACAATTTATAGTATATCCAATTGGACTCACTTGGCTTGGAGGCCTCAGTGTTAATTTTTTTAATTGATGAATATTTTTAAGTAGTCCTGTTCACCCGCCTAGGACTTAGTTGTAATCCTAAGCACTGATACGCTTCCACATGTTGTGGTAGATAATCCATAAAATTTCAACTTTGGAAAGATATATAAGCCTTGAATATGAGCTTGAATTAGTTACATATATAAATCGAGCCCTGAGATAAGAGGTTAGCCAACTTGAATCTCTTCTTGTCAATACCAAGGCTAAGGTTACCTGAAAAGACTAAATAGGAAAATTTGTTAGTATGAGTAAGCCTTTGGAGGAAAAGGGAGGTTTTGAACGTGATAGTTACATCATTGTTACAACCCCCACCTCCCCGTAATCCAAAAGGACTCATCTGCTTCAAGAAGTGGATCGAGAGTCTCTCCTGTGTGTTATGCTTGTTGAATGTGGAGTACTTAAAATTTGAATGTTTAATCTCTAAAATGTTATAGTCTACCTTAGTCTCGAACTGAATAGGTAAATATGTCATGATTGTGAAATTGGAACACCAATGGAGAAACCCCCTAGAGGATAGCCAAAAAAGAAGAAGAAGTTGCCAACCCCTTCAAAAATGAACAATCGCATGGGGGAGTTATTAAAACAGGTTGCCCTTTTGAATAAGAAAACAACAAAAAAAAAATTCTTAGTTGGGCCGACAACAACGAAGATAGGAACAACATAGAAAAATCTCCTACCAAACATATCTCCAAATAGGAATTCACTTAGTAGAGAAGAACTTAGGAAAGAAAATCTATGTCCAAAACATAGTCTAGGTCTTAAGAAATTCACACCCAAATTGATTGTGAAAAGGGATAGGTGACCTTAGAAGGTCTATGTGAGTTTATAGGTAAATTTGAGGATTTTAGTCTCTTTTTGTCTTAATAGTTTTGCTTTAAATTGCTTCATTCTTATCATATGTTTTTGCTAATCCATTATTGGTCATGTTGCTTGATTGATACATCCTTTAAATGACTATGATATGCATGCTTCATGTTTTTAATATTTATATGCACCCTACATTCCTGTGTTAGTATGTGCTTATAAGTATATTTATGATTTATAAAGATTTCCATTTTATGTACTTATAGGTATATTCATGGAATTGTCTCTTTGTCATTTACTGAAAAAAGAGGGGATAAAGATCAAGTCCCACAAAAACAAGTTAAATGTTGTTTTGCAGGTTTTATTTGTTATAGGGAATTAATGAAATTAGGGGGAGCATTTGAAAGGAGCCTTTTCTAATCCATTCTACGTTATCACTAGGCGATCCATTCTCCAATAGGTAAACCTTTGTTTGATAATCACATCGCCTTAGAAGCCTTTACTTGATCATATCCTATTTAGCTTTAGAGGCACGAAGTTGTTGTAAATTCATATCCCCAAAATGGCAGTTGTCGATTGGATCTCGATTCGATCGACAGTTCATCTATAGGACTTAATCGAATTGAAGACCCAGCTCAATTTGATTGAAGAAGCCCAAAATCGTCCAACAACCAAATGACACGTTCCTAGATTTTCTCGATCAAATCGAAAGCCTGTTTAATCTTATCAAAGGACCTTCGATCAAATCAAAGGCTCGATCAATCAATTAAATGGAACTAGCCATTTTTTACTCGTTTTATAACCGTTGAAAAAACTTTTCTCTATAAAATGCCATTTAAACCTTAGGCAAATGGATGGGTTTTTTTATATAATTAGAGCCTAGGTGATTCTCTACTCATTATCCCTCTCCTAGACTCCAAACTAAAGAGATTCATGACACTTTTATTTTGATTAATCAGTTTAGCGAGCATTCCAATTTTCATTATAAAGGTGTTTATGTTCTCTCCCATTTTCTAAAGATTAGAAACAATCCTATAGGTAAATCGTTGTTTAAATTCTCTAAAATACCCATCTAGGTGAATTCCCACTTAGAACTAACTATCCCATAGTTGTAGGAGATTCAACTTCTCTTTCATTACCTTGGCATCTCATTAGGAAGATCGTTGCTGGTAGTCGATTCAAGGAAGTAAAAGAAGATTGACTTTAAAGATCGAATGAGCAATTGAGAAGTTGATTCAATATTGAAGAAGCTCTCAAGAAGGTGCTACAATGGGACTCAATCCAACTAACAAGGGTCAATTTTAGAATCAATTGTATATTCTTTCCTTATGTATGATTAAGTATAAAGTTCATAACCCAAACTTGAATAGGTCCTTGTGTAGAACCGTCTCCGATGGGAGTGTATGTGGGTTATTGTATAGGATTGCCACCGAGCATGGGTGTGTACATGTTAATATCTACGGGAGCCTCCGACGATATTAAACATAAGTCCTTAGATTATGACCATAGGGGTTCTTGGTTAGCCAACAGAAAACCAAGCAAGTCTTCGTGGGAGCCACCGATACAGGTGGAAACATGTTCCACCAACACGGGTGAGTACGAGTAGGTCTTTTTGTAGGATTATCATCGACACAGGTGTGTACGTGGTCCACCGACATGGGTGAGTATGTGTAGGTCTTTATGTAGGACCATCACCGACACAGGTGTGTATGTGGTCCACCGACACGGGTGAGTACGTATAGGTTCTTATGTAGGACCAAGGGTTTGTGGTGAACCTATTAAAAATCATCACAAAGATTGGAGGTAAACCTATTTAAAACTTATGATATAGTGAAATCCGGTACACTCGAGGAGAGTACGTCTCCGGGACTGGAGTAGG
This sequence comes from Magnolia officinalis, assembly GCA_021015155.1. Classification (NCBI taxonomy): domain Eukaryota; kingdom Viridiplantae; phylum Streptophyta; class Magnoliopsida; order Magnoliales; family Magnoliaceae; genus Magnolia; species Magnolia officinalis. Next base: position 38,408,261 of record JAJHSJ010000015.1, read on the forward strand.
TATTTAACTAAACTACTATACATCCTTGTGTTTGTGATTGTTTATGTGGTTGCAATTTTATTTATGCTTATAGATGATTTGCTTATATTAATGTATGAAATACATTATATGCTAGGCACTTAACTTATGGCATACACAATTAGTATTTTCACATCTCATATCATAGACTAGTTATTCAATCAATTGCATATATTGTTGTTTATGTATAAAACCCAATTGGCATAGAAGCCTAAGTGTTAATTGCTTTTAATTAGTGAATATTTTTAAGTGGTCCTATTTACCTCCCCCCCTCCCTCTAGGACTTAGCAATAATTCTAAGCTTCATAAGCTTCTGTGTAGCGTGGTGTCATGTTAGACTATTGACACAATTTCAGAGACCATCAAGGGCCGAAAATTGTTGCAATAAAGCTTGAAGGGGAGATTCTTGCCTGAGCATTAGAAATCTCTAGGTTCCGATGTGACTCAGGTGTGAAATTTTGAGGAAAATGCTCTAAACCTTAAGTCAATGGTGATTCCATCATTAACAACCTTGATTCTTCCCTAATTAAACCTTTAATTAGGTTTTAGGTTTTACCTGCCTCAATTTAGAAACCCCAACTCAATTCAACGCATCAGGGCCCGAAACCAGTGCATGATCAATGCCCATATGAAGTTGCACTCTAATACAGCTCACGAACAAGAATAGGATATTGCAAATCAATTGTCGGATGCTGAAACCTAACATGCACAAACCCTAACATCAAAGCCCAAAAAAATAGATGGAAAAGAGGGATTTCTTACCCTAATCACCTCGGGGTTGCTATGAATTGAGGAAGGACGTCCTACCCAGCAAATTAAAGGATTCTATGGCTAGAGGAGACACAAGAAAACTTATAAAACTCGACTTTGGTGAAGAACGGCCTGGTGCGGCAATCAAGACATGCTTCCCAATCTCCCACACAAGCTTCCTCACTCTCTCATATTCTCTCTCTCCATTACTCTCCCTCTCCCCTAAACTCTTCCACTTCCCAAACTTAGGGAATGAAAGAAAGAGGGTGGAACCCCCTTTTATAAGGCCCAATGAAATTTTCGTGATTATAAGTGTTTTGAAATTTGGAGGATGTCGATTAGATCAATGGTAATGTTCATCGAACCAAAGAGAACCGACGATAGGTTAGTCATACCGACATATACCAATTCTATCTTATTTTAGTACTACTTAAGTAGGTTGATCCAACAGGGGCAAGATCGGCCCCAGATTGGCCTAGTTCACTATTCTCAAGGTCTTACGGGTTTACCCCATATGTCATGTGATCAATCCAGAAGGATGACAACCTTAAGTGTAGGCTTGCGATGTAGTTTAACTCGGTAAGATCGATGTCAATCCACGGAAAATTGGTAAGAACACAACTAGAAGTAATTTGGATTCACTGGGTTTTTAATCCAATGAAGTAGAAAGGGTTTAAAACAATTAATAAAAACGATTAAGGATCTTGGAATCCTCTTATAGCAATCATAATATCTAATTCATTGATTTAACTCTTATAACTCAATTGGAATTGGAATTCTATCCTATTTAAACATTAATTCAATTGAACGATTCTCTTATGAAGCGCTCGAATCTCAATTGCAGGGAATTCGGTCATGTATTGTGTCACGCCCCAAACTCAGAAATCAGGCTCACAAAATTCCCGATTGTCGAATCCAGCACCGACAGCCTCCGTATAACCCCATTCTCGGCTCCCGGCGCCCATCCGCCGGGTTCCGATCCTAGGATGCTACGAGGAGGATTTTCAACATCGGTTTGATTCGTAATAAGCATAACCAAAAGCATAACCCACAAACAATAACCAAAAACTCCATCACATTTCCACTATGATAAAAATTTTATAAGTACAAAGCGTGTAAAGGGAAATACAATGATGGTGAACAAAAAGCTCCAAGATGATCTGCTAAGCGCTCCTACCTCGGTGCTGCTGCGGTCTAACGTCACCTGCACGCAACGGTCATGCATAAGCTTATGGAAAGCTTAAAGGGCGGTGAAAGTGTAGTGAAAGTGTATGCACAATGTAGTAATACAATTATGCAATATCAGAGTAATGCGGAATATGTTGATGAATCCATGAATACTATTAGTCGTACCAAGGTCATGCGATGCAAGGCATGAATGATGTCCGCCAAACCAAGGCCATGCGATGCGAGATACAAACCAAGCACACCAATCCTCATCTAAGTCCACATATTAATACAGCTCAATTCTGAAATATCACCGGGGTCTAGTACACTCCAAACCAGATTGTCGCCCCATCGTGCTCAACAAGGTGAGTGGAAGAGACCTCACTATCCATTTGCCAATATCGGGCCCGACTCGTCGATAGCTGACCCATTCCTCGAGCAGGTCAAACTCAGCCTAGCTTTGCCCCCTCCACTCAGGCAGGTAAGGCCGCGCCCCCTTCTAACCGATCACGACACAGTGGAAAGGGCGGCCTTCTGGTAATCGGCACTTGTCGCTTATGCACCCACTCAGTCTAGACGTTGGAGCAACCTCCCGTACCATAAAAGTTTAGGGACTTTCACCCAAGAATATCTATAGCACCTCATGTAGAACAAGATTTTCGGTATCCAATCCTATCAACCATGATATGTCTGTGGAGGCTATGGCCCTGATGTCGCTAGGGCGTACAGTATACATGTCACACAATGCGAGATGCATGAATCACGCAATCCAGTCATACGGTAATCATGCGCGTACCACGCGCTCATATGGGCATCTCCCTTTATCAAGGAGTCTCATAATAATCTGCCCAATGGCATGTGCTATGATCAATCACTCATCTCATCACAGGCATGCAGATGATGCGCATGGGCATGTATCATGATGCTATGTTGTCATATACTCATAATCGGCATCGATAATCTACGTCAGCCTCGATAATCGGCACCGATAATCAGCATTGATAATCGGCATCGATAATCAGGGTCGATAATCAGCATTGGCCTCGATAATCGGCATCAATAATCTGTGCCGACAATCAGCATATAAACAAAGCGTGGTCCATAGATGAAAAGTCGATCATCCATAGTATAAAGATCGGCACTCGGTCGTGGTTATATCAAATCTGATAGCACGGAGTTATCCGTCTACGACGAATGGGGCCCACTTATTTGGGTTAACCCACAATAGAATGATGAGAATGGGCCTAACAAGGCCTAAGGGAAGGTCACAATGTGGACATCCAACCATCATTGCCCATCAATGTGGACATCTAAGCAACACTGCTCCCAAGGAGTGGCCTACATAGGGCCAAACATATAATGGGCCCATGGCCTCATATACAATCATGGTGGGCCTCATTTACGTCACATCGGCCTCGTCATATGGACCAACATACATCACATCGGGCCTCGAATACACAATAGGTGGGCCTTGCACCTGGGCCTCAAATATATCATATGGGCCTCATCACACGGCCTCAATACTAGGCCTCATATATCAAGTGGGCCTCATTTCATGGGCCTAACAATACAAATGGGTGGGCCTCATTTCATGGGCCTAACCATACAAACGGGTGGGCCTCGCCCACGGGCCAAAATACATCATGATGGGCTGCACCATTGGGCTTCATGTATATCAAATAGGCCGCACTGATGGGCCTCATGTATATCAAATCGGGCACACCTTATCTATTTTTGAGATCCAACCTATTCATAAGTTAACATAAAGATAGATGAAGTGAAAACAAATATCAGCTTAATTGGAAACTACCGTAGCCCTTAGGTGTTTTGAACGGTGGATGTCACTGTCCCCATTAATTTTCAATGGTGGAGGTCCGCTTGGGCTTTAGATCTGACCCAATCTTTTACTCATGCCAGAAAATGATCTCACAAATGGTTGGACGGTTTGTATACAACACATGCATCATGGTGGGTCCCATAGATAGACGGCGTGGATGGAATAGGTGGGAACCACGGAACTTGATGTCGTGTGTACAGCAGCTGATGGTGGGGTTCACTTGCTGCCGTGTACAGCAGCAGGTCCCATGTAGGGCAGCTATATAACCGTCGTACATGCAGTTGTTGCTGCTTGAAAGGGGCAAAGGTGGGTCCCACGTAGGGCCACCCTCATATATATATATAAAATATATAATATATAATATAAATGATCTAGCTGTTGCTAGTGCAGCTTTTCTGCATTAAAAGGGCAGAGTGGGTCCCACGTAGGGCCCACCACAATATGAGATATATATTGTAATATAATATATAATATATTATATTAATATAATATAATATATTAATATTATATTTAATATACTACAACGTCCAGCCCTGGACGGCCTGGACATACACGTACATCAAGGGAAGCCTCACACGTGAGGTGGGTCCCACCGTCCAGGGATGGTGGAAACCTCACACGCATCACGGTGTGGCCCATCTAATTGGGCGAACGACGTGGGTGGGTCCCACGGACCCCACCGTCCGTTCACACCTCACTGTCAGCACACACCTCACTGTTAGCCACTCCCACCGTTAGTCACACCTCACTGCTATCCACCTCCACTAAGAATCGATACTAAGACCTCAGTGTTGAAACGAGGTATCTTCCACTCAGTCTACCCCTTGAGCTATGGATCTGGGTGGATAAACAAATCAAAGAGGGCCCCACCCACACGTGTGGAGTGGGCCACGTCCTAGATGGACGGTTGGGATGACATACAAACATCATGGTGTGTCCCACATGGATAGGGTCCACCGGTAGATGGCATGGATATAAACATCATGGTGGGCCACACATCACATCATCATCATTACTATACAAAGAAGGAAAAGAGAGAGAGAAAAAGAAAAAGGAGAGATCAGATGGCGATGGAGGGACCCCCGCCACTATGGGCCCTCCATGATCATATACATACATAAAAATGGGTCCCATCACAAGTGGGCTTTCTAATAGAAAATCAACGGTGGATCACCCACCTATTGGCCTCCTTCTTAGTCTGATGGAATACCGAACTCCTTGGCTTTGATTTCAACAGAAGATGATGAAGTTTTGATGGTTGAGATAGGGGATGAGAGGGTAGGAAGTGGACCACACTAGAGCTTCTCCATGAGAGCTTGGGAAGCTCATACGTTGGAGCTTTTGGTTGCTTGGAAATGGGTTTGAGAAATGAGAGAGAGAGGGTTGTAAGGACAGAGAGAGGGATGGGTAATGGAGTGATGGGTGAGGTGAATGATGGGTGTGTAAGAACTTTGTTGACTTTTGGGGTAGTTTGTGTAAGAGGGGTATGAGTTGTGTAAAAAATTATTGACTTATGAGGTTGCTTGGGGATAGGGTGTGAGGTGATGTGTACTTGACATGTAGTTGACCCTTGAAGGGATTGATTGATTAATTGATGCGACATTCGGGTAGAGATTCTCTCAGAATTCGCAATGTGCGGCATTTTCCTCAAACTGAATGTGGGCCCACATCTTCTGGCCTGGGTATCGCCTCGGCACGTGAGACGCGACATCGGAACCACGGCAATAGCATGATCGCTAGGGTACAAGTCTTGGTTTGAGTCGACTCAGGTTTGTAAGACTCGGCTTAGGATCGCGCGCAAACGCCGGATAAAGGCCAATGGTTGCCGGAATTCGATCGGGAGAGCCGCGGGAACCTACGAAATGGTACAAACTAAGATACGGGTCTTACATATTGTGTCTAAGGTCTACAATAGATCAAGAAATTGTATATATTGATTCTTTCTCTAATCAAGCTAAGAAATTGCTCAATCAAAACATCTAATATAACCAGAGTTCACAACTAATCAAAGAAATAAACAATTTAAAGATTTTTATCAAGTAAATTCAAACCAATCCAATCTAATATCATTATTTAAACCATTGTTGTTGAATTAAATAAACTAAATATTATAATTAACTATAAGCTTCATCCCTTAGCCTTAGCTAAGAGATTAGCCTAGCATGGTTAACATCCTAGAATATGGTCGGACCGAGTATGGTCTTCAATTGAACCAAATATGGTCTTCAATCGAACCAAATATGATCTTCGGTCGGATTGAATGTGGTATTCGGTTGCAGTTGAATTACCTTGGATTTTTATCTCAGCATGCTGACCTGTTTTAGTCGATTTTGGTTGGACCAAAGGTGAATTTAGTGGGACCGAAGGTTACTAAAATTGTGCAGTTTGTTTTCTAACAACTCGTGACCTTTAAAGCTAATTAAGCATATATAATTAATGCTTCTAAGGCTAAGGGATAATCAATAAAAGGTTTACCTATTAGAGTGAAGATCATCTAAAGGTTTAAGTTGTTTTGAGTCAAGGGTTAGGGTCACTAAGGCACCTTATATATAGTTCTTTGCTCCTTGATGATCTATGTCAACTTATGTCTTTGGTCTTCAACTCTAAGGTCTCAATTGACTCCCTAACATAATGACTCACATGATTGACAAACAAGGTGCACAAATCAATGCTCTAATAGTTGGGATCAGTGATTCCAAAAATGTTAACATGCCAACAGGCTAAAACTTACTCCTAAGCTTATTAGGATACATGTTCATATGGAATCTACAAGGTAAATATTTCACATAAGCATGTTACAAGGTGCGTGTATGTGCAACAACCTATACACAGGACAACATGATATGTGATCATTTACATGATTTTAAACATGTCCTGAATCTTAACAAATTATCCCCTATTTAGCACATGTGAGGTAGATGACAAGGGTTATTGCATAATTCATAGGTTACTTAGCATAATTCTTTGAATGATGAGACCATCACAATACCAAAAATGTCGTATGAAATCTAGAAGGGGAGATTCTCACCTTAGCATCGAAAATCTCATCATTCTGATGCAGTTTAGGAGTGAAAATTTAGGGAATTTCTCCAAACCCTAAATCAAATGCGATTTCATTGTTAACAACCTCGATTATTCCCTAATTAAACATTCAATTAGGGTTTTCGGTCTTACCTACCTTAATTTGATAAACCCCTAACTCGATTCGACACATCGGGGCCTAGAATCGATGTATAATCGATGCCGATATAAAGCTGCAATTTAATACCGCACACAAACAAGAATAAGTCACTGTATATTGACGGTCGGACGCTAAAACCTAATATGTAAAAACTCTAATATCAAAGCCCTAAGATTTAGATGGGAAAGGGGGATTTCTTATACCCTAATCACCTTAGGGTTGCTATGAACTAAGGAAGGATGCTCATGCAGAGCGAGAAGAGCTCCTACTTGGCAAGTTGGAGGATTTCATGGCCAGAGGAGACGTAGGATAACTTACGAAACCCGGATTTGGGGAAAAATGACCCAGTGTGGCGATTCGCACCCACTTCCAATCAGCTTACAAAACCCATAAGGATGGGGAATATGTGGGTTAATATGCCCCCACAAGTTGAACCACGGACTGAACGGCCTGAGAACGACGTCTCATGTAGTCCAATTACGGACGACAATTCACGGTTTAACTTAATAGGGCCAAACTTGCCCATGGGCTGACCCAACGGAAAGGTTGCCCAAGGGATTCCGGTTGATTGGCTGACCTGTAAGGGAACGTGTGCACAGTTAGATAACATATATTCAACAATTTCAGGGTCAATCTCACAATGATAAGCATATATCAGTATTACGGTCATATGGACAGCAACACACTAGACTTCACCAAAACATCCGCATGTGAAAGAGTCAGTATTTCAATTTCAGCAGCAAAAGGAGCTGAAGGTCAACACATTCCAACAATTCAGCAAAGATGAACAGCCATACACCCCTTTCTCAACAATTTAATTTGCATATGCCAACATAAATCACACAATTCAGCAACGTAGCGGGAATCAAGTACAATAAATTCGGCAATTCAACAATTAGACCACAATTCACCCATTCTACGCCTAGCATTTTACATGCGACAAGGTTCAAGATACCAAATCAACAATATTTGGGGAATTGGATGCTTAATTCCCTAAATAGATAAACAAATTGACATTCCACACATCCGGGAGTGCTCGAGACCTAAATCCCTCTCCCAATTTTAGGGCAATCCTATGTCCATGTTCCAAATTAAGAAGTTTTAAAATTTCAGCAACATGCAATAGCAATACACCACACAAATTCAATAAGATCTACACTAGGCACGATAATCGGCCACCTAAAGGTAATGGTCCGCACCTATTGTCGAACAGAAGCTCTTGTGGTCGCTCTAACGGCGTCGGGTCTGCAAACTTGACGTGTCAGGGCCCTGCGTTACATGAAAATCATGGTAAGGTGCATGCATGTAGCTTATTGCTAGAGAGAGATGGATTGGAGTCCGAATCTTACCTTAGATCGGGCGTAGTTTGATCCTACGGCGATCGGGTCAAAGTTTTCGACAATGTTGGGGTGTGTGTGCGGGGAATTTCAGTCCCCAAGCACCACATGCACTCCACAATTCTCCCTCTCCTACTCTCTCCTCTCTCCTCTCTCCCTCTCCTCTCTCTCTCTCTCCTCTCTCTCTCTTTCAGCTGCTGAAATTTCAATGGAAATGAGAGAGAGAAAGGCTTAAGAGCTTATATACCCAGAAATTTAATCAGTTGGCCCTGGGTTCCATTAATTTCTTCAAACGGCCATGTGGGGCCCATTTCTAGTTGTTGGGGCAACCCTGATGGCCCCCCTGGCCCATCCAATTCCTGGGACCGGTGCCCCATGGCCCGATCAAGGGCTGGGTGAAGTTTGACAGCAAACGGATGCAGGGTTTTACCGTGATGGTTCGATTTGCAATCAACGGTCACCGATTCTAGATCAATGGTCAAATTTCATGGGTGAGTACAGGAAAATATCTTCAACCTTTAGTGTAAGTTTAGAAGAGATCCAACGGTTGAAATACCCAAATTCATTGACTCAAGTAGGGGGACCAATTGATTTAAAATTCAAGATTTTTATTCCCTAGGCAGGGCGACTTGCGTTTTTCAAGTAACGACCGGACGACACAATTTGTCCATTTTTGGGTGTAGTCTGAGTCTGTCATTCGTGATGGACCACAAGCCCGATGAGGCCCATGGTCTCCCCAAGTTTAAGAATTTTTTGTTCTTCCTTGGGCGGTGCACGGCTCGTACGGACAGTCACCAAGTACAATTAGGTTATCTGGCTCTACGGCCCATATTCGGCCCTAACGCAATTGGATTTAATCCATTAGTAGCTTAATCCATATTAATTTACCGGTAATAAATCCACACGTGCGATCGGATCATACGGTCCTGCGTTAATTCACACGTGAACGCCTTAGGACATTATTCCAATTGGGTCGGGTGTTACAATCTACCCCCCTTATAAATAAATTTCGTCCTCGAAATTTTGTACCTGTTCGTACTGCTTGAGCAGGTTTGGGTAGTGCTTGCGGATTTCAGCTTCAGTCTCCTAGGTGGCCTCTTCTTCCCCGTGATGTGTCCACAACACCTTGACTAGCGGGATCACTTTGTTCCGCAACACTTACTCCTTATTTAGGATCCAGGTAGGTCTGAGGATATACGTGGCATTGTCCTTGAGTTCCATGTGTTCCCACCGGATGACGTGAGTAGGGTCGAGGATGTACTTCTTAAGCATGGATACGTGACATACATTGTGCACTCCAGCAAGTGGAGTGGGTAAGGTCAAGCGATATGCGATCGGCCCTATGCGATCGAGGATTTGGAAGGCCTAATATATCACGGGGCGAGTTTCCCTTTCTTGCCAAAGCGTAGAACTCCTTTCATCGATGAGATCCTTAAAAACACATGGTCCCCTGCTTCAAATTCTAAATTTATTCGCCTCGTATCCGCATAGCTCTTCTGTCTACTCCGGGCCGTTAAGAGGCGACGCCTAATGATTTCTATCTTCTCGGTGGTCGTCCACACCAAATCAGGTCCTATTAAACTCTTCTCGCCAATCTCCGCCCAACAATGAGGAGCTCGACAAGGGCGTCCGTATAAAGCCTCATAAGGCGTCATGCCAATGCTAGCTTGAAAGCTATTGTTGTAGGCAAATTCGGCATAGGGAAGGTGAAAAGGCCGACCTATATGTCCTAGAGGAGGGTGAATAGAACTATGCTAAATTAAAAATAAATGCGGAATTACAAAAAAGATAGCACAATCAAATAATAAAGAATCACAAGTAAATAGCAACATCAAATGTACTAGTCTTGAGAGGTTAATACAAACTTAGTTCTAAGGACAACCTAACACAAAAAACCAAAGGCTTATGGCAGGACAACCTTACTAGAACATTTGTAACTATCAAAAACCCAAACCAATAAAGAGGCAAAAGAAATAGCAAATGAAATAAACTAAGTTATTACAACATTCCCACAAGTGCATAAAATAAATTACACCATTCACCACAAATGCTTAAAATAAATTACAACATTCACACACATAAGCACATTCAATCATCCACCACAACACCAGGAATTGTAGTGGTTCGCTTGTGTGTACACCAACTGCTAGAAAACAGCCACACAACTACTCCACTCCTAATATCCACTCCCTCAGGATATTAGTGTTCACTAAGAAAAAGATTTTCTAAGGTTCACCTTAAAACCTTCACAATTGTGTCTTTGATTGGGCTTACACAATCACAAAAACCCCACACTCTGAGATTTTTTGGACCACCTCAGACAAAACCAAAAAGAGATTTTTCTGGTACAACCTCAAAAACCAAAAAAGAATATACAAATGTAAATGTACTTATCTGGAAATTCTCCTTTGAATAAGCCCGGTAGAACTGATCCAATGTAGACGAAGATGTTCAATGTCCAGTCTCACAGATGAAAAGGTTCTAGTTCTAAATGATTTTTAATTAAATCAACCTGGGCTAACTTGATTTGATTTTGATCTCAAGAAAGGGGAAATCATAAATCCCTTCTTAATGTTAGATTTGAATAAAAATCACAAAATCAAATTATAAAAGCTAATTAAAGATAATATAAAATGAGCACAGTATAGCTTAATAAATTCACAAACTTATCTCTCAGAGTGGTGTCCTGATTTGGCTTTTAATGAATGAATAAACTCTGAATTTCATGCTCTATTTATAGGTGAAAATACTGTTCACTCGACTGGTTTAAGGGTCGATTCGACTGGTCGAAGGACCAACAAAATTTTAAATTTTTTGGTGCAATAAAATAAGACCATTACTCGACTGGTCGAGTGGCTTGCTCAACTGGCCGAGTGGCCTGCTCGACTGGTCGAGCACTGTTCACTCGACTGGTCGAGCAGTCTCCACGACTGATCGAGTGTCCAATAAAAAATTCTGAAAATTAGCAACAAACCTTGGACTGGTCGAGAAAATTCTTAGACTGGTCGAACCAGTACTTGGACTAGTCGAACAAGGACTAAGACTAGTCGAGAAAATGACCTATAAACATATGAAATGACCCACATAAAATATGCATTGAATATGACACAACCTAAGGTCAATCTAGGGTTATCCAAACCTGTTTGTGAGTAGGAACAAATGAAACATCATTCGCTTCCGAATCTTGATGTCTTGTGATACTTGAAGCTTGAATTCGATCTCTTGAACTTGAGCTTGAGTTACGCTTGAGTTATTGAGTCTTTAGCATACAGTAGTTGAACTTCAAACTTGAACTTGACTTCTTGAATTTTAGCTTGAAACCATGAACTTCAACACTCTTCACTTCAACTTGAAGATGTAGCCAAGTTCGATGAAGATCCAGAGAACTTTAAAATGTATGAACCTGATCACTTCAACTCAAAGTATGATACAAATACTAAATGGTTTGACACAACAAAATTTGACAACACTACGGGTGCTAGATTTACACAATAGCATTTACAGAAGGCACTCATCCCAACAATCCAAGAAATCCAGTGCACATGCTCTCAGCATGTCTTCTAGTATCTGATTCACCCGTTCGGTTTATCCATCCGTTTTGTGGGTGGAAAGCAGTATTGAATTTCAACTTTACTCCCATCGCCTCCTGTATTCAGGTCCAGAACATCGAAGTGAACCGGGTATCCCGATCCGATAGGATCTCCAAATGAACGCCATGGAGACATATTATCTCCTTAATGTATAGCCTAGTCAAATCGTCGGCCGAATAAGAAGCTCGAATTGGAAGGAAATGAGCTGATTTTGTCATTCAGTCCACAAACACCCAAATCGAATCATGTCCTTTCGTTGTCCTGGGCAAACCCAAAATGAAGTCCATAAATATGAAGTCCCATTTCCACTCGGCAAGAGGCATGGGCTGCAAGAGGCCTGGTGGTCGGCAATGTTCGGCTTTGACTTGCTGACATGTGAGGCATCGAGATACATAGTCGGCTATCTCTCTTTTCATGTTATCCCACCAATAATTCCGTTTGAGGTCCCGGTACATTTTGATGCTTCCTGGATGCATCGCCAACTTGGAGTTATGGGCATCGCTTAGCAATTCTTCCTTCAATCCAGGATGGTTTGGGACACAGAGGTGACCTCGGAATCGAAGGCCTCTATCGGAGCTGATCCTCCACTCGGAGTCACTTCGGACTTCTGCAAATTCTCTCATCTTCGTTAGCAACTCATCGCCTCTTTGGGCCTCGATGACCTGACTATCAATCATCAGTTGGGCGTGAACATGTGCGATGACCTCGTATGACTCTTCCATCGTCAACTTCAGTTCAAAGTTCCGTACAAATTTCACTATGTTCTACTCTCCCACCATCAATGGAGCTACAAATTCCAACGCCTTCTTTCAGCTCAATGCATCGACCACTAAGTTGGCCTTGCCAGGATGATAGGAGACCTCGAACTTGAAATCTTTCAACGTCTTCATCCAGCGACGATGTCTCGTATTTAAGTCCCTCTAGGTGAAGATGTATTTGAGACTCTTTTGATTGCAAAAGAGCTCAAATTCTTCCCTGTAGAGGTAATGTCTCCATAACTTCAAAGCAAAGATAACTGCTGCCAATTCGAGGTCGTGGGCAAGGTAATTCTCTTCATGCTTTCTCAATTGCCGAGAGGCATATGCAATGACCTTGTCCTTCTGTATAAGGACACAACCCAGTCCCACACGGGACGCATCCGTATAGATAGTGTACTTAACCTCTTGCTCAGGCAAAATGAGCACTGGAGCCGAGGTCAATTTTTCCTTCAATTCTAGGAAGGCTGCTTCTGCCTTTTCGTTCCAGGCGAACTTGAGATCATTCCTGGTGAGCTGGGACAAAGGTTGGGCTATTTTCGAGAAATCCTTGATGAATAAGCGGTAATATCCCGCCAATCCCAGGAAACTCCTGACTTCAGTGACCGAGCCTGTTCGCTTCCAATCTTGTACCGCTGCCACTTTAGCTAGGTCCACGGAGATGCATTCCTTAGACACCACGTGGCCCAAGAACTTGACTTCCTCCTTCCAAAAGTCACACTTTCAGAATTAAGCAAATAACTTGTTCCGCTTAAGTTTTTCCAAGACCACTCACAAGTGTTCCTCATGCTTCTTATGACTCTTGGAGTATATTAGGATGTCATCTACGAATACGATGACGAACCGATATCGGAAGGGTCTAAAAACTCTGTTAATTAGGTCCATGAACACAGCGGGCGCATTTGTGAGTCCGAAAGGCATGACCAGGAACTCATAGTGCCCAAAGCTGGTTCTTAATGTCGTTTTTGGTACGTCCTTTGGTCTAACCCGTAGTTGATGGTATCTAGATTGTAAGTCAATCTTTGAGAAGTATTGGGCACCTCTCAATTGATCGAACAAATCATCAATCCTAGGTAGTGGGTATTTATTCCTTACGGTGACTTGATTCAATCTTCGGTAATCGATGTATAATCGTAAAGAGTCGTCCTTCTTCTTTATAAACACGACTGAGGCTCCCCAAGGCGAACACTGGGTCGAATGAAACCCGATTATAATAGATCATCAATTTGGATACGAAGTTCCTCCATTTCACACGGAGGCATTCCGTAGGTTGGAAGGGAGATGGGCGTAGTACCCGGCACCAAATCTATGGTGAAATCAATCTCCCGTAGGGGAGGGAGTCTCAGTATGTGCTTGAATACATCAACGTAGTCTCTAACAACGGGCGTGCGTGTTAATGAAAGCTCTTTACTACCCTCTTCTAATGAAGCATAACATAGGACTCGTTGTGGATTGCAAACCTGGACCGGAAACGTAAAGGACGAGCCATCATCTTCATGAATCATCACCATTCGATCTTCACAATCAATTTTGGCTCTCATTGCAGAAAGCCAATTCATGCCTAAAATAACATCATAGTGAAGACTCTAGTGACTATAAGATCCACACGTATCCTCTTATCCCCTAGGTCAATGAGGCAACCTCGGCAAACGGATGTAGCTTCAGTGAAGGTTCTGGTTGCCGCTATGATCCTACTCCCGACATGGGAGTGGTGGGTAGCCTTAAATGCTTCACAGTCATGTATGATATGAGCGACATTGTGGACCCAATGTCCACTAGAAGAAAAACAAGGGTACCTAGTATGTGCGTCGTCACTTCAAATGCCGAGGGGGTGGTCATGGCTACATCCACACCTTCTGTTGTTAGTGCGTGCACATGCGCTAGTTGTGGCCGGTTGGGCTGGTGCATACACCGAGGCGGCAGCCTATTCAGAGGTGCCGGCGGCCTACGAAACTGTTGGGCCGGACTCGCGGCTCGATGAGGGGGAGCCAGCAATGCTTGTTGGGGTGGTCAGTTCATACGTTGAGGGGGTGCATAGCCATGATCTCTCATTCCAAAGAGCAGTAAGCCTCCGAATGCCCCACCCTCTTGCAGTACCTGCAAACACGATCAGGTTGGGCGAACGCTGGTGGAGGAGGTGCATGCTGGCGAGGCGAACTCGATTGCGGCCTCCTTTCTGAGGAGGAAGAAGATTGTCCTCCTGATCTTCCTCGAGAATCGGCTTGGAGGCGTGCTCGGGAGACCCGTTCTCATCCTACTCCGATCGTAAGGACATCTCGACCAACTCGGCATATGTTCGGATATTCGCATAACACATCTTGGTGCGAATACCGGCTCTCAATCCTTCAGTGAAGCACCTCATTCGGTTTCTGCATCGGCAACGATCCGGGAGGCGTAGTGGGATAATTCAGTGAACGGTTCTCGCACTCGGCCACTGACATCCCCCCTTGTTGGAAGCGTAGGAACTCATTCTCCTTCTCGATTCGGTAGGTTTATGGAAAGTATTTTTGGAAGAAACGAGCCTCAAAGTCTTCCCATGTCCATACATAGTTGGCGGGGACGGCTCTCGTCACACTTTCCCACCATACATCGGCCTCCTTTTTGAATATGTAGGAGATCAACTCCACCTGTTCTGGTTTAGTGTAGTGGAGAGGCCGAATCGCCTTGACGACCCGATTCAGCCAACTCTCGGCCTCCTCAGGGCGATGCGTGCCGGCGAAGGTTGGTGGTCTGAGCTTCTGAAAGCGTTCAAAGAGGTTGTATGGAGCGGCAGACGTCCTAGATTGCTCTGGCGAGGGCATGTTCATGTGGTGGGCCATGGATCCCACCAAGGTGTGCAAAGATTGTTGTTGCTGCTGCATAACATGTAGCATTTGCTCCATGGTACCCATTGCTGGGGTTGCCCGGTACGAAGAGGTCTCGCCTTGAATCGATGGCGCCTCTGGGAATTGATCCGGTAAGTCGTTCCCTATGTCAGGTTGATCGGCTCCGCCTTGGAAACCTTCTTGTTCATTAGGGGCAGTGCGTCCTCGATCATCTCTTCCGCTAAGAGCTAGGTGGACTAGGTGGCTATCGCCTTGGGGTCTCATTGTCCTAAAAGGCATTCCCATATCGTTTAGTAACATTAAACCCATGAATGCAACATTTAGCGCATACACATTTAGAGAGCAACATTACACAAGCATTGTCAATTTCCATAACATTCCAACACATTACTCAAATTTAGGCAACTCCAAGCATTTCAGTAAGAAAAATTATCGATGTTACATATGCTAGGGCATTACATGTACAAAGACGGAAAATGCAAGGTCACCAATCAACTAGGAAAACTCCAAAGACCTACAACGTAAAACAAACAAACTAAACCTATTCAAGCTATTGCTTGAGGAAGCGAGTACATTGTCACACCCCTAATCCTCAGAGGTGCTCCCTTTTCCTGCACGCAGCATAGGAGTGCCTTCAGTGTGCGGGACATCTTCTTCAGTTTTCTCCCCAAGTTCTCCTGGTTCTCCTCAATCTTGGCCAAGCAGGTGTCGAGCGCATCCTGATTCTGGCGCTCGCTATGAGTGCAAGGAGGTTCCTAGTCAGTGTCCTGGGCCTCTCCTCCTTCCTCTTCTTCTTCCTCCTCTCCAGTTTCACTCTCTTCCTCATCTTCGCTTTCTTCTTCCACTTCATCAAACTCTTTTATACGAGCCCTATGCTGCTTAGGGCCTATCTTCATATTGTTGCGCGTGTTCTCATCAACCATCTTGATCCAGATAGGGAGTTCTCAGGATGCATGTACCCATAGTTATGGGCAATCTTACAGATTAGTCGGCCAAATGGGAGTGACTGATTCTCTCGATTGGATTGCATTGCCTTCACGATTTGAGTTAGCACGAGCGTAAGCAGGCAAACCTTCTCTCCCTACCCCACTCGGTAGAGGAAGTCTACCATGAACCTGGTGCATTCCGTACGGTTGTTCGACCTTAGATACACGTTATAGGTGCAAATGTGGTGGAGTATGCGATAGTCGGGGGTCATGTCTGTCGACTTGACGTTGTTTTCGCGCCTCCACACAACAAGTTGGCCACATAAGTGGCACGTGTGGCGGTCTCTTATACGCTTTACCGATATGTTATCCTCACTAGCGTGAACGACTCCGCGCTCTACCCCGAGGATGCGTGCGATTCTGTCCATGTTGACTCGAGCCACCTGTCTACCTAGAGGGATAGAGAATCCAAGGGGCTCGAGAGATGGCTTCCGTATGTGCGCATAGAAGGTCCGTACTAGGCCTTCAGTGACCCGATACTTCCCTTCGAACATCGGACCCCAACCATTTTCGAGAAAGTGGTCCAGTAGTGGATGCTCGCCTAACAGCTTCTCGTCTACGTGGGCCTCGAATACGATCTTATAGTTCCTAAACCTACCGTACTCGGTGCCCGGCGGTAGCGTCCTTGTCGGCGGGGTTAAGGGATCGAGATCCTGTTTCGACCTCCGCTCAATGCTTGGGCTCGCACCGGCGTCTAGCTTCTTCTTCGACCTTCTCTCTCGGCTCCGCCCGACTTCATCAGGGGTCGCTCGCTTCTTCCCCGTGAGTGATAGAAGCATGGAGATGGAGAAGAAGGATGTTACCACCTCAAAGAAAGCCTTGGAGTGGAAGTTCTTGGAGAAGGTGATTGTTAGGTGATGGATTTGAGGGAATGTGGGTTGTGGGCCATTGGTGGAAGGGTTTTGTGCTCAAATGGTTAAGGTTGTGTATGTGTAAGGAGGTTTTGGGATGATTAGGAGTTAGAAGAGGTTAGAGGTGGTGCATGCAAAGATGGAGGTGGGTTTAGGAAGTAGGAAATGAAGATTTGAAAGAGAGACGAGGGGTTTAGGAGGTATGAAATGGCTTTTAGGAGGGTCCCCAAGCCTTAAAAGAGGTCGAAAACAAGTAGAAGGGGTCCCCACACGTGGGAGGGACCCCACGTGTCCGTCGGACCGGCGGCGCGCCGCCATCCTCTGGTGGTCCTGGCGATGCGCCACCGATTCAGTAGTGGCCCGCCACCCTCGGGTCCCTTTTAAAGTTTATGGGGCCGCATCGGTCCCCTCCTAGGTGTTTGTTGAGTCCCCCGATCGTCGGGTCCGTTCATCGTGGCCCAAGGACTATTTTTTGCATTGATGGGGATCTCTCGAGCTTGGAAAATCTTCTATACGCTGACCCAAGTGAGCTAAGGTCCTTTAGGTTTGAGGCGGAGATGTTCTGTCTCATCTTAACTGGAAATTGAGTGGATTCTACGTCAGGTCGGATCGTCGAACTTGTATACTAGACAGTCGAAATCTTGTGGGTTACTTGGGCAACTCGATCTTACGGTATTTAAGTTGGGTCGACTCAAGTCGTCGGACTTCTAATTAGAAGTGATTTAGATCACTTTGCGTGGCCTAGATCCTCTTATTTATAAGCCCTAGACTAGTGTTTCGCCTTCGGGCTTGCCAAATGGCATGGTCCTGGGATCCTATGAATGTCTCAAAGTTTAATCGCTCCCTCCTAAGTCTGAAATGCGTCGCGATAGACCCGTCACCCTAGGCCCAGTTTAATCCGAACCATGCTCTGATACTAAGTTGTAGCACCCCGAAATTCAAGGGCCGGGGAGGAACTCGGCTCCCGAATTCTCGAGTGCCACGTGTGCCCTAACGAGTCTCATATGCATATGAATGTAAAGTATCTTATGGGCAATAGAGAGTTAAACAAAGCATAAAGCGACATTAAACCATACGAAAAATTAAGTGCTACTAATGAAGTAAATATCCAAACATAAATCCAAATATTCGAAACATCATTCATCAGGGGCCTAGTCTCATCCATACAGTAATCCCAAAAAGACTAGGGCCCTGGTCTAATCCCGCAATTACCAACTGAGCTAGAACGGCCCACCAAAAGTCTGGAAGTACATCTGCTCCTCCTCGTCCACGTCGGCATCCTCCAGCGCATCTTGCTCCATCATCCCTGTATCTATGACATATTCTGGTTGATGTTTTAAAACACCATCCCAGAGTGGGAGTGAGTAGCTAACTCAGTGGTACCATTAATAATAAGTTACACAAATTATCATACACAAGAGTAAATTTAGTGAAAAACATACATTCACAGAATCCTAGAAACTTTGGTTAATGCAATGCATGGTTTAATGATATGATGCATGCACTTTCTACCAACACTCCCTAATGATAGCGAATGACCAACACCCCCTAAATGCGATCACGACTGCTAAATTGCCAAAAGTAACTGACGCAGTGTGTAACGCCCTGAAATTCGGGGGTCGAGTATGAACTCAACTCCCGAGTTCCAACGCATCGCTTATGCAACATAATTAATGATGGTTAAATGTTGTCTGAGTTAGAGCAATAAACATGAGTGAGATTATACCAAAACAGTAATTCATACTCCAGTTCAATTGTATAAAGGCAAGCGGAAGACTGAAATTGTATATTTAAGGTATGTAAAGAAACAAAATTCTCATGAACACTTGAGTATGAACACTAACTGAGTACCCATATACATGTACTATTTCTGAATCAAAAATCAAAATACAATATAAAAGATGAGTCCTAAAATCCCCGCGATGCAGTCGGCCTAAGCAACGCCGTCAGAGTACTGCATAAATGAGAACTCATCCTGGTCCTCGTCGAAATCAGGCTCCGGCTCCTGAACCGACGCGCCGTCTATACCTGTGACAGAGTCTGGTTGGTGTGTACAACACCGTCCCGTAACGTGGGAGTGAGTAGCTAACTCAGTGGAACAATAAAACATAGGTTAACATGTTATCAATTCAATCAAGCAGTAATGATAAAGCAGTACAAATCAAACAAGTTTAACTGCTCTTGTTAAATGCAAGAATGAAATGACATGATGATGTATGCCCTTACCAAACCACCCTCATGCGACATCATCTTACGTTCGCGAATGCATACCTTCCTCAGTGCTCTACATCTACTAGGCACATGCGATGCGATGATGAGCATGATTACCGAGTTGTTATTAGTTTACCGAGTTGTTATTAGTCCATTTCAAACAGTAGTATTGGGAAACTAAGGTACCTCCCTTGTATCATTCCCACACATGATCCATTCTAGGGTCGTCAGTCCTAGTTAATCTCATACGATATTGTGGTTTGAGAGGCATAGCGAAGACATCGCAAAGGGCTCGTCACCCGTCAGCACGGATACAGATCTCACCGTATGCGGCTCAATTGCTGACCGTCAGTTCGAGTACAGGTCTCACTGTACTCGGCTCAATCGCTGGCCGTCAGCTCGAATACAGGTCTCACCGTACTCGGCTCAACTCATACTCTAGTTGCTGTGAAGGGCTCGTCGCCAATCACAGACCTTGGAGTATACTTGAAGATACTTCAGAGGACTCGTCGCCCGTCAGTACGAGTACAGGTCTCACCGTACTCGGCTCTCGCCATAAGTATCGACAGCTCGAATACAGTGTCTCATACCACCGTATTCGGCTCACGAGTTTGGGTTGCTCAATGGTCACTACGGGGAGGCACATGGCCCCAGCATAGGTCGACAGCTCGGCCACGGTGTCCCATATCACCATGTCCGGCTCATGAGTCTTAGCGGATCGAGGTACCAAGGTTAACGGGATTGCCACTGGTAAGTTTGGTACCCTAGGTTCAAACAGTAATGACCAAACATGGTGAACACACATTCGACATATCGGGTTACTTGGCGAGCCTGACTAGCTCGAGCGCACAACAAGTTGGGCGATATGAAGCGCAAAAGCACTCCGTGTGGCCAACCACTATCGCCAACCGAAGTACGACTCGGGTTCGTCAGACACATCCCTTGTGGCGACATGAATCTCAGCCACAACCTCAAGTCTGGTAACGAATGTCTGGACTATAAACAGTCCCAAACTCAATCAGTTCTCATCTATAGCATGTGGAGTTAAGCATGATAAACAAAGTAATACAAGCATACTAGTAGGCATGTCATAAAGCATGTTATAAAGCATGTTGTAAAGCATGTTATAGAGTACTATACAAATAGGGATACAATTACATATACCACACAAGTGAGTGGTTAGAGTAAAACACCACATGGAGGGAATCCTACATGTCTCTAAGGTAGTCGAGAATTCCATCTCAGCACCGACCTACGGTGCCAACATCTAAGTATTTGCTCTCACAAGCATTTACACAAACACTTAGAGTACACTATTTCAACATACATGACGTATGTTAGTAAAATATGTATTAGGGTTATCCTTTCGCCAAGCGAGTATTTTATCCATTTATATCATAATCATACAGCAATTAATTATGACAATTGCATTTCCAAAATTTATACATATACGGTATTTCTAGAATACACAATTTCAACATACGTAGTGTTTATAAGCAAACATGTATTTCGGCGATTCCTTTCGCCAAACAAGTATTTTATCCATATATCGTATAACCATACATCAAATAAACATGTCATACACTTTTCCAAAAAAAATACGTATATGGTATTTCTACGTATACCTAGAGTATGTGAAATTCCATATTCTACAACTTTAATCGAAACAGAAAACGGAAAACACTTTGTACATGTGCAATTGCATGCAGATCATGAATCTATCATTATCTGACATTGAAAGCATTGAAAAACGTAACCTATACACCTAAAGTCCTCACCTTGCTCCTTGGAATCTCAACGGATCAGCAAGGTTTGATGAGCTTCCGTATTCGGGAGTTTTCTAGCCTAAAGAGTGAAATCGGTTAGCTATCTCATAACCTATAGCATATACACCTCAAAACAGATCTAGGGTTAGGGTTTCTCACCTTAAAATGGAACCGGTATCGCCGGGAAAGTGTCTGGAAAGAGGCGGTGTAGCGCGTGTGATGATCGAAAGCAGTAGGAGGAAGGTGCTCCCACAAATCCCAAGCTTTCTCTCCCTTTTCTCTCTCTCTCTCTCCTTAGGGTTTTATCCCAAATTCGTATGGCTGTGAGAGGGGCTGTTCTAAGGCCCTTATATAGCCTAAAACCTCTCCAGAATAGACTCAGGTTCAAGGGTTACTTCTATTATAAGCATTTCGGCGATGTTCCAGCTCAAAAGAGGGTTTCTGGCGGCCCTCCTTGAGCCAAACGTCAGACTTAAGCTCACAACTCATGGATCTACGTGGGATTACGTTTTTATCTTGGTCGGATTCCCATATCACACGTGGCGGACCATTTTCAGTTCAACAGTCAGTGGGCCACGATCCGAAATTCCAAGTACATGTAAATGTTCCTGATCCGAGGGTGTAATTTGGTCTGATTCTGACGGTCTGGTTGCTTAATACTGATGCGCAAGCGAATGGTGCCAGATCACTATTCAAGATATTTATTTTGTAAAGAAAATAGTGGTTTCCACACTCCCTCGCTCCTGGCTCAAGCGAATGGCCGTGGGACATCGTTTGGACTTGATTTCCGAGATGGTTGTCAAGCCAAGTGAGGCGGTCCTAGTTCCTTAACTTCGTGTTAATCGGACTTCCGATGTGCGGTCTAGACCTAATATGGAGTTTCAATTCATTCCCGAGAGTAGCCGGATAATGAGTTTGATCCTAAACTTTAGGGTAACCTAGAGTCAATGATTTTGCAAGTTTTGGGTCTTGCAGATCGTATTTAAAGCGATTCCAACGGATTTCATGGCTAATCGAGTTTTGCACTTAGTTAACTTTGTTAAATTTCTAAAGGATTTAATCCTAATTGATTTCTGGTCGAGATGGTACTCGAGCCATAGTACGAAAATTTACGGGTCGTTACACAGTGTCATGTAAATGTTAACCAAGTTGATTATTTTGTCCATTCATCCAGCATGTTGGGGAAACCGAAATACCCTTGTCGAAAAACATTGCCCTAATCCGATCGCGCGACTCTAATGGCCATGACTGTATGACTCTCGTGATCCTTAGGTCTCATAGGCGATCCAACGTGGTTCATCTAGTTAGGGTATAGGGTCCGGTTGAGCCACAGGCTCTTAGGTCAGGTACTAACTCATGAACCCTAAGTCTGCGAGTACGCGCACATGTAAGCATGTGCGGCTTCCTATTTTAATCAAAATTCCTACGCTAACACTTAATGTAACATCCTGAATTTTTGCGGCCCGAATACATACTTGTGCCCGAGAATTCTGGGTGTTAATAATGTAAAAATTGGATGCTTTAAAATCGCACCCTTTTTTTCATTTAGATCACATCTAGTTAGATTTATGAAGGTAACCATTAACGAGAATAAAATCAACCATATTTATTATTTTATTAGAATAAAAAGAGTAGAACTTTCTAATGCCCTCTCAAATGGGAGCTTATTACATTATTCAAAGTGTGCAGCGTAAAATAAATAAAACTAAACACAAAGTTATCTCCTCCTTTATTCAGAATAATCTTCTTTAGGGAGATCGTCATCTGTATCTTAAATTGTACATCACTTACATCATGTATATGGTTGGAGAGGGTCAATGTCCTACTCATAATGATGATTATCTTTTAAGATTAACAATAATTCAAGAGATTCATAAGAATCATGTAAGGGTTCTGATATGTCTCGTAATCCACCACTACGAGTGGTATTAGTATGCACAACCAATATATATATATATATATATATATATATATATATATATATATATATATATATATATATAAATGCATGCCTAGCAAAGTGTGTGTGGCTCATCCATAGTGATCATCTCAATGTGGAATATAATTCATAGAAAACCCAATTCGCCTCGCATCCCATAACTACAGAGATTCGTCAGCGTGTCCAACGCTACTGTGGATTTATGTGAACACCTTAAGACGACACAACACACGGATCAGATGAATTACGTGACACGATTTGTTCATAGAGTGACTATTTGCGACATCCAATCCCGGAAGTAATGTAACACGCATTGCGGATTACTTAACATTGATTTGTGTGCCACTACCCAAAATTTATAAAATTGCACGTCGACCAAGAGGGTCTCTACCCAAAGCGCATTATGTCCACAATAAAATATTCGAATCACTAGTTGTGAGACCTCTAACACATCACTTGCACTAAAGAGAAAATAAACTGAATCATGGGAGTTTTAGAATTCCAAGACACATGCCCAAGCCATAAAGGGAGGTAGCACAAGGCTAACCTAATAAAGGAGAAAAATAGTATTAAGCTATCTCAATAAAAGGGGAGAGTAGCAAATAGGCTAACTCAACAAAATAAGGAGAGATAAGTAAAAGGCTAATTCAATATAGAGTGGAAGCATGCATCGCTCTCAAAATTGGCAAAGTGCAAGGCTTGTATCCATCATCCCACATAAATTCATAAAGATCATGCATAATTAAAATCATACCTTAACCATAATTCCCAAAAGGGTAAATAATTATTAATGGTAAATCAATTAATTGCATGGAGAATCATAGTAACATAAAGGTATGCAAAACAAGATAAATCACATCAACTCAAATTAGTGTAAGCTTAAAGGAATCCCTCACCTCTTTAAATCAAATTGCCTTTAACGTTGTTGGCTCTCTATAGACACACTTTGGACTTGATTACTCGATTTCTACGATGTGCCACAAAACCTGTATAGTTGGGGTTTATTCTAGGATGTATTTCGTGATTTAGGGTTAGATTTGAGCTTAATTATTTATCAAATTAAAAGGACTTAAATCAGCCATTATTTAGATGGGTAGCTTACCTTGCTTAACAACTATACTCAATAATGAACCCCATAGTTTAGCAATTACTTCCGCTGAGTCAACTCAGTTCGACTCGGCCTTTAGATAATCTATATTGTGCCCTTTAAGATGTTGGATTCAACCTAGGGTTGAACATGAAACTCTTTTCGACCAGGTGGATTAGCGTCGATCTCCCATTCACTCCTTTCTTCTTCGTTGTCGGTGGCTAGTTGGAATGGCTCCAATAGATCCTGGTTACTACTGAACTTAGTGGATCATGGGTGTTGATTCCGACACCCGATCTCCTCTTCTTCTCCTTCTCACTCGTTTTCTTTCTTTCCCTTTCTTTTCTCTCTCTTGTTTGCTGTGTACATTCTCCAACATCAGGGAGTGGAGAAATTTATAAGATTACAAGATTTCTAGAGTATTCTTGCGTGTAAAATACATTGAAACATATTGTGTGTTGATCTTACATGCACACGGTATGATGGTTTCACTGGACGTTCGTCCTTCCTTATCGTGCTGTTGCACTGAGTTTCTCTCCCTCCTAATTACGCCGGCTATATGCTGATCACGCGGGCCGTGTTATGGTCGATTAGAATTCAAAGATGATGTTTGAAAAGCGTCTTACAATCACCACTCCTCAGCAGGGAAGATGACCATCGTTAATGGCAAATCTGAATTGTCGCCTCCTTTCAACATTCTGATTGCAATGAAGGGCTCAAATTAGTCGTGGGGAGCTCCGGGGTGTTTTAGATCGAAGCTCCAAGGTCATTCACTCAGTGGGTTCAATTGAAGATGTGTGGCTACCGTTTTTTACGTAGTTTCGTAGCCGAACTGGGACTTTTTTGAAATCCCAACATCTTGGGGATTCTTCTACCCTCCTGATGCTTCGGGTTGGAGTTGGATCTCCCTTAAGTAGAGATTGAATGGCTAGGATTTTGTTGGGTTGCCGAACCCATGAGTTTTGGTGGCGAAACTCATGTGAACGTGGTTCGTCCGGATTCTGATGCTGCGAGCGGGGAGGTGCCTACTTGGTTCGGTCACTGGAGTAGGTGGGGTCCACTTTTGATGGTCTTTGGGAGATCAACTCTGTTCATCTGTTTTGCAGGGTCATGTTAGGTCATGGGCCAAATTATGGGGTGGATCTAAGTTCTGAATGGACCACACGATCGTTCAAGGTGCAGGACGATGCTTGTCGCTTACTCTTTCCACTCTCACTTACATGGGTTGTTCGGAATAGGTGGGGTCCACTTATGATGACTTTACAGAGATCCATGCCATTCACCGGCTTTGTGAGGATGTGTTGGGCCACGGGCCCAAATATGAAGTAGATTTAAGTCCTAGGTGGGCCACACGTTGTAAAAACACGTGGGTTTCACTCTCACATAAAAACCTTCGTGAAACTACAAGATGTATGTTGTTGTTTATATTAGTTTTGGGTTTTTAATTACAAATTTGCCACTTTCCATAGTCGTATCTTCTGCCATCCATACTTATTAACTAGACTATCCAAATGTGACGAAACTTTACCACCGTTTGTTATTTTTTTATGCTCTTTTTAACGCCTCAGTTTGGGCCCTAATCTCTCGAGGATGACTAAAATGCTCTTTTAATGGCTAACACGCTTCATAATTCTAAAATAGCATTTGTATACATCTAATTGTCACGTTACCTAGTGGTTTGGACCTAAACGCTAAGATCTTCCTAATGACTGAGTTATCCTAATATTCGAATGGACTGTTTGGGGGATTCAAATACGATGGATGGTCAGATGACATGCTAAAAATATGAAATCTTGATGGTTAGTACTATGCTCATGTATGTAGGTGGGTGTATGGTCAGTTTTGTAAACGAATGAATATAAGTGGGTTTTTGGAGTCATCAAGGGTTAGAATATGTTTACTGTTAGATTCAAGTGACTTATTTACATATGTAACTTTCTCATATTGTAGTTTTGATGGTGGGTTAAGCATGTTCATAGGTGGTGAACAAGATGAATGGATCAGAATTTCAATTCGATATGTGTATGAGCGGATGTAGAAATCAGGTAGCTAGTTTGTCATGATTGGGTGGTCTAAACTCAAAGTGGACGATCAGATATCTTTACCTAGCGGTGAATAGTTGATTGAACGGTTAGTTATTATTAACAAGTGAGAATTCTTGGATATATGATGATCTTGTCCTAAAAATTAACGGTCGGATGACTTGATCTATGGATGAAGATTATTCCAAACGGTAAAATTCGGGTTAGAGAATAGATGTATGGTTAGGATAAGTTAAATTGGTGACATACACATGTATATATTAAATTAAATTTCATGGTAACACTCGAGAACTTTCAATACTCGGGTATTGAAAAGTTCGGGGTGTTACACTTAACGACATCCAATACCCGAGTATTAGAGGGTTGGGGTGTTACAAGGAGAGTGTGTGTGTGCGTGCGTGTGTGTGTGTGTGTGTGTGGGTGAGAGAGAGAGAGAGAGAGAGAGAGAGAGAGAGAGAGAGAGAGAGAGAGAGAGAGAGAGAGAGAGAGAGAGCCTCTAAATCCTTTGTTGAAATTTATGGTTTTTTGAAAAATCAAATATATTCGAAAATTTTTGGATTTTTGTTTTCCCGCCAAAACGCTTTTTGGAAAATTTCAAATGAAAAGTGCGGTGTGTGCTTTTGTCCCACATCGGAAATGAAAAGTGCGGTTAGTTGCTTAGTTGTGATCGTACGTCGGTGGCTAATCCGAACCTTGCGTATGTGTGCTTTTGTCCCACCTATGTTTATCAGCTCCAGTGTCAATTTGGAGTGACACGATCCGATAGGTCTGAACCTTGTCCCAGAGCCAATCTGCTTCCATACGGGATCGACTGCACCACGGTTGATCCATCGGTAGAGCTGAAAGTGGAACAGGTAGGTAGGTTGGTGCTAAACCCTATCCCAACCCAAGGTTCTTATACCTCAACCCTAACCTAACCTAACTCAATCTTGGGTTAAAAATTCTCAACCCAAGCCCAATCCAAGAGGGCTCGATCGGGTTGATATATGCTAATAATTTTGTTATTATATTAGTCTATTATATTTTCAATACACATTTTTTTTTAAACCATAATTTTATATTTTAAATTGTTTGTTTAAAAGTCATATTATATAACATGCAATCTATTAAAAGAGAGAAATCTAGCTTATACTGTTAGCTTGAGTAATTAGAAATGATGTGGACCAATGAAACCCGGCAACATTAGAATTTCTCATCCCTTCAACATAGAAGATCCCTACTCAATTATAATTTATAAGTTATTTATATAACCACCTAGTTTAGGTTGGGTTGAGTGACCTGAGACCTCAACTCAAGCTAAACCCAAGTTTTATCTGGTCGGTGCTTGTATATCTCAAGTATGAAATGCAATCCATTATATCCTGCCCAGGCCCAACCCAATGTCAGGTTGGTCGAAGGTCAGTCAGTTAAACCAGCCCAACTTTTAGCCCAATCCAACAACCCGTTCCAAGCCGTTACAGTTAGCCAGCGTTCAAGCGGCGCATGTTAGCAATACCCGATGCATTGCTCCCTCCGACGTAAGCAATGAGAACTGAGCTGATGGTGATTATAAGATCACCAGGCCGAGTATACTCGGGTTTTTTTTTTTTTTTTTTGTTTGTATAAGTTGCAAAATGGTTTCGTGATACAGAACCATTGGTCTTATGTGATCCACCGCGGATCCACGACAAATATCCGAGACAGGAACATCCTACCAATAAGCCTTAGGCCATTTTGAAGTTGAATGTGGACCGTTGCTGCATTTTTATTATTAACCGTCTATTTTAAGGTCACATATTGTACGTACAGGATTGTTCTGTCGAGAATACATTGAGTTCATGCGCCATCCACCGTAGCTTCCAATGTATCAACGTTTGGATCATCGACACATAGGCCCCACTTGTACAAAATAAAATCCCGAGTACATACATGGCTGATGGATGTTATTATGTAATAAACTGTATAGTTTATAACCCATCGGGGAGCATTTCCCATCCCTGCCATCGATTGGGCCATCATCAGAAGACGATAAATTACATGGTACTCTATCAGAATATGGTAGACAAAACTCATGCACGGAAGCACTTAAACGTAGTGTACGTGTACTCAATCCAAACCATACAATCTGTTAAGAACATTCTGAATAGTCAATCGTAGCCATCGAATCTGTGAGAACTTTCACATTGGATCTGGACCAATGAGCATCATTCCTTGAGGTGTTTATTTGATATTCACCGATCGAACCATTCTTGCCTTCTGATCTTTGGACGAAGGCCAATCCAAAACAGATGTCCTGATTTTGGCAGACTCGAGTTAGAGAGATTCATGACGAGTGTGTAGTAGATATGTTACTGTGTATAATACAGCGTGTTCCGCCAGAGTATCAGAGAATTCCTCGTAGAAAGACAACCCCAGGATAAGGAAGGAACCAACTTCCATTAAACCTTAACAGAATACCGTAAAATACAGTAAACCCCATTTTCTTTCTTTCAACTCTCTCTCTCTATCTCTCTCATCGCTTCCCTTTCAATCTCTTCTAAACCCCCTTTCTATAGCTCACCAAAAATCCCCAATCTTTCAATCGATTCGTTCTTACAAACTCAATTCGCAGCAGCTGAAATCCATCTTCAATAAACGACCTCTTTTTCTGTAAATTTTCGTGGTTTTCTCACTCGTCTTTTCTCCCTCATTTTTTTTTCTTGTTTGATTCTGCTTTTTGAAGTGGGATTTTTTGCATATATTAATCTAACCCCAATTTGTCGATTGGAGCAATATTCTCGAGTTTGGAGGTGGTTCGTCGAATTCCTGACGATTGTCGTGTTTTGGGTCTCGATTTGATTTTCGGGCCCCGCGGCAGGTTTTGCCAGCGTCATCGTCGGGAGGCTTTGATTGTGTTGACTTTCAGTCAGTATCTCTTTTGTTCTTCATTTTTTCGACGGTGAGCATGGGAATCGTGGGAATGCGGATTGGGGTTTTAGATTTATCGATTCTTGAGTAGAAATCTTTTCAATTTCGGGCCAACGTTTTTGGGTTTTCTGTTGTGGCGATTTCCATTTTTTCCTTTTCATTGTGACTTTTGTTTTATGCTGTTGGATACTCAAATTGGAAGTTCTGTCGAAGCGGAAGTGTTGAAATTTGAGGTCGTTGGAGAATTGGGCTTTATAGGTAAATGCTCGTTTGTTGGAGAATTGAGGACTTTGGTTTCTTTCGAATGATCATTCTGCAAATCTCCATTTGAGTGAACTGGAAGGTTTACGCTGTTTTCTAGAAAGAGGTTGTCAGAGGGTGCTCTCTCGCAAGAGGGAGAGAAGCGTTCGGGACAGCACGGGTTTGATACGGGTGAGGTCTTTGCATGGGCGATCATGAAGGCTGGGCACTGCCGAGTGGCCTACTGCCGAATGGCCTCTTGCCCAACAAAGTGGCCGGTGTGACCAGGGTCCTTGACACGGAGAGTTGGTCCAAAGCTGAGGAGAGAACTGCAGAGCTGATAGCTTGCATCCAGCCCAACCAGCCTTCGGAAGAGCGGCGGAACGCAGTCGCATATTACGTGCAGCATCTTATCATGAAGTGCTTCTCCTGTCAGGTGGGCTCCACTTGGCTATTGCTTTCCTTCTTGATGTTTTTTCCCCTTTACTTGTTTTATGCCATTACAATGATTTGGGCATGCCCTTTGCAACTGTAGCCATGTAAGAGCAAATGAAGGAAGGAAAGTGCTAGTGCTTGACTGTGTTGCGTCTATAGGTTCTTACTGATGCTTTTTTTGGATTGCCACAACAACAGTTGCACTGTCTTGGTTGTAAAAAATGGGCCGACAAAAGGGTGCCAAACTGCTGCTATTTTGACCCATTTTGATTGCTAGCAGCAGTGTGACACAAAATTCATTATGCTTTTGGTTATTCATTACTACCGAGTCATACTATTGATAACTAAAAATAGAAATGAAAAGGCGCTGCTAGCAGTCATAGTGTGTGTAAATAATAATTCCCTAAATTTAAGTAATTCCTCCTTTATATACTGACAGTATGTGCATATAGAGTAACTGGAGTATGACGACTATGTGTTGCTTGTGATCAAAGATGGATTAATGTTGGGCATCGTCTCATGTCATGGCTTACGGAAGCATTTTCCAAATAGAGGAGCCATGGGATTGCAAAGGACCATCCATTCAACCAGCAGTGAGATTGAATGTGGACGCATTTAAGACCCAACAAATCTCAAACAGGCCAAAAAAAGCGGGTGTTAATTCTCTGGTTTAGAGGTCTTATTTCATTGAATCCTTATATATAGGTTTTATTTTGTTGAATCCTTGGATCTTTGATTTCTAAGGGGGACCTTACTTGTAAGCTGTAACCATTCATTGTTATTATTTTAGTAAATAAAAATTAAAAATGGCTATGTTATTTTTGCTCTACGTATGTATGTTTTGATATGTAAATGTATCGGGTTTGTTTCATTTTATCACCGGATCACATGCATTTTAAAGGACTTGTAACCATTCAATGCTATTATCTTTGTAAGTAAGAAATGACTATTTTCATCTACATTTTTCACAAACTAGTTTCCTCAGTTGTGTTTCTTACATTGTAGTATCATGATTTTTAGGTGCAGAGGTTCCTGAAAGATCTTATCTTTTTTTCCCCCTTTTATTGCAAGGTATTGCTGTTACTGTTTCCTTTTAAAAAAAAAAAAAACTGAAAAAAACTATTTCGACCATGTAAAAAGGGACCATTATGGGGCCATTACTGGTCAATTTTTCTGTAACAGCCATTACGACCCCATAATGCGTAACGGTCACCATCATTACTGTTATATAACCTTTTTGGAATACCGTGTTTTATTGTCTTTCCCCTTCATCACCTACTTGTGCTCCTTGCCACTTCTAAGAACTGAGATTTGATTGGGCATTAGTTACACCTGAATGTCTCGAATAGACACAAAGCTAGAAAATCAGGGACATTTTGCAAGTTAGATATGGAAAAGCTAGGTTTATGTTGATTGGAACTTTTTTGATTATGTTGAGAAGGATAGGGTTTAGATCAAATGGAGATGTTTGATGAAACAAGACATTGCATTAGCTTTTTAATCAGTCCTTTTCAACAAATCCTAAAAGGTTTTTCTGGGGGTGGAGAGGCTTGAGATGATTGGACTCTCTTTCTTCCGAGTTGTGCTAAAGGCAATTAGCAGAATGCTCAGTAAAGAAAACCTGGAAGGAATTAATAATGGCCTTAAAATGGACAGATTTGATCTTCAAGTTACTCATCTTCTGTTTGTGGATGACAATTTGTTGCTTTGTGATTCCTCAAGGGAGCAGGTTATGTGTCTGTTAGACCATTTTGAGATGCTATGAAGCCATACTAATCAAAAGGTTGGCAGAAGGTGTTTGGAGAAAAAAAAAGGGGATTTGGGTGTGAAAGTCAAAGATGAACCACAAATCGAGTTTGAAATGATGGGTCAGAATAATCACAGTTGGCTGAAGGAAGGATGGAGATGATTGGAGGGAAGTATAGGCATGATTCTCGCCTGAGGATTTGGGCGGAGGAATCCAAGAGGGAAAAAGTGAGCTCATCGGAGAGGAGTGACAGAAAGAAGACCCTTGATAGTAGGAGGGAATTTTCTCCATCATCGTCTAGTTCTCGTTCTCATGATGATGCCTTCCTCCCTGATAAGGAGTTCCATGACTTTAGGACTTCGGAGAGATCGTTGGTTGGAGATGGAAGACGAGATTAGATTGGGCGAGGTGGTCTTCCTTAATGGTCCTCTTGGTCTTGGAATGGTGGTGGTGAATCGCAAGGGAGAAACAAGAGGTCATTGGAAGATGGAATATTTGGCTCCATCAGTGGTAGAGAAAGAGAGACCTACTCTCCTTCATAGGGCAATCGGGTCCTCAGCCAAGTCAGTTTCCATTCATAACCAAGCCATTCGAGCCAAAGGAAGAGGTCTCCCCCATCTCGATTGTGGGCAAGAAGGCATCTTGGGGAGAGCACCTATCCATTCCTAGAGTTAGTAGACTACATTGGAGAAAGGTTGGACTATAGTTTTGAAGAAGAAATCTAGGGTCAAGCTAAGTCGACCCCCTTCTCCATCTCTACATCGGTCACCCAACCTTGTTTCCAATATGCCGGATAGCTACAATGAATTCATGCTTTCCAAGTTCTTTCTTAAAGTGGGTGAGATTAAAGAGATAGTCCTCCTGTGAAGAAAAGGATCGACTCAGTCTAGAGGGATCGCTTTCATTAAGATGCGGACACTGGAGGAAGCCTATAAATCCATCTCCTCACTGCATGGTGGCGGGTTTAATAGTCATCGGATCTATGTCAAAATGGCGAAGTACGGTCCCATATTTGCCCTGCCTCCATCCAAGGACGTCGGCAGACCTCCACCTCCTCTGGGTGTAACGTCAACCCACGTGGAGATGAATGCCAACCCTTGGACTGTAGGTTGCTCCTTCAAAGAGGTTCTCATCAGGAGGTCTAGTCCCCTTCCTGGTTTCTCGCCCTAGGCCCTAGTCCAAAATCCTCTCGGATTCAGAAACTTCTTTCCAAATTTGGCCCCAAAATCGTGGTGGATCAAACCATGGTTTTCGAAGTGGCAGAAGCCTACCGAGGTATCTATTGCTACAAAGGGGCGTCCTTGACGGATATCAAGGATTGGTTGCTTCGTTGATACATTTTCTCAGAGGGAATTACGGTCTGAAGCCCTTGGGAGAGACAGAGCTCCACCTCAGTCTAATGTCAGGATGTAGTCTCGACTCCATTCTTTTGGGGGCAGCTCTTCATGGGGATGGCTTAATGTCCTCGATTCGCAGATAGGAGCATTTCTTGTTTGGCTATGAAGATGCTTGGTATCACTTTGGTGGAATTCCTATTGAGTGATGGAACTTGGAGTTCCTTCTTGCTATTGATTTGTTCATTGGCGAAGTCCTTCAGTTTGATCCCGCGACGGAGTCTGGCTGGGAGCTCCGCTTGGCTCTCATTCAGATATGCAAAAAGAAGCTCTCTTCCTCGATATCCAACATTCCTATTGTGGTGGGATATGATTGATTGATTGTTCGGGTTTGACCTGAGATTTCTTCCTGCATTTCTGCCAGATTTCATGGAGACGAGGTGACGACGCCCTTTGAAGATGAAGGTGTAGCGGAGGCTAGATTCTTCGGTAGAGTAGCAAACAATCCCGAACGCAGCATGGGCGAAGACGTGACACCCCATCTCTCTCCCGTGGTGATCCACACCATTAATCCCATAATCACGACGAGTGGCCAGGATCATCCTGTGATCGTCCCAAGCAGACAAATCAATGGTGGCCCTTTGCTCTTAGGCATTAAATGCCTCGAACCAAGCAACACTGATATTGTCAGAGATCCTCTTAGTTCTCTTGAATGTCATTCCCCTGATGTAGACACGCTTCCTCCTCTTGATAGTTGTCATGCTATTGCTCCAGTCGCTGATAACTCGGGCATACATGCCAAGATCCCATCGGCTCTTGTTGGGCTTGAGGAGTCCCAAGCCCAGACGTCAAATGCGTTGACGTCATCTTTCAAGGCTGTCGACGTTAGCCATTTTAATGAGGTTTCAGCTCCACCGATAGAAGGTTCGGCACGTGGCGGAGAGAGAGAGAGAGAGAGAGAGAGAGAGAGAGAGGAGAGAGAGAGAGAGAGAGAGAGAGACCTTCTAGTCAGTTCGTCTGACTCCGATAGCGACGATGACATCAGAGGTGGCTATGTGTTCCCTTCGTATGGCTCTACCCTCACCTCCAGTGAGACATTTGTCGATTCTTGTATCTCGCCCTTAGATTCTGATATTTCTTCCCATCCGAGACTCTTGCCTCCCATGTCGATTTAGTTTAGTTTTGAGCCATGATTATCAGTATCTCGACCAAGCCCTGGTGATCATCCTTTCCGATCATGGAAGAGCTCCTTCTCTCCCCTCCTTCATTTTCCCTTTTTTTTTTTTTCATTCCCCAGATATGGCTGTAACATCCTCACCCATTTGCCTTCCTATATTCAAAGGTCCGATAGGTCCCCTAGTTTGGAACATCCGTCCCTCACCCTATCTAGGGTGCTTTCGTGAGCCCCTTACCCCATTTTTAAATATCTTGTATCAGAGACCCATTCTTGAGGTTCCCGGGAGGGAGCTCTTGACCCTTTCCCCACCCGAGTCTCGACCCCCAATGTTGGGCTTTAGTGCCTGGGTTGTCTTTCCCCTTTTACCTCCTTTACCCTCCTTGACCCAGGCCTCATCCTCCCATTCTACCCACCATTTAGTTCTTAACACCTCTAACCCTTTAATTATGGATATTGCACCAATCCAAGTCCGTCCGATAGACAACCCCCACTCCCAGTTTCTCTGAGAGCTTCCATCTCGTGTTAAACATGCATTCCAACTCAATCATTTCTTGTTGTAATGATCCCCAACAAATCTGTGAAGCTCTCATGGACGTTGGCTCATTAGTGAGTTTGTCCGTTGGGGACAAGGAGGGATACTATATTGCTCTGTTTCAGTCCATTGAGGAGCGAAGAGCTCAAGCAGCCTTGGCAGCTAAAAAATCCTCTAAATCCTTCTGAGGATGGAGGGAATTGGTAAGTCTGTCTTCTTTGGTCAACTATGAGATGGGTTCGAGATTGGTAGTGCTTTGAAGATCATATCTTGGAATGATTGGGGCCTCGGTAGCAAAAGGAAAGGAGCTTAAGTCAAAGCCTTTCTTTTCAAATACAAAGGAAATATTCTTACTCTTCAGGAATCCAAGCTTCATTCAGTAAGTCGCTCAGACCTAGATGATATTTGGAGTAATAGGCATAAAGAATGGATCTCGCTCGACGCGGTGGGCTTGTCAGGGGGATTCTCATTGCTTGGGACTCTATATCCTAGGTAAAACCGTAAAAGAAGACTCCTTGATAGGAGCTTCCCGTGTCTCTGTTGTTCTTAAAAGTCCTTAAGATTTTAGATGGATTTTCTCTTCTGTTTATGGTTTGTGCTCCTCAGTCCTCTCCTCTCCTTTCTTCTTAGACCCCTTCCCTTGAATGAGATGAACGACATTAGGCTTAGATGGAATTTCCCATGGTGCATTGGCGGGGATTTCAATGTTACTCGATTCTCTTTTGAAAAATTGAATAACAACCGCATCTCCAAGAGCATGAGAGCATTTTCCAACTAGTTGGGGGCTAATGATCTTATTGACCTTCTGCTCCTTGATGTTAAATTTACTTGGACCAATGGTCAATCCCCCCATTCTCTTTATGTTGGATCGCTTACTTGTTTCCCCGAACTGATTGGAATCCTTTCCCAATTCCCATGGTCTTTCAACAGGGCCTCCCCAAGCTTGTCTTCGATCACTGCCCAATCTTGTTGGACATGGTAGAGATCTAGGACCCTAAGCTATTTTGTTTTGAACTCTCTTGGCTTGAGGTTGAAGGCTTCAATGATTTAGTTACTTCTCGGTGGTCCTCTTTTGATGTTTTAGGTAGGTCGAGCATCATTATGATTCGTAAGCTTAAATTGCTCAAATCCTACCTTCTTAACTAGAGAAAAGAGTCTTAGGAGGATCTTGAGGCTATGACGTGTAATTTCCTTTTGGCCATCTAGTCATTGGATAAGCAAGAGGAATCAAACATCATCTCGTTAGAAGAGAGCTAAAAGAGAATCCCTTAAAGAATCCTACACTAGGTCAGTTCATCACAAGAAATCAAATGGAGGCAAAGATTTAGGGCTCTTTGGCTGAAATCAAGTGACAAAAATACTCTTTTCTTTCATGCTATTGTTAGAGCGAGGTTTCGCTCTAACAAAATTTCTAGTGTTACTATCAATGGCTCTAGGATTGAATATATGCAGCAGGTTTCTAGTCACATTGTCTCTTATTATTCATTCCTGCTCTCTTTCGGAAACTTGTTGAGGCCTAGATTCAAATTGGACAACTTGGAATTCTTGCAGATTTCTACTGAAGAAAAAGGAGTGTTGGAAGCTCCCTTTTTTGAGGAAGTCAAGGATGTTGTTTCCTCTCTCGTCTGAGACAAATCCCTAGGCCCTAATGGGTTTCCCCTGGTTTTCTTTCAAGTTTTTTGGGATATTTTGAAATCAGATGTCATGCTTTCCTTCATGAATTCGACTCCTCTAACTTCATTTCTAAATCGATGGGTGCCTCCTTTATTGCTAGAGGTGTACACGAGTTGATCCGAGTCGAGCTTTGCCCAGCTCGGCTTGACTCGGCCAGCAAGATACCCCAACTTGAACTCGGCTTGGCTCGGTCCTCGAGCCTGACTGGCCGGCTCGGTTCGGTTCGGTCAGCAGCTCGGGCCAATTTGAGCTCGAGTTCGAGCTAAGATTGAGCCGAGTTCGCCTGTGCATCATTTTCACAAACACATGGACTGCACCTTCAAAATCTCACTGTATGTAAAACAACAACAATGGTTTTACAAGTATTTCATCAAACACCTTGTAAGCAACATAAAAATCAAGAAAAAAGGGTATTTGTTTCATATACATACCTTCCTTGCCACCAGCCACACTTCGTTGAGTCATTTCATCAAACACTTGGTGAGCAACATCTCAAAGTAACCGAGTCACCAAACCGGTTCGATCCGAGTTCGATTCGAGTTGGGTTTGATCCGAGTCGAGTTGAGCTCGGGCAAGCTCGAACTCGGTTCGAAATTTTTTCGGGCTAAAAAAATCATCTCGACTCGAACTCAGTTTCGAACTGAATCGAGTGGAGTCGAGCGAGCTAACCGAGCTAACTCGGTTCGTGTACAACCCTATTTATTGCTCTCATTCCTAAAATAGAAGGGGCTTTAGATTTGAAGGACTTTCGTCCTATTAGTATGCTTGGAGCTCCTTACAAACTTCTTGCTAAATTGCTGGCTTCAAGCTATTTTGGAAGCTTAAGGGGCATTTATGGCAAATAGACAAATGTTGGATTGTGCTTCGTTTGGGGGGGTGCTATATGTTGGATATTAAGAAAATAGTTGACCATGTAGATCAGGGTTACATTGAGTACATGCTTGGCAGGTTTGTTTTGGGTCGAAACGGTGCAATTGGATTTCATCTTGCCTTTCCTCGGCCACATTCTCTGTGCTTGTTAATGGTTCCCCTAAGGTTTCTTCCCTTCTTCAAGGGGTTTTAGATAGGGGGATCCTCTCTCCCCGTTTCTGTTTGTGCTAGCTACTGATGGGCTTAGCAGAATGCTAATAAGTTAATCCATTTCGCATATCCAATTTGCTAATGACACTCCTATTTTGTGAAGCCACTGGATTGGCAATGGGCAACCTCAGGAAGGTTATTCGTTGCTTCGAGGCCATCTTTGATTCGCAGTCAGCAATCTCTTTAAAAGTGAATTGCCTAGTATAAACATCTTTGTTTCTGTTTCGACAAGAAACACGTATTGCAGATTGGAATATCTACATTCAATAATCAACAAAGGAACATCGAAGAACAAACATCATCAATAATTTTATTAATTCTGAATTCTTATTACACCCCTCGTGTTTCCCTTGATTCTGAAACAAAGTACATTTCATCAATAAACAAACTAGTTCAACAGTGATTTTAGCAACATCTTGGTTTGTATGGCGTCCGTCGCAATGACCGAGGAGTTGCGCGGGTTGTCTATAAGTTGGATATTAAGAAAATAGTCGACCATGTAGACCGGGGTTACATTGAGTACATGCTTGGCAGGTTTGGCTTTGGGTCGAAATGGTGCAATTGGATTTCATCTTGCCTTTCCTCGGCCACATTCTCTGTGCTTATTAATGGTTCCCCTAAGGTTTCTTCCCTTCTTCAAGGGGTTTTAGATAGGGGGATCCTCTCTCCCCATTTTTGTTTGTGCTAGCTACTGATGGGCTTAGCAGAATGCTAATAAGTTAATCCATTTCGCATATCCAATTTGCTGATGACACTCCTTTTTTGTGAAGCCACTGGATTGGCAATGGGCAACCTCAGGAAGGTTATTCGTTGCTTCGAGGCCATCTTTGATTCACAGTCAGCAATCTCTTTAAAAGTGAATTGCTTAGTATAAACATCTTTGATTCTGTTTCGACAAGAAACAAGTATTGCAGATTGGAATATCTACATTCAATAATCAACAAAGGAACATCGAAGAACAAACATCATCAATAATTTTATTAATTCTGAATTCTTATTACACCCCTCGTGTTTCCCTTGATTCTGAAACAAAGTACATTTCAACAATAAACAAAATAGTTCAACAGTGATTTCAGCAACATCTTGGTTTGTATGGCGTCCGTCGCAATGACCGAGGAGTTGTGCGGGTTGTCTACAAGTTGGATATTAAGAAAATAGTCGACCATGTAGACCGGGGTTACATTGAGTACATGCTTGGCAGGTTTGGCTTTGGGTCGAAATGGTGCAATTGGATTTCATCTTGCCTTTCCTCGGCCACATTCTCTGTTGCTTATTAATGGTTCCCCTAAGGTTTCTTCCCTTCTTCAAGGGGTTTTAGATAGGGGGATCCTCGCTCCCCGTTTCTGTTTGTGCTAGCTACTGATGGGCTTAGCAGAATGCTAATAAAAGGGGAGTCCATTGGCATATTCAGTGGTCTCAAAGTGGCTACCTCTAGTTAATCCATTTCGCATATCCAATTTGCTGATGACACTCCTCTTTTGTGAAGCCACTGGATTGGCAATGGGCAACCTCAGGAAGGTTATTCGTTGCTTCGAGGCCATCTTTGATTCGTAGTCGGCAATCTCTTTAAAAGTGAATTGCTTAGTATAAACATCTTTGATTCTGTGTCGACAAGAAACAAGTATTGCAGATTGGAATATCTACATTCAATAATCAACAAAGGAACATCGAAGAACAAACATCATCAATCGTTATTCTGAATTCTTATTATACCCCTCGCGTTTCCCTTGATTCTGAAACAAAGTACATTTCATCAATAAACAAAATAGTTCAACAGTGATTTCGGCAACATCTTGGTTTGTATGGCGTCCGTTGTAATGACCGAGGAGTTGCGCGGGTTCGAAACCCTTATTTCGCATCGATATATGCAAAATACATGCATAAAAGATCAATTCGCTGAGAAAATCTTGAATCTCGCGGGAAAGCATATAACGATCAATAAGTAGTCTTGGAGACTGTTGTTTCGCGGCCGCGCAAGCAATCTCTGTTGTGCGGTCGCGCAACAGACTCTTGCTCTGCACTGCACTGCATCTTCTTCTCTTCTTCTTCTTCTTCTTCACTCGCATATCGCGCCGCGGGATAACTGAAGACTGCTCTGACACTCTTGGAGATTCTCTGGGATGTCTCTGACCTCTCTGAAGATCCTCACTTGTGAAAGAGTGAAATGAGAGGGGGAGGGGGTATTTATAGGCCTCCGCATGTGTGAATTGCAAATCTTCACAACAGAGCACTGTCGCACGGTCGCACGGTTCTGCAACAGGCCTCTGTTGCATGGGCGCGCAACAAGCTATCTACCCAATCTGGGCAGTTTGCCCCCAAGCCAATTATATGACAATACTCTTTGTATTACGCGGCTGCGCAACCATGGTGTGCCGTAAAGGCCGTTACGGGGCCGTAAAGGCCATTATGTAAAGGTAACGGTGGCAATCGTTACACGTTACGGGGCCTTAAAGACCATTACGTAAAGGTAATGGTGGCAACTGTTACACGTAATGGGGTCGTAAAGGCCGTTACAACCCTCGTAACGGCCCGTTACATCCCCCGTAAAGGCTATAATGAACCCGTAATGGTCCGTTACGGGGCCGATACATGTTTTTCGGGTTTTTCTCAATAGGAAAAAAAGAGACCGTAACAGCCGTTACGAGGGCCGTAACGGCCGTTACAACTCGTATCGTAAAGGTAACAATAATGGCCGTTACGGCCACAGTTACCGTTACGGAATACCTTGTGTGCGACACATCTCTATTGCGTAGTTGTGCAACAATTTCTTACGTTAATTTGTTGCATTTTATGCTTTAACTAATTCCTCTCTCTTTTCCCTTGCGGAAGTGTTTGGTTGCAAAGCTGGCTCTTTTCCTTTTAAATATTTGGGTCTTCCTCTCTATATTGGAAAGCTTGCTACCCACCTTTGTAATATTGTTATTGAAAGATTATAAAGGAAATTAGTCTCCTGGAAATGTTGTTACTTATCTTTGGGGGGTCGCCTCACTTTGGCTTGATCAAAGCGGTTCTCTCGAATCTCCGTTCCTACTTTCTTTTGCTATTCTGTTGCCCATAATCAGTCATCTCCAAGATCAACAAACTCGAGAGACTTCCTATGGAGAGGGAAGTTCTCTAACCATAAATTCCATTTGCTTTGGTTTGAAGTTTGCTAACCCTACATCGAGGGGGGAAGTAGGTATTAGAGACATTTCTGACATCAACTCCATCCTCTTAGGGAAATGGTTGTGACATGTCGGATCAGAGGTC
This sequence comes from Magnolia officinalis, assembly GCA_021015155.1. Lineage (NCBI taxonomy): Eukaryota > Viridiplantae > Streptophyta > Magnoliopsida > Magnoliales > Magnoliaceae > Magnolia > Magnolia officinalis. Next base: position 38,448,957 of record JAJHSJ010000015.1, read on the forward strand.
GAAAATTGGGGGGAGATTATAGTTGACAAATACGGGTTGGAGGAGGGAGGGTGGTTCACCAAACCTTCCTTTAACTATTGTGCATCCTCACCTTGGAAAGCAATCACCAACCTTAAATGGTCCTTCCTAAAAGGTGTTTCGTTTAGCTTAGGCGATGGGATGGGGATCCATTTCTGGCTTGACCTATGGACCTCTGACACCCTCCTTTCCTCTAGGTTTCCAAGGTTAGCCAGAATTTCCACCAACCCCTCAATCTCCGTTTCTGATTGCTTCTCTTTGGATGGCTCAGTGGTGTGGTGTCCTCCATGTAGAAGAGCCCTCATGGAGGAAGAAGCGGAAGAAGAGCTCATGCAGCTGCTCAATGGCGTCTGCCCTATCGTAGGAGAAGCCAACTGCTTATCTTGGACTCCTTTAACTTTTAGCAATATCATGGCAAAATCATTCTTCAAGCTTATCAGAGGACCTCATTCCAATCTAAGTATCAAATTTCCTTCCTTCATTTGGTCATCCAAGACTCCTAATATCTCGGCCTTAACTTGGCTTCTCGCTAGAGGGAGAGTTCTAACTGCGGACAACCTTCAACGTCGAGGCCTCAACCTTCCCAATAAATACCTTCTGTGTATGGGCAACATGGAATCCATTTCTCACCTTTTCCTCCATTGTCCTTATGCTATGGAGGTCTAGTCCATCTTCAATAGATTCCAAATCCCTTGGGTCATGCCCGATTCGATTCCCTTTCTTATGCTTGCTTCGCATGGAATCGTTCTCGAGAAGAATTCGAAGATGGCGTGGAATATGGCAGTTATGGCCACCCTGTGGGCTATTTGGAAAGAAAGGAACTATCGTTGCTTTCAAGATCAAGCCTCCTCTTCTTCTTCCTTTTCTAAGTTGATCATTTGGGATCTGATGGATGGCTGATTAGTCCAAACCTCTTAGACATTTTCCCTTTTCCATCTTCGATTAGTGCTTTCGCGCCTGCTTTTGTCTCGAGTTGTATAGTGCTTTTTTAGGTTTTTAGGCCATTTGTTTTTTTGTTTCTTTTGTTCTTGTTTTTGTTTGTTTTTGGTTTTGTTTTGCTTCTTGTTTTCTTAGCTTTTGCCTTTTTAATGGATTTCTTTTCAATCTAAAAAAAAGCTAATCAAAAGGTGAAATGGTCCAAACATAAGTGCTTGGTATTAGGCAAGAGGAACAAGCATCATGAGCCTTGCTTCTACTGTGGGGTGTAAAGTAGGTTCTTTTATGTTGAGTTATATTGGGACCCAATTGTGGAAATTGTAGACAAAAAGTTATTTGTGTGGAAAAAAAGTTCTTTTTTGTTGATGGGATATGATGAGGACATCAGACCCTTCAAAGTTTATCAAAGATGAAGGCGGCCGACGAATACATCTTTATGGCTCGATGATGGTTCATGGCACAACCAAGGATGATTTTGAAGACTTGGTTAATGGCACAACTAAGGATGATTTTGAAGACTTGGTTAATGGCACAACTAAGGATGATTTTGAATAACTTACACATGTCCTTAGATTAATTGAAGGCCCCGCATTAGGAGGACACACGTGTAGGATGAGTTAGAAGGCTGATATGTTACACGAGATTTTTTTTTTTTTAGAAAGCTTTGTTTTGCGCATTTTTTTCTCTTTTGTTGTAGGGGTAGTTTAGTCATTTTCTTTTAAATCCGAATTTTATAGATAGGGTGCTTTCTACCCTAAACCTAATAATGTTTTTTTTAAAGCTTGGTGCCTCCTTCCCTTTTCTCTCTGTGGTAAGTTTTTCTCTTCCCCTAATCTCTTCTTCTTCTAAATTCTATTTCTAGCCCTCCAACCTTCTTCTTCTCTTTTTATGCCTTGTTTTTTTTTTTGCTATTGACCCTGAAAATCTGAGAATTGATCCCAACTATCTCTCAGATTTTCTAGCCGTCCCTATTCTAGAAATCCTTTGATTTCTCGGACTAGAGAAGTTGCATTGATTGCTGGATTGAAACCATGCAAGATCGGGAGGTCCCATCCCTCGTTGGATCCAATCCACGCATGATTTGAATTTGGTACCGCAGGATTTGATGATGGTTTGCAACCATTGCATGTTCCCTTTATTATTATCTTTACTATGATGTGGGCTGTGAATATTATAATTGATTTGCTTAGTTTATTTCGCTGGATAATTTTTGTGCTCACACATGCATTGTAGTTTAGACCATCCTGCATCAGGATACCATCTAGTTGGCCCATTCCTATTCACTCATGTTGTAGATGGATTGGAAAAGCTTTAGAGGGACTTCATATGGAAAGGAAAGGAAGATAAAAGGAAAGTGTTACTTGGTTGAGTGGGTAGCAAGGTCTCCTGTATCGGTATCGGTGACCTCCAAAACCGATACGGATACAGGGGCGTAACGGCGATACCGGGGCGTAACGGCTCGTAACGGTGCAATTTTTTTTTTTCTTGCTGAAAAAATATAAAAAAATATGGATTAAATCCGGAATATTCTAATCATTCCAAATATGCATTCATTTATAAATTGGAACATATTTTTGGTGGTGTAACGGTCCACTCTTTGGTGAGAAGTTGCATCGGACTGTCTGATGAATTTATGAACCAGATAACCTGAATTTGACTACAAAATTCATATATTTAATTTTCAACTATCTACTATCAATGATAGATATATTAGAATGAATGTAATATGAAAATATCTTACATTAAGTGTTTGCAATTATTTTTGAGGAATTTCTCGAACATACCTATGCACGTGACTGTGATTCTTGTCTATAACCTGTCATCCTCAAGTCAAGAATATTAAAAAAAAAAAAATAGTAGTGTCTGATATACTCCCCTGCAACATGATCAAGGATTACTTAATTGGTTGTCAGGGGAGCTATTTTAAATACAAGTTCGGCAGTGTCAAGTGTGTGCACGATTGCATGGCTTCTTGCAATAATACTACTGTGAGCTGTCTGCTGCAAATACTTACCTTAATACAAATATATACTCACAATCACAAGTCACCACCAAAATGAAAATCTGCTTTTTTGTGGTTGCTCGACCTCCACATCATCATCATCGTCACCATCAGGCTGAGACTGTCCAATAGGTGTAGGTGCTGCATATCCATAATATCCAGTGCCAGAAGGAAATACTAGATCAACGAAACCAGAGGATGACTGATCCTGACTAGGCAACGACTCTGACCCCGAGTAAGGATATCCACCAATGCCCGTCGAATAGCCATACTGGTGCCCATACTCAGGCTGTTGAGAATCTTGAGATTGAGAGTGCTTCTGCTGTGATGAGTAACTTGGATTTGGATCTGGATATCTATAATCATATGGATATTAATCGGGAGGGCTACTCCAACATGAATGTGATGGAACAGGCTCAGTATAACCATCATAATCATAATCCAATTGATCATAAGAATATCCATCATAATAACCAAAACCATGAGCCTGCTGATGTTTCGGACCTTCTGGACCCGGTGCACCACTAGATGTACCCTCCTCTTGCTGGCTGTATCGTGACTCGGTACACTCATAAGTCCGATCTCGTGTACCACCTCATCGATGTTCATCGGCATCGCTCTCTTTAGACGGCTGTATAGGGCGCTGAGCAACACCAGAAGTGCCAGCACCAGGGGCAGGGAGGTCATTGTCACCATCATCCGACACAGTCACGCTACTACTGCTCGTATTATTTTGTTGATCTTGAGCCGTACTCGTACTTGGCATAAACGCTGCCCCTCTTACTGGGTCCAACACATCTGCACGACTCTCTTGTTGCGCTCTACGTATTTCTTGGTCATCAATTTCCAATTCTTCACTATTCTCTTCAATTTGCTTTTCCCTTGTTTCCAACCAAGGTAGAAGCGGGTCATCCTCATCATAAATATTGTCCAAGTTTATTGGACAGTAGTCTCCGTTATCGATAGCTGTAATGCTCTTATGATGTCGTCGCATTCTTAGTTTTATATTGTAGTGCATGAAGACAAGTCTATCTAATGTTCTAGTCTGCAATATATTCCTATTCTTTGAATGAATAAGCGCAAAACAACTCCAATTCCTTTCGCAGCTAGATGAAGATGTTGTCTGGCTTAAAACTTTTACTGCAATTTTTTGGAGAACCTTTGTACTCTCTCCGAAATTAATCCACCATTCGGCCGGTTGCAACCTAGATACTACATGTTGTGCAATAGCATTTCTAAAGCTACCAAGGCGATTTCTAAATATATCTAATTCATTCAACGCCTTTATTTGCATATCTAAGTCAGGCTCTAATCTTTTTATCACATTTTTTAGCCCGACACGAACTTCATCATCCTCAACAAATGATTGGGCATATCTATACCTAGGATTTAGATAGTAACCTGTTGCATGAAGATCATGATGGAGTTGTCTTGTCCATCTCCTGTCGATCATCCTCTAATAAGACTCCCAGCTTCTACAATCACTTTGAATTGCAAACTTTGCCTTATCCATGGCATCGTATAGGAAGCCCATGGTAGGTGCCTCGTCGGTTTCAACAAGACGGAGTACCCTCATTAGTGGCTCCATCAACTGTAAGATCGACTTGACCTTCTTCCAATATTTGTTGTCCTGTATGGTGTTCGCAACTTCAACCGGTGTCCCTGATGTCTTCTTCCCATGTTTTGTGTTGAGCCATTCTCGGGAAGCGAACATCTCACTCAACTCTTCCCTATGCTGGAATAAACTCTCTAATGATATAAAGTTTGTTGCGAATCTAGTCGCCGCAGGCCTCAACAACTCTCGTCCTTTCGTGAACTTTCTCATTATTGCGACTACTTGATTATGGTTGTAAATAAACGTCGTCACTTCTCTTGCCCTTTCGACCATAACCTTAACATTCTTCTTCTTCCCAATATCTTCCAATAAAGATCAATATAATGGGCAGCACATGGTGACCAAAAAAGATGTTTTCTCTTATCCATCAACATATGTCCTGCAAGCTTATATGTTGCTTCATTATCTGTTACAATCTGCACTATATTCTCCTCGCCAATCTCGTCCACAACTTTATCCATTAGTCCATTAATATAAGTAGATTTTTTTGTTGCCTCTGGGGCATCAATTGACTTATGGTATATAGTTCCTAAGTGACAGTACACCATGAAGTTGATCATGCTTCGTCTAGTTGGGCCAGTCCAACCATCACACATGATCGTGCATCATCTGGCTTGTCATACAGGTTTAAAGGTAGCCACGTATGCTTTCACATCCGCATACTCTGCATCTGTCCATTTCCCCTTAGTCTCCTTAGTCGTGGGAGCTTTTATTCCTTCACCTGCTTCTGCTGCTGCATCAATTATCACCTGCCAATATGAAGAATTGGCTGCGTTAGGAGGTATGTTGGCATGTATAAATAACTTTGCTGCTGCTCTACCTAATTTCTCAACGGAAGTTCTACTCCACATTTGTTTTATCTTCTTTTGTTTAGTTGATTCTTTCCTAAACAGGATTGGATCAATAGAGGGTCTCCTAGGCTCATTTACTTCTTCATCCAAACGTATAGGAGCATCACGTGAAGATGTCTGTCGTCGGCTCCCAAACACACGTCGTAACCGACCAAACCTATCCCCCCCCCCCCCCACCCCCCCCCCCCCCCCCCCCCCCCCCCACAAAGGTTTGTCTTACTCTGTTATTGGAATTTAGAACATTAATGGCAAGGATTTTGGGCTTAGAATAGGTCGACACCAATTTTCACAGTTGCATGTTTGGGTTTGGCTTATTCCTAAACATGACATTCTCTACTTGAAGCTCTAGTCTGTTTATATGGTATGCCCTCCAGCAAAATGGATGATGAAAGTGGAATCATGTAATGGTTTCTCTAAAGGTTTTAACTTTTGCAATTTTTATGCTTGATTTAAGTGGAGATTATTTCTGAATTTAAGAGAGGAGGCTTCTGATTTCCTTTTTCCCACTCACCAAAAAGAACTGTCGAGTTATTTAATTTGTTTTTCCAATCACTATAGAAATCTTTTAATGGTCTGCATGGTTTACAGGTGTTCACTTTTGGGTCTGTGCCTCTTAAGACCTATCTACCCGATGGAGACATCGATCTGACAGCTTTCAGCAAGAATCAAAATCTGAAGGATACATGGGCACAGGAAGTTCGTGATGTGCTTGAGAAGGAAGAGAAGAATGAGAATGCTGAATTCCGTGTCAAAGAAGTTCAGTACATTCAGGCCGAAGTACGCCCTTTCAGGACTCCCCATTCTGGATTTTCCCAAACAATATGGACTGGTCTCCTGCATTTCTTGTTCCTATGCACACTATTTACTAAATTTATCAACATTTTACATATGATCATTAACATACTTTTTTCTTCTTCTTTTGCTTTCCTTGCTGGTAATTTATTTTTTGGTCTTGATGGGCTATCACTTGCTGACAAAGATGTATTGCGCAACCAAGTTTATTGGGATCTACTAGGAGTGCTGTGGCAACTTTTTGGAGCATTTATTTGAATAATCTGCATCTGAGTAGAAAGGAAAATAGAATATCAAAGTGACGAGATGGGCACTGGATTTATTTATCCTAGATATGCTAAAGTTTTCAACATGACACGTATTATTTGGCCTTCCTCATATAACATATTGTACCCTTCGTTCATAACTCTACCTTATTCAAAATATGTTCTCGCATGTCTGCACTAACACCCTCTTATTTGATTCTTGTCAAATTTCTTCCATGACTTCTTGCTTTCTTTCTTCTTTTTCTTTTTGGTGAGAAAGGAATCTTAATGTAGTCGTCGTCATCATCATCATCATCATCATCATCAAAGCATTGTCTCGACTGGTTGGGGTCAGCAATGTAGTGACATGTAATAGTTGTAGAAAAAGTTTAAAGGAAAGGGAAGATATTGGAAAGAATAACGGAGGATTGGGGCTTTGGCCAGGTGCGGGTAGGATCGTCTGATTGAGCCAAGCTTTTCACCACCAGAGTTGTCATTGATCTTTTTGCAAGACGAGTGGGCGGGCATTTGATTGTGGAGTGAGACTTTGGTAATGCAATTGTGTTCACTTTTGGGAAATGTCCCCTGTGGAAGTTGGCCTTCATTTTGAATGAATTGAGAATTCTATGATATGCTGATTGTGTATAATCAAATCATTGGTGAACCCAATGCATTGTCAATTCTTTGGCAATGGAAGGAGTCTTCTCCACTCCATATAGGGGACTTATCCATGCATGACCTTGATCGATTTTCTTTCCTTTCTCCTTTGTGATTTTCTAATGAAATCCTTTGTGGCTGATCAAGAAAAGAATAATGAAAAAAAAGTTAAAAGGGGAAAAGAAAGGATGCGTAGGTCTTTGATGCCTTTTTATTTTCTTTATTATTTTGGTTTCTTCTTTAAGGTTAATCCCCAATCCCATTAGTTTAATAACTTATACTTTTGACAGTTATACAAAATGGCTTTGTAATGTATTAATTAAATCGTTTGATATTATCATTATCGCACAATACTGATATGAAACTGGGCTTAAGTTGGATTTTATTTATTTATTTATTTTTTAAGGATCGGTCGATATATCGCAATGTATCACTATGTATCACAATGTATTGACAATACCATAAATGCGTCAGTCCCCTTTGTGAAATTATTGGAAAAGATCACCAAAAGTCCCAAAACATTTGTTTTGTTTTTATTTGTTTTTTTCTTTTCTTTTTTTTTTTTTTGCTTTCATCACGTTACTAAGGAAATTTCTACCATCATTTTTCGATTGTTTGAAGAGGAAAAGGGATTTGGTAGCGGAAATCAAGATCAGAGCTTGTGGTACCAGAACCCAATTTGGTGAGTTTTTGTGGATTTGAACAGTTTTTTCTTGTTTAAAATCCTTGAATCAGTGGAATGAAGTTCATAATTCATGATTTTGCCGGTTTTGCATGTTTAATTGAGGGTTTCGAGTCTTTCGACCTTCGATTTTCGAATTTGGGATAATTGGGGAATTTGAATTTTCCTCTATTTTACCCATTTAACTTTAAATTAGAAGTTGAAAAAAAATCACATTAGAGTGCTCGGAGGTTGATGTACAAATTGACAAAACTTTTTGATTTTTTTTTTTTTTTTTAAATATTCTTAATTAAAAAATGTTGAAAATTAACTAAAAATAAATTTATTGGAAAACAATTAGATTGACTAGATGTTATGTACGCTTCATATTCTGTATTATGAGTATATACTATTCTTAACATTAGTCACACTTGTTTATGTATTTTAAAAAATTAATTTAATTTTTTAAAAACTTATAAAAAAAATACTTAAAAATATATTTTTATATATTGCACCATATATTGTAGGACATATTTAGTGTTAGTATTTAGTAAATTCGATATGCTAATAGGTGTATAAATTATAGAAATATTAGTGACTTCTCTATTTATTATTTTATATGAACTAATTTTTAATACAGTTGCATCACTTCTATTGGGTAGGGGGGTAGTTTAGTACCCTATACAAAGAAAACTTGATGTGTATACTTGATTTTTGTAATCTTTTGAGTTATAAGTGTGTAATGATGTCTTTTTTAACATCTCCAGAAGTTTCAATGAAAAATTTGACCAATTTCCTAATGTTTCTAAAAAACAATGATACATTATGCGATACATCTGACATTTTCCATGCGATACCCGATATGTTTCCATATCTCAAGGGTGTGGTACATCCAACGGTACCGATACTGAAAATATTGGTATTAATAAAAAGGCTAATTCAATAGATTACACCTTAGGACTGCTTCAATGGATATTATTTTGTGCTTGTATTTGGGATAAGAAGTATTATGGACGCAGCGAGAAATGCGAAGTGGATCAAAGATAGAAAAATCGATTATTGTAGGAAAGCCCAACAATCTGCTTGCTGATTGCAAGGGGTCACTGGTGTTCGAAGTATCGGTATCGCTACAAGTTTCGTTGGTTGGGGATATGGAAACAATATCGATATCGCCAATAATATCGCTGATAACCGGAAATGCGGGAAAACATGGGAAAAATGGTAGAATAGTTAATGAAACTTCAGGAGATGCTAAAATACACATTTGCATATTTATGAATAAAATTTTGCAAAAAGAATGTATACATAATAAGTTTCCATTTAATGGATGCTTAAAGGCATGTGTCATCGTAAGAAACTGTCTAACCATCCCATCTATCCCATCTAACCATCCAATCATCCATCCAAAAATCCATCGGTATTGCAGAATATCGACAACTCACAATATTTTGCCGAGAAATCATCAACAACTGAAAATGAAACGAAATATTGTGGTCTTGATATCAGGCATGTTGTGATAACGATAATATTGAGATATTATCAATATTAGCAATGACAAATTGAAAGTTGCATGCGACAATGTGCTCATAAAATATTTGAAATAGATTTTTTTTTTTTAATAAACAAACTTTCTGTGATGTCTCTATGTTGACGATATTATTGAAATATCGCCGATACAAGGGTTGTTTTGGGTTAAGGTTAGGATCATCAATGCACCTCATATACTTGTTTTTCACTTCCTTGATGCTCTAGTCTTCATGTCTCTTTGGTCTTCAACTTCCAAGGGCTCAACCGACTCTTGATGCATGGACACACGTGATTGACAAACAAGGTGCACAAATCAATGCACTAACAATAACCCCAAAGGTAGGTCTTCTCATAGTCCATTCGGTGTAGGTAATGGAGTGTACAAAGCAGTGTTCTATTCATGTCCTTTCCCAAGCTAATATTGACATGCTTGACATTCTCAAAAAACGGTTGTGGCATCTTTCTTGATTCTAGGACAGAGAAATGATCTTCAACCATTGTGGTTGTCTTGTGAATCCTGAAATGACCATCCAGACCATTGGAATGTAACTTGCGCACTACTAGTTGTTGCGATGAGCCGTTTGGAATGCATAGCCTTGTACCATAAAATAGGTAACCATCATGCAGGGAAAATTGTGAATACTCATCATCTCATTTGCCAGATAAGTGGAGAAAAGTTCCCTAAGTTTTTATCATCATTGTAATTTCTCGATTTCCTCAAGTCCAACTATGTATATTGAGAGTGGAGTCAAGAGATGCATTTTCCTATTGAAGTCATCTACTACCTTGTTCTCCAACCTGCTTGGTATATGGCATTAAAGATGAACTCTTAAATATGCATGCCACATAGTGTATCATGCAGGCAATTTCTTGTGGGAGTTTAGGTACCTTAGGGCCTCATGGTTCGAATAGATTACAAACTTTCAGTGCACTAGATAATGTCTCAAGTGCTTCAAGGCTTGAACCACAAGATAAGGCTCGATGTCATAGCAGAATATCTTTTCCATGCGTCATTGAGTTTCTCGTTGAAGTACGCAGTAGGTGCACTTCTCGCTTAGGACACTTCATGCTCACATGAGAGGCAGCATAAGCTTTTTTCAAAGACTAGGAGGAATAAAACTAGTGCCTCAGTTTTGATTTGCTTTCATCTCGTCCTAGTTGCCAACTAGGAATAGACCACAACATTGTCGGTTTCCTTCGATGCATACCGCCAGTCTTGTGCTGCGCCATTGAGCTTCAAAGATGCAAAATGCAACTCAACAGCTTTTAGCACCTTGTATCAATGGAAATATTTTTCCATTGACTTCAACCAATCATTGAAGATATCCTTCTTTATGCACCTGGTTGGAGCCTTAATGCATTAATTTTATCCTCCCCTATGATTGACTAGGTATTCTCGTTGAGGGGAATGGGAGTTCTGGACTCTACCGAGTAGTGAGGTTGTTGAAACCCTTGGTGCAGAATCGCAGACCCTGCGCACTGTCAGAGTTCATCCCATTCATTTAAGGTTTTCTTGTGGAGGCATTCCTGGACTCCATGACACCTTCTAACTGGAGATGCATGGTTGACCAAAGGTTGAAGAATCAATGAGTTTGGGAAAGCCAACGATCCACTAGTCAATAGTGATTGCAAACTCACTCTCCTCATCTTCCAAAAGCACAACCACAAACACAAACAAAGAAAACTGAACTTTTATTTCTCACAAGCATAATGACATTAAGCATTCCATAGGGATGCTTCTATAGACTTAACAATTTTTTTTGAGGTGAGACACTCTGAGCTGATCCATGTGGCAAGAGTTTGAATTATGGTAGATATGGTTTCAGGTTTGGCAAAATCAAAGATCGAAGTTCTCGCAAAATGCTTAGTTACCTAGATGACATCTACCATCCTTTACATGGGCTGGGGATGAGTAGGTGCAAATGCTACTAGGCTTAATTCCCATGCTACTTGTTGATACCATTACAAGTTACAACCAATCATGGTGTGCTGTAACGGCCGTTAAGGGGCCGTATCAGCTGCTATATAATGGTAATATTGCCAACTGTTATGTGTTACAGGGTTGTAACCAAGGTATCCCGTGTCGGTATTGGTTGGCATAACGGTGCTCTCTGATACCGATATGGATACGGGGGTGTAACGGCGATACGGGGGCATAACGGGCCATTCGGTGCAATTTTTTTTTTTTTTTTTTGCAAAAAAATATGAAAAAATATAGATTAAATCCGGAATATTCTAAGCATTCCAAATATGCATTCATTTATAAATTGGAACAAGTTTATGGTGGTGTAACGGTCCACTCTTTGGTGAGAAGTTGTATCGGACTGTCTGATGAATTTATGAACCAGATAACCTGAATTTGACTGCAAAATTCATATATTTAATTTTCTAAATATCTAATTTATATACTTGACAATTTGATATCATTTCTCCCAATAGTTCTTTAAAAAAATGAAATTAAATTCAGGTAGATGGCATTGCCAATTTGGGGCTGACTTGGAGGACCAATCCATGCCCCAAATCAGCCTCAAATTCATGCAATTTATTGGCATTATCCCACTTATGAATTGGTGGACATTTATTGGATAGTGAATCATGAAAAAAAATCAAAATGCCCTATTTTAAAAAATAAGCGTCCACAAATTAACAATTAAACTATTCAAACAATTTGATTTTGGCATTATGAGTTAGCAATTACAGTCCATAATTTAATTGGTAAATTTTAAGATAATACGTGTCTTGTGTACAATTTTTTAAGGGCCCAAATTAGGTGGGACTCAGATTGTGGAGTGTAGCACACGAGTGTCAAAGTTTTTTGGGCCCCACCCGTGATGAATGTGTTATATCCACACCGTCCATCCATTTTGCCAAATAATTTTAGGGCATGAGCTCAAAAATGAGGCAGATCCAAAGCTCAGGTGGACCGCACCATAAGAAACAACAATAATTAAACGTCCACCAGTAAAAATTTATTGGGGGCTACAAAAGTTTTAGATCAAGCTGACATGTGTGTTTTCCCTTCATCCATGTCAGTGTGACCCTATTAACAGGTTAGATGGAAAATAAACATTATGGTGGACCCTAAGAAAATTTTAATGGTGAGCATTCTATAACACCACTGTTTCCTATGCTGTGGTCCACCTGAGATTTGGATCTTACTAATTTTTTGGATCATGACCTAAAATGATGTGGCAAAATGGATGGACGACATGGATAAAATACATACATCATGGTGGGGCCCACGTGGCACGTGTACCATGTGCGATGAAAGCGTGCTGCGTAACTCCACAGTCCATTCATTTGACGTCAGCAATTCCTATGGGTCTAATCATGAGGTATGTTTTATATCTAAACCGTCCATTTATTTAACGAGCTCGTCTTAAGGCTTGACACGAAAAATAATACAGATCTAATTATCAAGTGGATCACACTGCACAAAGCAGTGGGGGATTGAACGTCTACCATTGAAACCCTTTTTGGGATCACAGAAGTTTTGGATCAATATGAAATTTGTTTTTCTTCTTCATTCAGGTCTTTTTGACCTTACGAACAGATTGGATGGAAAATAAATGTTATGGTGGGCCCTACGAATTGTTTAATGGTGAAAATCATTATCTCCGCTGCTATTTGTGGTGTGGTCCACCTGATCTTTGGATATGATTCATTTTATGGATAATGATCTAAGTTGATCTCTAAAAATAGATTAACGGTTTAGATATAATAAATACATCACTATGGGGCCCATGTAACTTTGATCTCCTTTGAACCGTTCGTACAACTCGGAGCTTGAGAGTGTCAGTGCTCGTCTTCGCACGACACGTACCTACAACAACTATATAGCTGTTGTGTGGTACACCAGCCCTTCCGCTTCCAGCGTTAGTGCTCGTCTTCGCACGACATGTACCTATAGCAATGATATAGCTAGTGTGTGGTACACCAGCCAATCGGCTTCCCGACCGAGAGAGAGAGGGAGAGTGAAATGAGAGGGAAAAAGATAAAATGAGAGGGAAAGAAGGGGAAATGGAGAGAGAAGAAGAAAACGAGAGGGAAAGAAAGAGAAAATGAGAGAGAAGGGGAAAACAAGAGCTGCAGCTGCAGCCCGAGAAGAAGAAGGAGAAGGAGAAAACGAGAGGGGGGGCCGCAGCCGCAGCACAAGAAGAAGAAGAAGAAGAAGGAAAGAAAAAAAAAAGTATGTATTTATTTATTTATTTTTTAACCCTATTTCCGTAACGGCCACAGAATTTGTGGGGGGGGGGGGGGGGGGGGGTTACACCCCGTATCGCGTAACGGCCTAGGCCGTTACCATTACGTAACGGCCTATACGGCCGTATCGTAATGGATACGGGACACCCTGGTTGTAATGGGCATAACGGCCGTTATGGAAAAAAAAACCCGTGACGGCCTTGTAACAACCATTATGGCCCCCGTTACAGCCCCCATAATGGCCATAATGGTCAATACAGATGTTTTTTTCTTCAGTTTTTCAAAAAAAAAAAAAAAAAAAAGAAAAAAAAGAAAAGAAAAGAAAAGAAAAGAAAAGAAAAAAAAAAGTGAAGAAAAAGAAAAAGAGGTTATGGCCTGCATCATAAGGGTTAATGGTGGTGGCTGTTACGGTCACCATTACCGTTACAGCACACCTTGCAACCAATGGTGGGAGTTTAGAAAATAATGAACCTAATACAATCTGATGCTGTTTAATTGTATGATACAAGTATCCATGTTAGGTACCGGTATTGTTGTTGTATTAGACACTTCCCTGAGCATTTGTACCTCTATCTGGGATCCTAGTTGATTGTTCATATCACTGGCCAAGTAGTGTAGACGTCTTGATACAGGTACTCTGGACATATCTAAACTACTGGGTATCCTGGTTGATTGTTCATAACACTGACCTATTGTATTGTTTATTTTGGGAACCTTTGCCTATTCATATTTTATATTTTATCTCTGTTACTTAGTCCTCATATTTCCCCATTCATGAATTCAGTGTTTTTTTTTTTTTTTTTTAATTTTTTATTTTTTATTTGTTTTTAGTCTGGGGTCTTTTTTACATTATTCTCTATGCTAAATTGCATTCCATTTCATCTTTTTTCTCAGGTTAAGATAATAAAATGTCTTGTTGAAAACATTGTGGTAGACATATCTTTTAACCAGCTTGGTGGGCTGTGCACCCTTTGTTTCCTTGAGGAGGTGAGCTGCTGGTCTTTGATTCATGTGACCTTAGATCCCTTGATCTGAAGCAATAGATCCCAACTTAATTGAAAAGTTTTCTGCATGGGACCTTGTATTTACAGCCAATCCCCGTGTCTGCAGGTTGACCATTTGATAAATCAAAATCATTTATTTAAGCGCAGCATCATATTGATTAAGGCCTGGTGTTACTACGAGAGCCGTATATTGGGAGCTCATCATGGACTTATTTCTACTTATGCTCTGGAGACATTGGTCCTATACATATTTCATGTATTTAACAATTCCTTTGCTGGACCACTTGAGGTAACTACTGACTTCAGGATTTTCAATAAGGCAAGTTGTATGGATTGAGCTATGAGTCTGATCATGGTTCTGCCGTGCGTGTCAAGGTCCTTTATCGCTTTCTGGAATTTTTCAGCAACTTCGACTGGGACAACTTTTGTGTTAGCCTATGGGGCCCTGTCCCTATTAGTGCACTTCCAGATACGACAGGTACTTATCTATTCTTATAGGTAAATCTGCAGAATGACAGATAGAAGAGAAGACTTGCAGCACATGTGCCCATATGGCACACTAATGTGAAATCTGGGCCAATCACAGGTGGGGCTCATCATGAACGTGTCCTGGGACAAATCAAGGTCAGGCCATGTGTATGAGAAAAATGGTCAGTTAGTGAAAAAGGGAAATGACCAATGCTACTTCTATGGTCCACTTGATGACTGGACCAGCCTATTTTTCGCTAGAGCAATGCTGGCCCCACCTAATGATGGGCATGGATCTCACAATTGTGCCACAAATCTCCTCTTCAATCTTCTGTACTCTGAATTTTCTTTTGTTTATATCCTTCATATATACTTATGCTCTCTGATTGAGTGGCTTCCGGTTTCTCATTTCTTATATTCACCTTCTATAATTTTGTTTCGAAATATTGTGCAGCTGAACCACCTCGAAGGGATAGTGGAGGGTTATTGCTTAGCAAACTCTTTCTTGATGCATGTAGCTCAGTATATGCAGTTTTCCCTTGTGGCCAAGAAAATCAAGGTCAACCGTTTGTGTCTAAGCATTTCAATGTTATTGATCCTTTACGTACAAACAACAACCTTGGGCGTAGTGTCAGTAAAGGTATTCTGATTCTTCACTACTATTAAATTCTTGGAAAATAGCCTGCTTTTAAGTGTGAATGATGTTTCTATTTTCATTCTTTGAACTTCTGCTTGCATGCTGACTCTCCAATTGGTCAGTTTCCTTGAATTTTGACTTCTTTATGTTGCATCATTCTTTGTTTGCAAATTGCCTGTGAATGTCGCAGTCTGGAATATAATAGTGTTATAGGTTTTCAGCATTGTCATTCTCTATTAGGAACAATTTTTTCTTGTCAGACATCTAATATTTTCAAAACTTTCATTCCAAAACTTTCGGATTTGCAAGGATTTTTTACTTGCACTATGTGAGCATCGTGCAATTCTAGTTTCATATGTTTGGTTTCATTATTGCTTTTTACTTCTACCTGGAGAATTCATGTGTCAGTAGAAGTGAGCAATTTTATCACAAGAGGAGAGGACATGTTGTGAGATCTAAATCTCATATAAAAGAAGAATAGCAAGATAATTTGATTAGGATGTTTTGAATCAATTTGATGCATCTATCAACAAAGAGAGCCACGATTATAAAGTGTACAACCTAATAATATGAAATCTATTCATGCCTAGTTTGCCTGTAATATGGATGAGTTTAGCCATAGGGAGAAAGGTATGTGAAAATAGTAACGGTGGGGGTGAATGGTGATGCGGGATGAATGGCCTGGACTAATATGCAATAGCAAGATCATAAAACAGTTCAATTCAAGTAACTAGAATAAAAAATTTATACTTTTCTATCACAAATTAAAATTTCAGATTTACACTAAGTCATAAATTCATACAAAAAACATCCCACAATGCATGTAACTATAAAATAATGTTAAGAAAGGCCCTATGGGAGGTAAAGCTCCCATCTAGCATAGGGTTCACCCACATTCATATAAAAGACATGTGTCAAGTTAAGAGATTTAAAGGTATGGGGCTGTCCAATTATTGTAGGGTGGTTTTGAATGGATTGGAGGGAATTAGGGTTTGGATACTAGGTTTAGGAAGGATATAATTGGGAAATTAGGCTTTTAGGGTTAGGATTTGAAATTGGGGTTGGGAAATTTAGAGGTTTTGATGTAGGATGGAGGAATTAGGGTTTTGGATGGCCAAGGGTTATGATTTTGAAAGATGGGATATTAGGGATTTGGGGAATTTGATAGATTGGGGCAAATTGGAGTTTTAGGTTTAGGGGCTTTAAAGAAGGGGCTTTATGGGTTTAGGGCCTATTTAGTTTGATGTAATTACATGCATTTTATGTAACTTCTCTCAAATCAACATTAAATGCATACATCAAACAACACCACATGCGTTTGACAGTGCAGAGGAGTTGCCCCGGATCAGATTTCATGATAATTCAAATCCAAAGCTTGGTGGGCCCCACGACGTATACATAAGCTATGGAAAAAATAAAAGTGCACTAAAGCCCCTGAAAACAAGAAAAATAACAAAAAAGATG
The DNA here is from genome assembly GCA_021015155.1 of Magnolia officinalis. NCBI lineage: Eukaryota > Viridiplantae > Streptophyta > Magnoliopsida > Magnoliales > Magnoliaceae > Magnolia > Magnolia officinalis. The sequence continues at coordinate 38,466,037 of JAJHSJ010000015.1, forward strand.
AAAAACATAAAGAAAGTGCAATAAAGCCCCTGAAACAAGAAAAAAGAATAAAAACTCCCAAAACTAAAACACCCATGTGGTAGGTGTGAAATCTGACCCATGGATCTATGGTCAGGGTGCGGTCGTGCTGCTCCTACACTCGTAGCACGTCAGAAAATTGGTTCGATGGACCCAACGTCCATCCACATCAACTCCTTCACTCCGGTTGTCTGTCAGCGACGCCTCCTCTGGTACACTCTAAAGGGTGCACCACTGATGTCCGCATCAATTCTCCCCGGGTAGGAAGAATTCGCCACTGGTGAAAGTGAACTCCTGTATCTCTCGAGCAAATTGGGGTCGATGCGCTGCAGCTTTGCCTCTGTGATCCAAGAGTTATCTGTAATGGGTCTGTTCGTCCATTTGACTAGGAATTTCTGGAAACCCCCGGAGCGAGTGGAAACCGCCTTAGAGTCCAAAATTTCCTCTATCTCGTCCCTTCTCGGTGTAGGTGGAAGAGAATGTAAGATGGGTACAAGAAGATCAGGCTGTGGCCAAGGTCTATATATGGGGGTCTGGGAGGAAACAGGGGAACCAGTGGATAGAGGTAATGGCTCGTGAAAGGGAACTAGATCTTTCACATTAAATGTGGAACTGATGCCCATGGTAGCAGGGATATCAACAACATAAGCATTGGACCCCAACCATTTTACAATTTTATGTGGGCCTATGCTACGGGTATGAAGCTTCTTCACGGATCCAGGTGGAAACCGATTAGACCTAATACGAACCATGACATCATTTCCAAGTTAAAATTCCCTAAATCTCCTGTGAGTGTTAGCAGAAAGTTTATAATGTTCATTATTTGAATTAATCTTCCTCCTGATCTCACTATGCAATGCATGTATATGCTGGGCGAAGGACTCTCCTAACTCTAAAGGACGTTGTGGGGTAGCCATGGGGATCAAATCTATGGGGGTTCGGGGTCTAAGACCTAAAACAATTTCAAATGAGCTCATTCCCGTGGACCTGTTTACTGAAGAATTATACGCGAACTTTGTTGTGGGAAGAACAGTGTCCCAGGTCCTGTGGTGGTCTCCAATCAGACATCTTAACAAATTCCCTAGGCTACGGTTCACTATCTCTGTTTGACCATCTGACTGGGGATAATATGTTGAAGAAAACTGGAGCCTCGTATCCAAAAGATGTCAGAGAGTCTTCCAAAAATAACTAGTGAACCTAGTATCTCTGTCAGACACAATTGATCTAGGTACTCCATAGAGTCGCACAACCTCCTGAAAGAATAACTTAGCAACGTGGGAGGTATCTGAGGTCTTATAACAGAGTAGGAAATGGGCAGGAAATGGGCCATCTTAGAAAATCGATCAACAACCACGAGTATGGAGTCGTGGTTACGAATAGTCTTGGGAAGCCCAAGAACGAAGTCCATACTGACATCTTGACATGGCGTATGTGGAACTGGTAAAGGAGTATATAAACCTGTATTTTTCTTCCTCTGCTTCGCCAGTTGACATGTCCGACACTGCCCTACAATCTTAGCCACATCTCGCTGGAGATTAGGCCAATAGAAACGATCAGACACAAGGGCAATTGTTTTATCTCGACCAAAGTGACCTGCCATCCCTCCAGCATGCAGTTCCCAAATTAGAAAATCGTGGAGGGATGTGTGTGGGATACAGAGCTTGTCCCTTCTGAAAAGATATCCATCCGTAAGGACGAACTCTGCACTCCTCGAGGGCAGGTCACTAGACAATGACGCATAAATGATTCCAAAATCAGGACAGTTTGAGTAGTCACCCTTAAGTTGTTCAAAGCATGTAACTTCAATACTCATGGACCGCAGCGTCATGATACCATGGCTAAGCGCGCCAGCAATCTTATTCTCTTTTCTGGTCTTGTGCTTAAGCATAAACGTGTACTCTTGAAGAAATTGTGCTCACTTGGCATGTCTAGTGCTCAACTTCTTTTGAGAGCTCAAATATTTCAAGGCCTCATGATCAGAGAACAGGACAAATTCTTGCGGTAATAAATAATGCCGCCAATTGCGCAATGATTGCACAACCGCATAGAAATCTTTGTCATAAGTGGAGTAGCGTTGTTTAGCCTTGTTCACCTTCTCACTGAAAAAGGCCACAGGATGTCCCTCTTGGCTTAACACTCCGCTTATGACAATTCCGGACGCGTCACATGCTACCTCAAAGGCTTTGGTAAAGTCAGGTAGACGCATGACTGACGCTTCCGTCATCTTCTTCTTAATTTTTGAAAAAGCTTGTGCCGCGGCTTTAGTCCATTGAAACTCCCATTTTTGTATGCAATTTGTGATGAGAGCCATAATCGAGCTAAATCCACGGATGAACTGCTGATAGAACGTATCTAGGCCGTGAAAGCTTTGCATGTCGTGTATGGTATGCGGCTCAGGCTAATTAAACTTTCTCAGGGTTTGCAGGCATACCTTCTGACGATAGCACAAACCCCAGGAAAATAACACAGGAGGTCAAGAAGGAATATTCTTGAGGTTCGCACAGAGCTTTTCTGTGTGCAAGGCGTTGCAGACCTGTCTCAATTGCTCGATGTGCTGGCTAGGGGACGTACTATAGATGAGGATATCATTAAAGTACAAAACTAAAAACTTGCCCATAAAGGGTTGCAACACCTGGGTCATCACCCTCATAAACGTACTTGGGGCAATGGTTAACCGAAAGGGCATAACCAGCCACTCGTATAGCCCGTCCTTTGTCTTGAAGGCAGTTTTCCATTTATCTCCTGGGCGAACACGAATTTGGTGATAACCACTCTTGAGGTCAATTTTCGAAAAGATAGTAGAGGTGGCCATCATGTCAAGCATGTCATCAAGCCTCGGGATGGGAAACCGATACTCGATAGTGATCTTATTTATGGCTCTACTATCCACACATGTGCCACGTGCCGTCTTTCTTGGGCGTAAGAAACACGGGCACGACGCACGGGCTCAGACTCTCATGAATGAATCCTTTTTTAAGCAATTCATCCACCTGCCTCTTCAACTCAGCATGCTCGGTGGGGTTCATTTTGTAGTGAGGGAGGTTTGGTAGGGTCGCCCCTGGGACGAGATCTATCGCATGCTGAATGTCTCGCATCAGTGGAAGTTCATAGAAGGTCCTTAGGGAAGACATCCTGAAACTCCTCTAGGACCGGACGAGCCTCCTGGGGTATCCCCATAACAACCTATGTGTACTTTCCCTAGCCAGTAGGCCGTACATCATAGTCCCCGCCTTGCTCTCTCTCTCTCAAACTCCTTAGCATCTATGATGTGGAGAGACTTTGACTGAGGTGCCCTTTGACTCTTAGGACCACCTGGGGATGCGACATCCTTCGCTCCTGTTGACGATTTGGGTGGGAGCGGGCTCAAGACAAGCTTCTTTCCTTCATGCTTAAATACATAATTATTTGTACGATTGAATATTGTGACATCTTTGTCATAGAGCCATGGCCTTCCCAAGATGATATGACCAACGTCCATTGTGACCACATCACACCTCAACTTGTCCTTGTATGGTCCAAACTCAATTGGAATAAGGCATCGCTGGGTCACAGGGAGGGATGTCGCATCCACCTAAGAAACTCTGTATGGGTTGGGGTGAGGGACTGACTTTAACCCCAGACGACTCAAAGTAACTGGGGAAACTACATTCTCACAGCTTCCGCTATCTATGATCACTTTGCAGCTCTTTTCTCCGCACTTGGCATAAGTGTGGAAAATGGTGGTTTTGCGCCAATCTTCGATTTCCTTTGTCTGGGTCAAGGCGCACATCACCACTGCAAGTGGGATAGTCTCCACGGTATCATCCTCGGCATCACTAGCTAGGTCAAGGGAGGGGATAATGATCTCCTCATCATCCTGGTTACCATCAACTTTATCTGCCACTTCTTCTGTGGGGTGTTCAGAAACAAAAGCAATGCGCCCACCCTTATTTGAACACTCGGCAGTGATGTGACCCATGCCACCACAGCGGTAGCACTGCCCCGGCATCACGGTCTAGTACTTAGTCCAACCATATTATTACTTCAATTTCTATTTACTAGCTGAGTACCAGGTTGAGCTCTAGGTTGAATTCCGACTTGGGGTCTCGCTCCCTGCGAAGCTACTTTAGGCATAGTAGGTCGAAAATCAATCCCCCTCACATTGGACTGGCGCACACACTGCTCCAATTCTTGCACCACCTGGTAAGCATGTTCCAGACTGGTGACCATGTGAAGCATGAGCTCCCGCTGAAGCTCAGGCCTGAGGCCCATAAGGAAATGCCCCTGCATCAATCACCCTCGGTGAGGAGTCCCGAACCCGAGAGCTCTCGCTCTGATACCAAATTTGATGCAGGGACATGTGATGACCTAATCCTAGATACATGTATAATCATGTTAAAGAATGTTCAAATAAATACACGAATCAACTAACCGTTTCCAATCAAAGGAATTAAGTAAATTTCAACATAAAGATGAAGTCATTCCGTCAGGATCATGCCCCTTAGCATAAAATCGCGTAAACAGTGAAAATGGAAGACCTAAGGATATGAGGATATCCCAGATCTAGCATAAGTTAGTCTACAGTCAAGTTTGGATATGATTCTACTGACTAACCATCCCTCTTTTCCGTTCAAACTAGAAAAGGGTTATCTAGAGAGGAATGAAAGTGGTGAAGAATGAAGGGTTCGAGATGAAGAAAGTACATGTTCTTTTGTCATGGATGATTTTTACCTTTTTTCTGTACCTCGAAGATCTAGAAAGAAGGAAACCTAAAATCGGGGTGGAATCCTCAACATCTAAGGGCCCATCCTGAAACCCTAATCTCTTGAATAAAGAGGAAGAAGAGACAAATTTTTATTCATTCAATAATAATGAAAATAGAGTTTCTCACTACGTATGTATAAGCTATGGAAAAAGTAAAAATGTACTAAAGCCCCTGAAAACAAGAAAAATAATAAAAAGACTAAAAAATAAATAAATAAAGAAAGTGCAATAAAGCCCCTGAAACAAGAAAAAAAAACAAAAACGCCTAAAACTAAACACATGTGTTGTAGGGTGTAAAATCCGACCCATGGATCTATGGGCAGGGTGCGATCATGCCGCTCCTGCACTCGTAGTGCGTCAAAAAATGGGTCCCATCCACATTAACTCCTCCGCTCCGGTACTCTGTCGGCGACGCCTCCTCCTCTGGTACACTCTAAAGGGTGTACCACTGATGTCCGCATCACCGCACAGATGCATGAAGGGATGAGAGAAGCGATATCTACCTTGAATCGAAGAAAATGAAAGAAAAATACTTGTGGAATTACTCCATGCGGGTCTCACACTTAGTCCAATCTTTGGAGATGCAAGGAGGCTTTCTCACAAAGCTATGAAAGAGTTCCTCTCTTTTTTTCTTTTTTCCAAAAGTAGGGTGTAAAAAATCGTAGTCTGACGCACTTAACTACATTGGTCAAGGACTCAAGGCCAAGGTGTCCCGTATCGGTATCGGTTGGCGTAACAGTGCCCTCCGAAACCGATACGGATACGGGGGCGTAACGGCGATACGGAGGCGTAACGGCCCGTAATGGCGCAAAAAATTTTTTTTGCCAAAAAAATATGAAAAAATATGGATTAAATCCGGAATATTCTAAGCATTCCAAATATGCATTCATTTATAAATTGGAACATGTTTATGGTGGTGTAACGGTCCACTCTTTGGTGAGAAGTTGTATCGGACTGTCTGATGAATTTATGAACCAGATAACCTAAATTTGACTACAAAATTCATATATTTAATTTGCTAACTTACTATCAATGATAGATATATTAGAATGAATGTAATATGAAAATATCTTACATTTAGGTGTTTGCAATTATTTTTGAGGGCCAAAATTCATGCGTAAATAGAATATATATATATATATATATATATATATATATATAATATATATATATATATATATATAAAATGGCACCCCAAATATGTAAAATGCACATTAACATGTTCTATTATGATTAACACATCATATGACATCATTAAAACAGCAAAAGAATCATTAAGAAATGATTTTTCGAATTTTCAAAAAAAGGGCCAAAATAAATGCGTAAATAGAAAAAAATATTAAAAAAGTATAAAATGGCACCCCAAATATGTAAAATGCACATTAACGTGTTCTACTATGATTAACACATCATATGACATCATTAAAACAGCAAAAGAATCATTAAAAAATGATTTTTCAAAATTCAAAAAAAGGGCCAAAATTCGTGCGTAATAGAAAAAAATATTAAAAAAATATAAAATGGCACCCCAAATCTGTAAGATGCACATTAACATGTTCTACTATGATTAACACATCATATGGCATGATTAAAACAGCAAAACAACTATTAAAAATGATTTTTCGAATTTTCAAAAAAGGGGCCAAAATTCATGCGTAAATAGAAAAAAATATTAAAAAAATATAAAATGGCACCCAAAATCTGTAAAATGCACATTAACATGTTCTACTATGATTAACACATCATATGGCATCATTAAAACAGCAAAAGAATCATTAAAAAATGATTTTTCGAATTTTCAAAAAAAGGGCCAAAATAAATGCGTAAATAGAAAAAAATATTAAAAAAATATAAAATGGCACCCCAAATCTGTAAAATGCACATTAACATGTTCTACTATGATTAACACATCATATGGCATGATTAAAACAGCAAAACAACTATTAAAAATTGATTTTTCGAATTTTAAAAAAGGGCCAAAATTCATGCGTAAATAGAAAAAAATATTAAAAAAATATAAAATGGCACCCCAAAATCTGTAAAATGCACATTAACATGTTCTACTATGATTAACACATCATATGGCATCATTAAAACAGCAAAAGAATCATTAAAAAATGATTTTTCGATTTTCAAAAAAAGGGCCAAAATTCGACCGATACGGGCCCGTAACGGCCCTGTAACGGCCGTAACGGCCCGTAACGGCCGATACGCCCCGTAACGGGCCCGTATCGGCTGATACGGGTACAAAATTGCGTAACGGCCGATACGACCCCGAAACGCGTAACGGTTCACACCGTTACCGTTACGTATCGGCCGTTACGGCCGATACGTAACCGTTTTGGCATACCATGCTCAAGGCGCACTTTACAACAACTGGTGTGGTCTCATCTTCCTTTACCTCCTCGTCACTAGCACCAGTGACATTGGGCTGATAAACTTCTTCATAATTGCCTTGTTAGTCTCCCTCATTTTCACCTTCTTCAATCAGTAGGGCCTTGTTCTTCTCTTTTGAGGGACACTGATGCGCAAAATGACCCAACTCATGGCAATTGAAACACTGCGTTGGCTCACCTCCCTTAAAGCTAGCACTTGCCATCCCCTTTCCTTTAACATCTCTAGGGTTGGATTGGGAACCAATGTGGGACTTGGATTGACTCCCCACGTTAGACTTAGTCCCTTGAGGAATAGTCTTAACACTTGAATCCTAAGAGTCAAATTGCCTCCCAATTGGTGCTTTGAGATAGTACTCGATGTCTTGCACCACTTGGTACATGTGCTCCAAGGTGCTAATGTCACGAGAGAAAAGTTCTATTTGGATCTCGAATTGGATGCCCGTCCTGAATTTGGATCAGGTCCTCAACGTCACATCGCATCATATATTCCTCGAACTTGGTGATGTAATCTGACACATTCATGGATCCCTGGCTCATGGCCTGCCACTGGTCTAGGCTCCTCTGACGGTAAGAGAGAGGGACATACTTTTCCTTAAGTACCTCTTTCATCTCAACCCAGTGCGCAACTGGTGGTTCTCCGCTCCTCTCAATTTTGCGCTCTACGTTGTTCTAAAAAAGTTTGGCCTGACCCACCAGCTTCACCTTGGCAAATCTCACTCGACGGGCATCAAACATGTCATACCACTCAAAATTCCTTGTTAAGAAATGCCTTGGGGTCCAAGTGCCCATCAAAACTAGGAGTATCGACCTTCACTCCTTTCATCGCTCTCTCATCAGGATCATGGTGGTCTTGGAATTCCCTGCGGGGTGGCTGGGCACGTACCCCTCTATGGCCTACTCCCCAACCTTGGTACCTCACACATTCTCTAATTGGCTCTTCCCTAATTTGGTTATGGTATTTCTCACGCTCCCTAACGTGGCCCTCCCTGACTTGCCCACCTTCAACTAGTTTCTCAGCTTGAGAATGGCAATCTTCCTCACTGTCAGGGTTAGCCTAAAGGGAACCTTCCAACTGGGCTAAGCGTTGGTTAATTGCAGTCGGTTGGGTGATGATGGTCTGATTGTGAGTCTCAATATTTGTGAGGCGACGATTGATGTTTTCAGTAGTCTCGGCAAGTTGATCCATATTCATTGTGGGGGATAGACCAAAACTGTGACCTGTATAGGTGTTCATACACTAAAACTCTAATGGAGAATGAACCCAGGAGCTAACCATTCAAGGGTGTGAAGAAAGCGTGATGACAAATGTGGACTACTAACCTAGACTCGCAATGTGATGAATCTAGATCCTATAAGCAATGAAACCCTAAACTAAGTGTATGCGAGGCTAAACCTATGCTAGACCTAAGCTCTGATGCCAAAATTGATGCAAGATGAATGGCCTAGACTAATATGCAATAGCAAGATCATAAAACAGTTCAATTCAAATAACTAGAATACACAATGTATGCACTTAATGTTAAAATGACATTTTTCAGTGATTTCAGATTTTCAGACTGTTTGGTAAAGGACTTGGATTAAATACACTTAATGTTAAAAATCACTTAAAATTGGTGAATTTTTATTTATTTATTTATTATTATTTTTTCTTTTTTCAGAAACCCTCCCCTTACTTATTACTTATAACTGAATGCGGTAAGTCATTTTGGTTTAAATTTTGGACGAAGGTTGACGGAAGTATCCCTACCAACATTTTAAAAAGACAATATTACCCTTCGAAGTCTTGAAAATATATTAGGTGGCCATGTGAAAGAGTTTTATGGGCCCCACTATGATGAATGTGTTATATCCACATTGTCCATCCATTTCTCCGGATCATTTTGAAGTGTGAGCCAAAAAAATGAGGCAGATCCACAACTCAAGTGGACCACATCAGAAATCAATGTGGACAATGATGCTTGCTGTTGAAATCTTCCTAGGGCCCACCGTTATGCTTATTTGCCATCAAACCTCTTCATAAGGTTACAACGACCTTGAAGGGAGAACACAAATATTTGCTTTGATCCAATACTTTTGTGGCCTCGGGGAGTTTTCAATGGTAGGCATATGATTCCCACAATTTTTTGTGGCGTGGTCCATTTGAGCTCTGGATCTACCTCATTTTTGGGCTCATGCCCAAAAACTGATATGAAAAAAATAGATGGATGCTGCGGATGTAGCCCATACATCATGGTGGGGCCCACACAACTTTCCCACATCAGAGGTGCTGTGTTAATAACATGCGCAGGGAGTCGATTTGCTGTCATTGGGTAACATGCCAGGAGAGCAGATTAGCTGTTACCCAGGTAACAGCTTAGTGGGTGTTACCCTACCCGTGATGAATAACCATTAAAAGCTTTTTCTGGGCCACAAAAGTTTAGGATCAATCTGATATTTCTATTTTCCACTCATCCAGATCCTCTTGACATTATCAACAGGTTGGATTGCAAATAAACAATACAAAAACCTTGCGATGGGCCCTTTGGATTTTTTAATGGTGGAGCACTCAATTACCACTGTTGCTTGTGGTGTGGTCTACCTGATGTTTGGATCTACATAATTTTTGGCACCCCATCCTATAATGGGCTGCAAAAAATGGATGGCCATGATGTTTATATGCCATCCAAACTGTTCATAGGGTTATTACCACTTAGATAAACTGTAGGCACAAATATCATACTGATACAAAACTTCTATCACCCAAGATGTTCAATCCGCACTGTTAGGCACAAATATCGTACTGATACAGAACTTCCGTCACCCTAGGCGTTCAATCCCCACTATTTCGTGTGGTATGGCTTACATGAATTTTGGATCTGTCTGAATTTTAGATTCTTGTCCTATTGTGGACTTGTGAAAGAGATGGACGGAGTGCATTTGCCATGTGCATCTCTGTGGGCCCCACATAGCCCCGGGCACCGGAATATCGATGTGCAGGGTCACAGGAAATCTGCAGATTGGGTAGCTAGAGACGAACGGTCTTGTCATGGGATTTGTGGGGCCCACCATGATGTATATATGTTTTATCCTCGAAGTCCATCCATTTTGACAAATAATTTTAGGGCATGAGCCAAAAAATGAGGCAGATTGAAGCTTCTAGTGGACCACACCACAGGAAGTAGTGGGGATTGAAAGTTTACCATTGAAAATTTCTTGGGGAGCTCAAAAGTTTTGGATCAAGCTATATTTATTTTTCCCTTCATACAGGTCTATGTGACCTTACGAGGGGTCATGTTTGAGGGGTACATTAATTGAGGGTTCATGTTTGAGGGGTACATTAATTGAGGGTTCATGTTTGAGAGATGTATGTGAATGGGGCATAGGTGTGCCAAATTTGGCGGGAAGGAAATAGCATGTTTTGTCCCATATTCTCCAAAAAATAGAAATTGAGATAATAGGGGCAAATATGACAAATTGCCAATTTTCAGACATGTGGTTTTGGTTTTACCAAACGTGTTTGTGTGAAAAAAAATACTTATTTTCAGATATCAGGACTTTTTTTTAGACAAATTACCAAACGGATTTTTCAGTACGTATGAGTACTTTAATTCAGCAGTTTAAGCTTTCAACAGCTAAATTAATTTTCAGACCTTATTTTTAGTTTACCAAACAACACCCAAGTCATAAATTCAGACCAAAAACATCCCACGATGCACACAACTGTAAAATAATTTAAAGAAAGGCCCTATGGGAGGTAGAACTCCCATCTAGCATAGGGTTCACCCACATTCATATAAAAGACACGCCAAGTTAAGAGATTTAAAGGTAGGGTTGTCCGGTTATTGTAAGGTGGCTTTGAATGGATTGGGATTGGATTGGAGGGAATTAGGGTTTGGATGACTAGGTTAGGAATGATAGAATTGAGAAATTAGGCTTTTAGGATTAGGATTTGAAATTAGGGTTGGGAAATTTAGGGGTTTTGATGTAGGATGGAGGAATTAGGGTTTTGGTGGCTAATGGTTATGAATTCGAAAGACGAGAAATTAGGGGTTTGGGGAATTTGACAGATTGGGGCAAATTGGAGTTCTAGGTTTAGGGGTTTTAAAGAAGGGGCTTTATGGGTTTAATGTGTGGGGTTTGGAGAAGAGAATGAGGAAAGAAACAAAAGAAAAGGGGGCCCACACATGGCTGACCGTATGGATGCACGTGTGACGCGTGTACGTGTGAGAGGAAAGAGAGAGAGAGAGAGAGGGATGGGTTGGGTTTGGTTGTTGATGGAAGAAGAAAGAAACAAAAGAAAAGAAAGAAGATGAGGAGAGAAGAAGGGTTGTCTCACAAAGCCATGAAAAGGTTCGTCGGTTTTTTTTTTTTTTCCCCGCTTCAAAACTAGGGCCAATAGATGAAATCTGACGGTCAAAATCTCCAATAAGAGCAACCCACATGCATCTTCCCACTGTGGTCTTCCAGATACACGAAACATGCATGTGGGGTCTTCAATGCAGCTCACTGGGCCCCATGTAACAATCCTCCAGCCATAGGGAAACTGGAGCTTCAGTTGGGGTCTTCCTCCTTTGCTGGTAGATAAGATAGGATGATGCTCTGATGTCCTCATCAAATGGTTTCCATCGTTATCGTTATGTGTAACGGGTGTTATGCCTATATATATATATATGCAAAAAAAATTTGAAAAAATATGGATTAAAAAAAATATTTAGTGAATTCTAAATATGTATTCTTTTTTGGTTTTGAACATGTTTATAATAGCATAACAATCGACTTTTTAGTAGGGATGCTGTATTGACTTGTTTGATGATTTTATGAATTTGACAGTATATTGACTATAAAACTCCCACATTTAATTTCGTAAATATCTAATATCAATGATAAATTATATTAGCATGATAAAATTATATTAATAATGAGATAATTAATTATTTATATTTATATAACCATGGACAACATGTCAACAGATTCGAAACATAAGTGATAAGTTATAAAATAATGCTACTTAAAGCCCAATGGACAAACATATATACAAAGATATTAACTAGTCAATCACCACCAAAATGAAAATCTTAATGCCTATGGTTATTTAACCTCCACGTCCTCATCATTATTCGGTTACAGCTTTGGAACACATGTTCCATATCAATAATAACTAGAGTTGGAGGGAAAGTTCATGTCAATGACATCCGAAGATGATTGATCATGATCCTTACTGGGCTTTTGTTGACCCCGAGTAGGAATATCCACCATTGCTAGACAAAGACCCATATCCATGGTCATAGCCACTAGACCCACTACCATAGTTGTGTCCATACCCATACTGCAGCTGCCCCTAGTACAGTTGCTCGTACTTGTTTTGCTGAGAGTGAGATTGCGATGAAGAATAACTCGGATATGAATTTGGATGTGCAGCCCCATATCAACCTGCTCCACATGGATACATTGATGATTGGGAGTAGTCCAACATGAAAGTGGCTCAACAGGCTCTGTATGCTATACATAGTCATATCCAGATCCATTTCCATAAGCGATCTGATGTCCCAACTTCCCACTGCACAATTTCCTCCAGTGCCACTAGTGCCAACCTCCTCATGATTGTCTCCTCTGGCTGGTTGTATTGTGACTCACCATACTCATAAGTTTGGATTTGTCTAACCCATCAATCCTCATCGGCTTCGTGACTTGTAGTCGGCTGTACCTCCGTGTGCCAAGCAACACTAGAAGCAAGTGCATCATCATCATCATTACCGCTATTATCATTTGTTTCGGTTTCGTTGTTGTTGCCTTCTAGTACTCTTTTATTGGGCCAAAATTAATCCTCTTTGAGTCCAAGATAGTTGCACGATTTTCTTCTTGCCCTGTGTGTATTGCTGGGTCATGCACCTCACTTCACTTGTCTCTTCTACCTATATCTCCCTTTTTTCCAACCAAGGTAGAAAGTTGGTCTTCCTCTTCATAAATGTGGTCCAAGTTTATTAGATAGAAGTTGCATTCGTCAATAAAATTTGCAACACATCTTGCATTCTGTAATCTTGGTGTTACTTTGTATTACATGTAAACAGGCTGATCCAATGTCCTGACCTGCAATCTATTTCTATTCTTTAGTGTGGATGTGTGTAAAATAGCTCTAGTTCCTCTCACAGCTAGAGGAAGTTGTTGTGCACAAAGAAGCTGCCTTAACGAAGTGCATATACTTCTAACTGTGGGCAGCATTTCAAAACATTTATATTATTTTTTATCACTGTAATAACAAAACTAAAGACCACTAATTTAAGACTTCTACTCACTTAGTTTAGCGTCCTTATATGCCCATCTAAGTCGGGTTCTAATCTCTTTATCATAATTTTAAGTGTGATACAAACCTCATCATCCTCACAATTGAAGCAACATATCTGTATCTCAGATTTAGATAGTATCCTACAGTACAATAATGAAAACAAAGACTTTTAATGATTACACTATAAAAATAACTGACTAATAACTAACAACAAGTGCATAATAACAAAGCGTTATATTTGCTGCCACATGAAGATTGTGGTGAAACTGATTTGTCCAATGCTTGTTGATCATCTTCCAGTAATTTGTATAATGTGTACAATTACGACGAATAACAAGTTTCAGGAAGCCTATGGTAGGTTTTTCATCAGATTTTATAAGACGAAGGACTTCCATTAGTGGTTCCGTCACTTTGAGAATGTTTGTGACCTTCTTCTGAGAATGTTTGCAACGTTCTTCCAATATTTGTGTTCTTGATGGTCACTACAACCTCAACTGTTGTCCCTAATGTCTTTTGCCTATGTTGTGTTGAGCCACTCTCGAGAAGCAAACATTTCACTCAACTCTCCTCAATGCTGGTACAAACTCTCAAGGGCTATAAAGTTTGTTGCAAATTTAGTCGCTGCAGGCCTAAGTGGCTCTCTCCCATTCGTGAAATTCCTCAATATTGCAACTAGTTGTTTATGGTTGTAGATGAATGTCATCACTTGTCTTCCCCTTTCAACCAATTTTATGATATTCTTTCCAATATCTTCCAATATGAGATCGATGTAATGTATGACATATGACCACCAAAATAAATATTGTCTCCTCGTCATCAATATTCTTCCTGCAGAGTGTATGTTGCTTTGTTATTGGTCATAATCTGCACCACATTCTCCTTTCCAATCTTAGTGAGTTTGGATAACCTAGTGAGTTTGTTGATTTGCTTAATGTCTTATGTCAGAAGGGAGGGGAGAATTTGGAGAATGAAATCATCTTCGGGGATTTTGTCTACTTCTTGTTTTTATAGTCCTAATGGATAGTAATGATATCCAGGTCCAGCTCTTAAGGGTATGGTCATTTTGTGTCCTCATAGGGTCTAAACTCTTTTGTTTTTTTCCTGCAGTAGGTTTGGATAAAATTCTTACTATCTATCATTTGAAACTTCTGGAAATGCAAATGCAAACAAGTTCATGTGCAAGGAAAATGTAAAGTTTTCTTTTAATATCTTGAATTTTATTAAAAGAAAAAGGGGAAACTAAATACAGAGAAAACAGCCAATTAGGAGGCAGCAAAGCAAACGACTGGAGCTACTAAATCTGTTCTGAATGGCTGATGAATTCTTCATAAACTGGACCTAAGAGGCCCTTTCTTTACCCGATCTATCTGCAGGCCCTTTAATAAACTTGAGAATTTTCTTCATGGTGAACATGTGAAAATGGCATGGGGAATGAATTAAATCAACTGCTCTTCAACTATATTTGTGATTCCCAAGGCTGTTGTCTGATTTTGCCCACTTAATAGTATCAGCATAGTCACCTTCAATGATTACTGGAAAATGTGAAGTCTGCCAATCATTTTAATCATTCAAGTTTTCCTATCAGTATCGGTGTTTATTTTGGATCTTTGGAGGACAAATTGGCCAACAAAGGCCTCAATAGGGGCTATGTTGTAGGAACAAATCCTTTTAACAATCACTTCGAAGGCCAAGGATGTCAAAATGACAGAGTTGATCACTCCTAAAAGCTTATCGAGAGACTCTTTGAGTGTGGCATGATCATGCAATTCTGACATCAAACTATGATCAGGCTGTACAGTGGTAGCAGAATCAAAGTGGCAGAATCAGGCTGTACTGTGGTAGCAGAATCAAACTATGATACCCACGTGAGTTGTGGGAACCACCAGAAGGCCATTTTGATTAGGCAGGGTCATTTTGAATAGGCAGGTGGTTCTTGATTGATTTCCAAATTGGTTTGGCTTAGGAATCCTTAGAATTTCTAGAAGCTGCTAGATTTGATTTGGTTTGTGAAAAGATAGTTAAAGATGGTTCCTTTGCTTTGTTAACAAATTATCACGTCAGTCTTTTGCAGTTGTGGTCTTCATCAAAGAAGAATAAGTTTGTAAATAGGATTTTAGGATAGTTCTTGTGGTTGAAATTCACCTAATTCAGGGTCTATTTTAGAATAAATTAAGCTTCAGGAAGTGCCAGTTTGACAGTAAGTTGAATTGGGAGTGTCTTAGAACTAGAAAGCTTGGTTCTAGAGTTGCCAGGTGGCTGTAAACATGGGTCCTTGAATATTTGAATTCCATCTTAGTTTCATGCTCTCATGCTAAAGTGTCATCCCCTAAATCTATTGTTCACCTTTTAGTATAAATGTTTGTGAGATTATTGTATCATTAAAAGGATTCATTTTTTTCTTTCTCGTTGCCAACCATGATATTATTAGTTGTGGGACCCTCAACCCATTATCTCATCTAGTTGGCACAATGTTATAATACACTAGCAGTCTAGCACCCTAACCTATCAATGGATTGAGTTCTTTAGCACTTGCACAACATTGCTAATGTCACTATCTTATTGCCATTCTAAAATCTAAATGGCAAGTTAATGCAAGGGCATTTTCACACCGGGCTCGAGTGGGGTGGCCTGTGAGATGTAGGGGCACACTTAGGGTGGGTGGCCCGTGTGAGGCGGTCCCCACCCGTGTGAGACGAGTGGCTCGTATGAAGCGGAACCCATTTGATGTGGAGCCCACGAGGAGGGTTCGGCAGAGGACCTAACTCATGGGATGTGGGTTCTGGGCTATGAGATAAATGGATTAATTTTCCACGCTTAATTAGTTCGAGCTTTTATAGAAAGTGGTTAGTTGTACTGCATCAAAGTGCTATCAGAGTAGGAAGTCTCGTGTTCGAGACTCTGCTTATGTGCGAGCAAAGGGGTGGGTGGCTTGGGGGGCCTCACCGTGAAGTTTTTTTTTTTTTTTTTTTCAAATCCAATGTGACCATTAGGTGCATGACCCAATTGTAGGCCTGGGGCTAAAAAACCAGCCTGATCTGTGATTCTGGTGGACCGTACGATTGGAAACAGTGTATAGGGCAACGTCCACCTTTTAAATTGTTTCCCTTGGTGTGGCTCACTTGAATCACATACAGGCCTACTCTTTGGGCCCCTGGCATAAATTCTTGTTTGGCGTCTAATGGTTCAAGTGGATTTCACATAATCATCACGGTGGGCCCTGTAAAAATCAACAGTGGAATTCTCTCTCCCAACCGTTTCCTTTGGTGCAGCCCACCTAAATCACCAGTCAATATGATTTTTGTGCCCTAGGCCTAAAAATGGCGGGATCCATAAAAGATGAAAGGTGGGCATCCCCCTACCAACTGTTTCCATTGGTGTGGCCCACTTGAATCATGGATGTTACTGATTGTTGGGCCTTGGGCCTAACATGAGATGATGCATCAAAAGGTTGGTGTGGATTTCAGGAAGACATCATGGTGGCTCTCACCCGAGCCGACCGCCCCTTTGCTCACACATAAGTTCCCTTTGTGTGTGTGTGTGTGTGTGTGTGTGTGTCTCATGCCTCACGGATTTTGGTTACTGATATACATGCAAATTTTATTTGAAGAAACCCTTATCTATGTGCATTGTCATTTTACAGTGCTGCATTTTTTTTTTTCTCCAGGTAATTTCTTTAGGATACGCAGTGCCTTTGCGTTTGGAGCTAAAAGGTTAGCCAGGTTACTTGAATGCCCGAAAGAGAATCTAATTGCTGAAGTAAATCAGTTCTTCATGAATACATGGGAGAGACATGGCAGCGGTCATCGCCCTGATGCTCCTAGTCCTGATTTATGGCCCTCACGACCTTTGAACCCAGATCCCTTCCATGGCTCTGAGAATTTCAGGAACCATTTGTCCATGAAGAAAAAAGGTGACCATGTTGGATTATCAGCTGGTCATGAATCTCAGGCTGAGGGAGCTCTTGCTCTCCATGGTATCTCCTCCCATCCCATTAAAACCGTAAACCATCACCCAGAGAACATGTCTAGGACCACTAACGTGCCTGTGGTTTCTCGTACTCAGAGCCATAGAGGTTATACCAACCAAACAAGCTCGAGAATGTCTGATAAGATTGTGAGGCATGTAAGCTCCAGTGAAGCTACACATGCTGAAAAGGAACAGGATATTTCTCAGCCAGATAAATTGGTCAGTGAACATGAAGGGCAGGGCCGATACCTCTTTGCAAGGACTCAGTCTAGTCCTGAGCTTACAGACACATCTCGTGAGGTTACATCTCAAGGTAGGCATAACAGAGCCCCTGAAACAGGTAAGAACCAGTTTGTGGCCACAAGACCAGAACATGTCAGCAGAAGGAAGGTCTCGGGTGGATCTGAGGTTTCAGCCAGTCATAGCACAAGATCATCAATTGATGATCCGTCATCTCTGGGGCATAGCCCATCCCATCAGAGCCTTGATGCTGCTGTTGCTGCTGACTCTAACAGTGTTTCGAATAGTTACCACGACGACCCTGGCTCGGGTGGTGTAATGGGGGAAGACCTTGCTTCTGTCTCCGGGACGATTGAAATGTACCAGGAAGAGCAAAATCTTGTCAACATGATGGCATCTTCCAGGGTTCCTAACTTCAACGGACAGGTTCAGTTACCGTTGAATTTGGCTTCTGCTCATCTACCTCTTCCGATATCACCTTCTGTTCTAGCGTCAATGGGTTATGCTCAAAGAAATTTGGCAGGAATGGTCCCTGCAAATATTCCCTTGATTGAGCCTCCCTGGGGATCGAACATGCATTTTCCCCAAGGTTTTGTTTCTTCTCCATTATCCCATTACCTTCCTACAGTTGGGTTTCCTTCAAATCCTGAAGGAATGTTTGAATCCGGTAATGAGAACTCAAGCCTGACAGATACGAACCAAGAGGATGGAGATGGTTTCTGGTATGAACAGGATGCTGCTTCTTCCAGAGGGTTTGATCCCGACAATGGGAGTTTTCAGATGCTGCAGTCTGAAGACAAACCACAATCTAATTCTGGTGAGTTAAACCGCATTTCTTCACGGGCTAGCAATTCTGGGAGTTCTTTAGTGAGAGTTCAACAGAAGTTTGTTAAAGAGAACAGGCTACAGAGTGATGATCAGGGTGATGCTTTCCAATACCAATACAACAGGAGCGATGTTTACTCCACAGACCGGAATGCCAACTCGAGATATTTACCAGTGGCACAAGCTAGTTCTTCAAGAAGCAAATCAGCTTCTGAAAGTTCTTGGGATGGGTCATCTACAAAAAGCTCCAAGTCAACAAGGGATAAGAAGGGGAGAAAAGCAGCTCCCTCCATAGTTGCTTCTGGTTATGGGAAAACCCAGAGCATGTGGCACTATGACGGAGCGTTGTCTGATCATGCTTCTTCTCAAGCAGACGATGACAACAGAGACTGGATTCCTCTTTCAACCATGGGTACTGAAATGGTTGAAAAAAGCACGGGACCTGCATCTGTGGCCCTGCCACATGTGCAGACACATCAATTATCTGGCCACATAAGTGGTTCAGATTCAATGATACCCATTGGTCCGATGCTCATGGGTTCTGGTTCACGTCAGAGGGTAGTTGATAATTCTGGGGTGGTACCCTTTGCATTTTATCCAACAGGACCGCCCGTTCCATTCTTAACCATGCTTCCTGTCTATAATTTCCCACCCGAGACAGGAAGCTCTGAAGGATCAACCAGCCAGTTTGATAGGGATGATGGATCAGATAACAGCCGTGTTAATCGGTCCAATCAGAACTTCGATTCTGCGGAGAGCCTTGATCAATCCCCAACTTTTGCAGATTCAAGTTCTATCAGAAGTGCCTCGTTGGAGCCTTCTGAGGAACAGCATAAATCTGACATTCTTAACAGTGACTTTGCCACCCATTGGCAGAATCTGCAATATGGGAGGTTGTGCCAAAACTCACGGTACCATGGCCCCTTCATTTATCCTTCGTCTGTTGTGGTGCCACCAGTGTATTTGCAAGGTCATTTCCCTTGGGATGGTCCTGGCAGACCTCTTTCCGCCAACACCAATCTTGTCACTCAGCTCATGAGTTATGGCCCTCGCCTTGTTCCTGTCGCACCTCTCCAGCCTGGTTCTAGTCGGCCCGCTGGTGTTTATCAGCGTTATGGAGACGAGTTTCCTAGATCTCGTGGTGGAACCGGAACTTATTTGCCAAATCCTGTAAGATAATCTTTCACCTGTTATCATGTCCCTCTTTTTCTTCCACTATTCTGAATAATTATGAGGATGCTTTTATTTTTCTACAAAAAAATATTTCGAGGTTTCTTTTTGTTGATTTCATCTGGCTGCACCAAAAATCAAGATATTTGGTGCGACGAAACATACCTTTTCCCATATCATCATTGTCGTCGTCGTCATTGTCGTTGTCTTTGTCATCACTATCATTATCATTATCATTATCTATAATGGTCACATCGCAACCCGTCACTTCCTTTCTGGTGGAATCACAGAATTGCAGTTGATACTTTGAGATGGACTAAAAGGTTTTTAGCTTTTTAACACACTATTCTTAAAAAAATTTCATGGTGGAAAAGGGTTTATTCTGTGTCCTTGTTTGAACCTATTATCAAGCTGCTTAGAAAAGGTAGGAGTACTTCACAACTTTCAATTAAAGGATAGTTGTACATGCCCATGGTTCATTTGGAAAAGTTGGGTGGACTTGTCTTTGGTTTTCCAACGAAGCTGGTTCCAGCTTAGACACAGGGTTCAGCTGAAGTTGCTGATGCTGACACATGGTTTGCATCAAAAGACGGTCATAATGCCCATCTAAGGAACACCACCCATGAGTGCCACTTCAAACCATGACAAAATTCACATGAAAAGACGAGATGCAAAGGGTATTTGCAAGAGTTGGGATTTTGGATCCTACTGTCATCACATTTTCTGAATTTAATACATGCAAGACCCGAGCCACTCATCAGGAATGTCCCACTCTCTCTGTGCCTTAGGCCAAAGGCTATCTGGTGGGCTATATGCCTATATGTGTATAAGAAAATGGACAGTTTGAAAATATAAGGTCAAATGATCACCTCATGATCCGACTGGCTTGGTGGGGACAGCCTGACGAATGGCCAGGATTTCACTTGTACGTGTCCCATTTATAATGTGTGGCGAGAGTAGGACTTGGAATCCTAGTCTTGCAGGCAACCTTAGCATGCCTCCAAAAGATTAGGATGAGGTGAGGATTAGATCCACATGCATCTTTTCTTTCTTCCATTCGTGTATTCGATTGTTTTGTTGTCACATCAGTTGATAGAGGTTTTTGTTTGAATTTTCAGAAGGTTTCTTTCAGAGATCGACAATCTTCGAGTACCAGAAACCACAGAGGAAATCACAGGTATGACAGGAATGACCACACAGACAGAGAAGGGAACTGGAATATTGAATCAAAATCGAGAGCTGCAGGACGCAACCATGGGCGCAACCAAGCTGAGAAACCAAGCTCGAGGCCTGACCGACTGACAGCAACTGACAACCGCTCTGACAGGCAGTGGGATTCATACAGGCACGAACCATTTACCTCGTACCAGGCCCAGAATGGTCCATTGAATTCTTCCACTTCTATGCACAGCTCGGCCAACATGGCGTATGGCATGTATCCTGTGAGCTCAAATGGTGTTACTCCTTCTGGACCAGCTGTTCCTTCTGTTGTCATGCTATATTCATATGATCACAACTCTGGCTATGGTTCGCCCTCAGAGCAGCTTGAGTTTGGCTCTCTTGGACCAGTGCATTTATCGGGTGTTAATGAACCGCTGTCACAGCTTGGCGATGGAGGTTCGATAAGAAGTGTGTATGCGCAGAGGAACAGTACATACCAAGGAGGGTCTCCTGTACGCTCATCACCGGATCAGCCCTCTTCTCCCCAATGCCAAAGGTAATCCAGCGTTACAGTTCATGATCTCACCACATATCTACTCATTTACTTGTGTGTTTTAACTTTTTAGTACGGTTGTTTTGGAAACCACAACGATAAGCTGAATTTTCGGAGGAAATCATTGGGTTCTGAGCTAGGCACAATATTCCGTACATGTGGCGCCCATGGTTTGGTGGTCCTCACTGATGGCCCTACTTTGCTTTCTCATCCTTATAGTTGGGCTGTGAATAACTCTGCTACCAAACTGCTGGGAGAGGCTAATTTGATGGACTGCCTATGTATTCGTAGACCCAAGATTGAAAGGACAGGATGTTTCGATCTGGGAGATGTTCAGGACGTCCCCCAACCATGTGGTGATCATTAGATCATCAGTCTGGATTACTGAACCATGGGTCCCAGCTACAAGAGATCCTTATCGTTTGTAAACTACACTTGCTGAGATTCAGGATCCTTTCATTCCTCTAAATTTGGGTGGTTTGCCTTCAGTATTTGATTTGCATTACTTACGATTCTCAATCTATTTATTCATTCATATGATCTACTGGGATTGCTCGTGATGCTGTTAATTTATTATCTTAACAGGGGGATTTGATTATTTTGCCAGATCGGCTGCCCAAAGGAATTATCAGTTGAAAGAAGATGATTTCCCACCTCTATCATTTCGACGAAACCGAGGTAATAGCGGTGGGGGTGAGAATGACTACAACAGCGAACCTCCCCATTACCAGACTGCCTACTTCTTCGCCCCTCCCTCTTAAAATGGATCACAACCTTTTTCTCTGTTCTGCTCTCTGTATATTCTTCCTCATGTAAGTGAATGGCATCCTTCCACACTAACGTACGTAGGTGTTTGTCTGTGTACACTACGACATCCAATTCTTAACCTAACCCATTTTACAAGGGCATTGTGGAGCGGAGGGATGGTGGGCAGCCATGAAGAGGTGGAGAAAGTGTCTCTCTTTGCCTTAGTTTTTAGGGTTTTTAGTTTTTTTTTTTTCTCCACAACTCCAGTAATCAACCTAGCATCTACACTGCTTGGGTTTTAAGGATTTACTTGTTTGCACCAGCTGTTCTTGCTAGGGTTTCGTCTGATGATATTAGTGCTTTTGATTCGTCACCCTTTCTTTACTTGGTAGGGTTCTCTATTAAGTTTCTTTTCTCATAATTTCTTGTCCTGACTTTTCATGTAGCATATTTTGTCAAGATAAATCAGATAAGGAAATTTTCTTTTGTGCCCTCAAAACATGATATGGTGCTCTTATATATATATATAATCATGTTATGTTAGTTTTAGCCTTGCTATGCAGGTGACTGCTCTGATCTATTCATCAGGCTAGCCACTCATCTGGTATTCTACGCATATACATGTTGCACATGCAACTGTAAATTTTTATCATAACGTGATGAATGGACCCACCTGATTGATGGCCTGGATGCTGCACGTGTGCTTTGAATAGCTTCTTCAATCAACACCTCATGCGAAGTGCACTTGCACTTTTCTTTCATTCGTTAATAGCTTTACACATTATACGAGCATCGGGATTTTCTTCAACCCCCATGTGAAATATTAGATCAATCAATGTTTAGGTAGAACCCATTTTGCTTAGTCTGTGCTTGGGGTGTCAATAGGCCGGGTGCACCGCGTGGCTACCTAAGCCTGGCCCAACGGGCTCTCTGGTATGGGTCTTGCTGAATGGCTGTGGGTGTCTTTATTTTTTTTAGCCTGATTAATTAATGTGCTTGGTGTGGGTCATACCCAAACCTGATTATATATACTTAATAAATAATAAATAATTTATATATGTTCCTTGTATTAAAATAGTGGGCCATATAGATCAAACAAACCATAATTTTTTGGGCTCATCTGAGGTGTAAAAACGGCCTACAGCACATGCCAACATGTAGGACCCATGTCCAATTTATATACCAAAATGAAAGTTTTCGCGTATAATTTACTTGCCAAATCAAGAGTTGTAATAAAATGGGGAATTAATAATATTCAGGTTGTGGGGAATTAATAAAATGTGGGGAAACAATATCTCAAATTAAAATAAATAAATTGTGGAAATTACTGTCGCTTAGTAGACCTAAATTCAAATTGGTTGACCAATCTTAACCTCCAATTGTCAGACCCTTGTTGGAATAGGATCGTCTGATAATTTTCACTTTTAACTGTCCAAAAAAGGGTCACTAATTTAATAAACATATAAAAATAAGCTTAATTTTTTGTTCATTCTATATTTTATCTGGGGCCCATAATTTGACTGTTTAAATTTTAATTACTTGCACTTCAAGAATGTGATTTCACTGTGATAATTTTAGTTTTTACCATGTTATGTATTAAATTCAAGATGGAAGTTATTTTTTAGTCTGTTAATCCAAAAAAGCATGCTGGCAGGTTATATTTTATGGTTTTTGAATAAAAAACTATAATTTTTAAATTGTTTATATATATAATATATATATATATATATATATATATATATTAATATATATATATATATATATATACACACACACATCAGCTCAGCTACTCAGCTGAGTTTTGAGTCAAGGATGCAACACAAATAAATTAAATCTTTGAGTTCCTCTCCATTTAATAAGATGAGAAAGTTCCTCACCATTTAATAAGATGAGAAATGCAACTGTGCTTTCAGAGAAAGAAATACAAGTCACAGTGCTAGTTGCATCGGGAGAAATGGTCAATTCCATTGATCTGACTGTTCATTAGGCCGAACAAATTTCATGGATCACACCAAGCAGACATATTAATCATTTGATAAAATAGCCTTTAATATGGATGGTCAAGATCGTTCACACTAAAGTAGGTTGAATCAACATTTGATCCATCTATTATCTTAGGGACACATGATGAATTGGTAATTATAACCATCCCATCCATGGCTTTAGAAAATAACACCAAATCTCAAGGATGGATTGAATCATCTTATAGTGTGATTTGGCATCATAGCCCATGAAATGCATTCTGGAATTTATTGACAGTTCAGATTGATTGATTGGACTGTCCAAGTGAACCATTGCAACTAGGACTAGGAGCACTATAATTCAGTAGCCCTGGAGAATTTCTCAAATAAAACGAATGCTTCAGTGCTCTAGACTGTTCATTTGGTCTAGCACATACCATGGACTAGGATGCAAATATTATGCCAACTAACAAATTTTAACCATTTCATCAGTGGCCTTTAATATAAACGGTCATGACAAAAATAGGTCCAATCAACAATTTAATCCATCTATTTGGTAGGGCCCATAATAACTTATAATTCTAAGGAATCACTTTTCTTAGGCAATCGTAGCCATCCACTTCATGTACTGGAAAAAAAAAAAAAAAAAAAAAAAAAAAAAAAAGGACAAATCATGGATAGATTGGATCATCTGATCAGAGCAAAATTTTCATGCTAGCCTATGGGAAGTGTTCTGGACTTAATGGACGATTCAGATTGATTGATTGATTGAACTGTCCAAGTAAACCATGCAACTAGGATCCGTATAACTCTTAGTGCTCTGAGAGGAATGGAGCATTGTAGTTACCAAAATGGAAAAACTCAAACATTCATGTACCTGACCTGAACCCATTTCTAATCGAGTCAGCACCAAATACTACTTGAGCTCAAAATCTGGATCCTCCATATCTGATCAATCCAGGACGGATACCGCTGGCATCCACAGATGGCAGTAACAACTGATCACCCTACATTTAGCTATGGAAATTTTCAATTCTCTGAAAGGTGATTAAAAAAATGAAAATTATTAGAAAACTCTGTTCTATAATTTTAATCCATGGTACAGATACCAAATTTTTGTGGATGCAAATGAAAAGAATATTCTAAAATTTTGATAACATGGCCCATGCTTACATGACAGGGCATGCCAGACAGGCTCACGCATAAATACACAGCGACAAGCTTGTATCCTTTTCTGAAACTGATACACCCTCAAAAGTTCCCTTTCAACTGTGGTTTTGTGCGCGTTTGGATGCACTTCTGCAAGCCATCTTCTGATCCCCACTCGATGAAATAAGGGCTAAAAAGCCCACTCATTGAATGATTTTCATCAAGTCTAGTGAAAAAAAAAATAAAATGTTGGAAACCTTCTTTTGCGAGAGTTATGTTCAAATGGGCCCACAGCTTGGTCTCTCTCTGTGCTATGAAATGAGACCCAGCACAAAATACCATTAAATTTCATGAACATTTCAAGATTGATCAGTCTAATTTGGTGCAACCAAACGCTCCCTAAATAATGACCTTTTCAGAGTCTTGTATCCACAGTGAATTTTGTTTCAATTCCTTGAGATTTCAAAACTACTACAGTACTACTACTACCAGTTAAGGGCGCATTGGATGTCATGGTATTTAGTTTATGTGATTCGTAGGAAATGCCAACTCAAAGATCATGAGTTCTAATCTAACAAGAAGATCCCGACTGTTGGTTGAAGTCGATTAATAACTGACAACCCCACCTTCAAAAGAACTTCAGTATAATTTCACCAAATCTTTTGAATGGCACGCTGGTACGAACAAACCACTGATCCAGATTGTCCATTCATTTGTGCCACTTATTTGAAACGCATGTGTGAAAATTCACACACATTGGATGCTTATAATCCTCTAAAGGTTAGGTCACTCTATAACCCCAGATCGGATGGTCGCCATCATCAAACTAGAGTGCATCTTCGTAATCATCCAAGGGCTTCTTTGTGTTCCATGAAAGTAGAAATAAACATACTCTCTTGTTTCTCATATAGGTTGGAAGAAATCGCTACGGGATATGTTTCATCTTGAATCAAATAAGCATATTTCAGATCAGTGGATAATGATGATGGTCGTAGGCCAGTGGGGCCCACTCGTGAGCAATCACTAGTGGGTGGGTCCCATTTGGTTTGACTCTTTCCGCTGCGTATTTTCTATTTAGTTGAAATTTCAAATTCATATTTGAATTTGATTTAGGATAGGAGGTTGGGAAAAGACTGGATAATCTGGTCTCATCCCATCTCCTTCCTTTTCCTATAAAAAGGAATACGCCCTCTCTCGTAAAAATAATAAAAAACATCGAGGGTATACAGAGAGTGATAGTGTGTAGCATAGTCTGTCCATGTTAAGCTTGTCCTTGAGACGATCTGATCCATAGATCGCTATCCGGGACCACTATATACCGTACGATCAGAGGTGTGAATAGTTCAATCTGCTCCTGTAGTAGATAGACGGGCCATTGGAGCATCAATCTACAGCTTTGTGAAGGTCCCAATTATCGTGTAGACCGTCAGATCTTGAGGGCTCATCTTCCGCATTTCCCTACAGTGGTATCAGAGCTGTGGATGTCTGTTTCTTACTCGACCAAGAGATAGCTCCTCCTCCGAGTAAGAATACATACCCTGAAGTAGACTTTCCCTCGTCGGCGTCATTACCCCAAGCAGCATCAGAAATCTAAGCACATTGAGATCAAGTATCATTACGTCCGTGATCAAGTGAGAGATAAAAAGGTCGCCCTCAGCTACTTTCCTACCAAGGAGATGATGACTGATCCCATGACAAAACCTATAGCTAGAGATCTATTTCAGGTTCACGTCAGGCAGATGGGGTTGAGGAAAACTTGATTGATGTATTTGTTTTGTAGTACCTTTGATTTTTCATTAATGAATAATACATTCCATTTATTCAGTATTGAACACTAATATAACTAGGTATGAAGATCATCAGCATTTACCATGAGATCATGTAGGATTTTTATTTTTGTCGGCAGGCCGGTCACCCACTCGCGCGGGTTGACCAACCTTGAATGTACGAGAGAGGTATATTTGGGGTCATGTTTATACATTGAGGTATGAACTTCCCTTTATTGTGAATAATAAAGGATGAGGATATGAGTGAATCGTATCCGCCTACAATCTTATAAAGATTGTAGATGAGACTGATAAAGTCGAATAACATAATCGCACCATTCCTTTACATGCGATCAATGTTATGGCCTGAAATTAAAGCCAGGTTATGAGGTTATGAGATGAGTCGTACCTCATGTAGAATAACCTGCGTATTGTAGACCCGACATACACCTAGTACTGTCTACTTTACGACGTGGGTTGTAGACACGTGCTGGAACCTATTACCTACAGATTGCTTTGATTCGATCTAATCATTGCAACGTGCGAGTAGTCAGTCCCGTAGGTGACTCTTTGTGTCGTTAGCTACCCTCCTTTTGTGTATATGAGGATGAGATTGAGTGTCGCTACTTTAGTGTACAATGACGATTGGCCAGACTCGGTTATGCTAGGAAAGCGGCTTGATTAATTCCAAATTACACATTTGCGTGGAGAAGATCCCGTGACAGCTACACCAAGTTTCTAGAACTATTAATACGCACTTGAAGACTTATCCGCCGGCAGTATCGAGTTGTTTTTATTAGACTTTTTTTGCAAACAATATTTTCTTAAAAATCATATATATATATATATATCTATATATATATATATATATATATATATATATATATATATATATATATATATATATATATATATATATTAATATTGCTTTGAATTGATTTTAGTCGAAGTTCGTGAAAAATCAAGTTTTCAGAATAACTCGATAAGTTGGATAAGTGCGTATGTTGGCCGAGTACTCCAGATCGGGAGTTAACTCCATCCGGTGTGGTCATGCGGACTAGGACAGGCATTACAAAGCTTGGGTTATTGAGTACTAGTTAGGTGGTCACTTAGTACTTAAGCACCTGTGAGAAGATTATGGTGATCCAGCTGGTCCCACGCCTCTGATTCTTTTGATCGTGATGTTTGGTATTTGATTGTTATAAGGCAAGTTAGTTGGACAGATTTATGTGCCTATCCCACAATGTGATTGAGTGGGAGATGATGGTCGTAGGCCAATGGGGCCCACTCGTGAGCAATCACTAGTGGGTGGGTCCCATTTGGTTTGACTCTTTCCGCTGCGTATTTTCCATTCAATTGAAATTTCAAATTCATATTTGAATTTGATTTAGGATAGGAGGTTGGGAAAAGACCGGATAATCTGGTCTCATCCCATCTCCTTCCTTTTCCTATAAAAAGGAATACGCCCTCTCTCGTAAAAATAATAAGAAACATCGAGGGTATACAGAGAGTGATAGTGTGCAGCATAGTCTGTCCATGTTAAGCTTGTCCTTAGACGATCTGATCCATAGATCGCTATCCGGGACCACTATATACCGTACGATCAGAGGTGTGAATAGTTCAATCTGCTCCTGTAGTAGATAGACGGGCCATTGGAGCATCAATCTACAGCTTTGTGAAGGTCCCAATTATCGTGTAGACCGTCAGATCTTGAGGCTTATCTTCCGCATTTCCCTACAAATGAGTAATGTTTTCCATGTAAGAAATGGTTCCAAAATGAACCTTTGGGTCCCATGTGTACTTTGGTGGGTCCAAGCTTCACTTTGGTTCCTCATTTTCATTTCCTTTTTTATGTTCCTACTATCTCATTCATTACTTCCTTTCTTTTATTCTTTTCTTGTTAAATGTGGTTGGGTACAAATGAGTTTAGAGAGGCCCACATCTGATTTTTTGCTTCTCAAAATTCTTTAAAATGGCCCAAGCTCTCCCATGAGGCTAGATGGGCAAGAGAGAGAAGCCCATGACTTTTTTGATCACTTTAAATTCAAGTGGGCTTGAAGTTCATCGTCCAGCCCATGTGGATGCGGACAATTGAGCAAGCCCATTTGAGTTTGAGTGAACCCCTCTCCAAATTGATTTTTTGGGTTCGAGTGATTTGGACTAAAGTAATCAAACTTCTTTGTCTTTAGATTTTTGAGATGCACCTCCGATCATTTGTTTATTATATCCACACCGTTCATCCATTAGGAAATATCATTTTAAAGCATGAGCCCAAAAATGAGTCATATCCAAAGCTCAAGTGGACTACACCACAAATAGCAGTGGGGACAATGATTCTCACCGTTAAAACTTTCGTAGGGC
This sequence comes from Magnolia officinalis, assembly GCA_021015155.1. Taxonomy (NCBI): domain Eukaryota; kingdom Viridiplantae; phylum Streptophyta; class Magnoliopsida; order Magnoliales; family Magnoliaceae; genus Magnolia; species Magnolia officinalis. The sequence continues at coordinate 38,495,355 of JAJHSJ010000015.1, forward strand.
CCACCATAATGTTTATTTTTCATCCAATCTGTTCATAAGGTCATACAGATTTGGATGAAGAGGAAAAGCAAATATCATATTGGTCCAAAACTTATGTGACCCCAAAAGATTTTCAATGGTAGACGTTCAATCCCCTACTGCTTTTTACAGTGTGGTCCACTTGATCTTTGGATCTGCCTTATTTTTTGGCTCAATCCTTATGACGAGCTCCCCAAATAGACACGGACAGTTTGGATGTAACAGTAACTCATGATGGGACCCACAAAACTTGGTGACGTGAACATACTAGCCAGGTTGGTGGTGTGTGGCACACCTTCCAATCCACTTCCATTATCATGAGTCTTTGACTTGTCCTCCCGAAGGCATGGGGCTATCAATCCCTTTTTCAAATTTTGGATTCATGTGGCCCTTAGTCGTTTTCTGGGCTTATGTGGCAAAGATGGGAGACCTCAAATCCTTTGGATTTTCAGATTGAAATGTGTTACGGGTTGCCCTTTTTGGCCCATGTGGAAACTAGTTCCCTTTGGGTTTCCTTTCTTTCTCATTTGAGTGTGCCATAAGTATCTTCTTAACCCATCTTGGCATGTGCTTTCTCCTTGGACTTTGTGGGTCGCAAATTGTCTTTTTTAGCCCACCTAACAGACTTGATGCTTGATTTATCCCTTTTAAGGACATGCATGTACATGTGAGAGGAAAGTTAGTAGTCTTTTGAAAGCTTACTTGATTAACTTGTTGGCAATGTAGCAAGTGGGGCATTCTTGAACTTATGATGGGCTTTCATCTTTCCTTTGTGACCGACGAATCTTCTCAATTAATTAAAGGGCAAGAACTTTCCCTTTATCAAAGTGCACGTGGTAGGATTTACCCTTTCTTGGTGGTAAGCTGGATCCACCGGGGTCTTGTCTTCTACATAGATTAACTTGGGCCATTCTCATCTTCTGTACATACGGCTCTTTTAAAGAGACAAATCTCAAATGTGCCTTCCTTTCTTCATCTGGGCACCCACCTTGTTATTCTTCACATCATTGTGGTGCATGAGGTAAGATTCTCTGCACCTGCATTGTATTTGATCCTAACCAGATGGTTTTCTCCCGTGACTCACTTAGATGCTACAAGTTACTTAAATGTTAATGAAGAAGGGGTTGTTGGAAAAATAACAATTTAGAACACAAAGAGGATAGAGAAAAAAGATAATGAGACAATAAGATTTATTGGGTTCAAGGCTCGACTTGAATAGTTAATTTCTCAAGACAGATTTGCTACCCTTTTTTTGGTAGTTTCAGCTAGTACAAACGAAGGAAATCTGCAAATTGTCTTCAGGATACAATAAACTCTCAATCCGAATTTCAACACAAAATTTTACACATTTAAGTTTTGAACATATGTATAGTTTTGACACCAATATGCCTTTAAAAAGTTCTGAATAAACACAACAAGAATAAGATTCTAGCGTACTTTGCAATGATGGTTTATCTAGAAAAATGGAGAGAATGTAATATATCTTTGGATTATAGTATCTAGGATTTATATCAATTGAATGGTCATGAGTTCTTCCTGAAGAGATACCAATGTGCCTCTTTAAGATATCCACACCCATTCACAGTAAACAACATTATTTCATGAAAAGACACAACCATTTGTCGTATGGTAGTTATTTCTGTATTATTTTAAACAGAAAAAGTCATCCAACAGTTTAAAATTGTTTCCACATGAGTGACATGTCAGATTGCGCGTTATAAAAGGCACACAAAATGTATCTATTAGACTCTTAAGAGTTTCAACACCCGATCAAGGGTTCAAGTATCCATAGGTGGTGAAATTCCACTAGCATGAGTGTGTGGGGTGTGTGCGCGTGTGTAAAAGGCATGTGCTTTCTCTATTCGTTGAACATAATCAAATCTGGTTAGGACAGAAACTGAATGCGTTTGAGTTGGAATTATAACTAGTTACAAAATATACTCACATTATTAGATTGTTTACATAAATAATTTATGAATTAAAACTAAATATCAGACAAAATTTATCAATTCAATTGATTGGGACCCTCAATTGAACTATCTAGGATAAAGATGAGCCCAAACATCCGATCCTGGCGAGAGTCGGTTACATTATCATTACTCCTCCTGTGGGAGGTAGTGATAATATGCAAGTGACCCTCCTGAACATAAAGCTAAGCGATGTCAATTATGCAAATTTGAGACACTCAACACTTGCGGGTAAGATGAGTCTTTCAACTTTACATCATAAGCACCATTAACTCCACCCCGTCATGCACATGCCAAACAGTGAACGTATGCATTTTCGTCACGGTTTGCATAAAACATGAACGTAACTACATGCAATCCTCTAATTGTCTGGGATGTAAAACACACGTAGTTACATATGTCTTCTAATTGTCTACGAGTGCGCACACCAGTGAGAGTGGGGTTTCCAAGAATTTGAGTGGATGGATGATCTTTGACAGTCTTTAATTCAGAATTATTTTGACTTGATGAAGTATCTGGTTTGTCAAACAAAAGAACATCATTATCTAAATTAGGGGTAGGTGTATTCAAGTGATCATCAATGACCACATTAATGGATTCTTGAATCACATCGGTTGTTCGGTACTCGATATGCACGATTGTTCAAAGAATATCCTAAAAAGATCCCATCATCACTTTTTGTGTCAAACTTTTCCAGATTTTCATGGTCACACAAAATATAACACTTGCTGCCAAAAAATCGAAAGTATTTGATAGTAGGCTTCTTATCAAACCAAAGTTCATAAACAGTTTTATCATTAGATTTACATGTATAAACTCGGTTGATAATATAGCATGCAGTATTCACAGCTTCAGCCCAAAGATTTTTAGGGAGCTTCATACTATTCAACATTACATTTCCCATTTCTTGAAGCACTCTATTTTTCCTCTCCACAATTCCATTTTGTTGTGGTGTTTTGGGTGCTGAGAATTCATGCGATATTCTTTGATCGTTATAGAATTTCTCAAAATTGCTATTCTCGAGCTCAGATCCATGATCACTACGGATCTTACAAACTTAAGAACCTTTTTCAGTTTGGATCCGTTTGAGAATCCTTTTTATTTCGTCAAGGGCTTTTAATTTATCCCTTAAGAAGGCTACCCAAGTAAATCTGGTAAAATCATCCACGATTACCAGTATGTGTTTTTTGCCACCTCGACTCTCTGTCCTGGTAGGTCTTATAAGGTCCATATGGAGAAGCTCAAGTGGTCTAGATGTGGTATTGGAGTTCGCCTTTTTGTGAGAGCTCCTTGTTTGCTTGCCATACTGGCATTCACCACATATTTTGTCTACTTTTTGTAATTTAGGTAGACCTCTTATTAGTTCTCCCTTGCTTAATCTATATAATTTACGGTAGTGTACATGTCCAAGGCGTATATGCCATAATTCTGTTTTATCGGTATAGACAATGTAGCACGATTGATTAGATGAGCTACCATCGCTTACAATATAACAGTTTTCAGAATTCCTGCTACTAGTTAATATTACAGAACCCTTTTTGTTTAAGATTTCACAACCTTTATTAGAAAATTTCACGCTATGATTGTTATCGCATATTTGAGATATGCTTAACAGGTTCTGTTTTAGCCACTCAATATATAAAATATTCTTAAATAATGGGAGGTTATAGAGTTGAATCATTCCTTGGCCAATAATCTTGCAGTTGTTACCATCACCAAATGTGACTGACTCATCAGTCATATCTTTAAGATCGGTGAATAAAGCCTTGTCACCTGTCATATGCCTTGAGCATCCACTGTCTAAGTACCACTTCGAATGGCTTGTAGCTATGAAAGCCGTGTGGGCAACCAAGCAGGTAACCTTAGGAACTCATTTCATAACTGTTTTGGGTTTAGGAGTATAGTTGGTCTTCTTGTATTTGTAATTGTTGTAAGAATGACCCATTGAGTTAGATTTTAAGAGCTCCTTAAGCAAATCAACTATTTTCTCAGCTAAAGGGTTTCGGTTTTGAGTTTTATAGTTGACATAATTGCTTTTAGGTTTTTGAAAAGTTTTAACATATTTAGAAAAACTTTGATTAATGCTTTTCCCTTTTGAGTTAGAGATTTCTCCTTTCACAAACTTAAAAGGAGTATTCTTTTGTTTAAAAGGTATATTCTTATCATAGCTCAACCCGGATCTGTCACTACATTTTCTAGATCCGGATAGAAGTTTTTCAAACTTTGGATCTCCTTGGGCATACCTCCATGTATCCTTTAAACTTAAAAGTGAAGAGTTTTCAAGTTTAAGTTTGTTATTTTCAGATTTAAGATTTTCAATCGGGGAGGTTTTGAATTCTAAATCGCATTTAGTCTTTTCAAAACAATATGAAATATGGGATTTTTCTAAAACAAGTGAATCAAAATTTTATTTAAGTTTTAAAAACTTTTCTTTTTGAAGTTTCAGTTTTACAGCAATTTTACAACTTTCCTTGTATAGGGCATTGTAAGCATCTTGCAGGTTTCTTCATTTTCAGGATCACTATTCATATTTTCTTCACTAGTAGAATCATCATGGTCTGAAAAAGTGAACTTGGCTAGAGTCATAAGGGCTTTGACTTCATTGTCCGACTCAGTTTCAGAATCTTCTGCTTCAGAAGAGGCTTCAGTGCCAGAAGATTCATCCTAAGTAGCCAACATTCCTTTCTTTTTATATTTGTCCTTTTTAGGACATTTGTTTGCTAAATGCCCATATTCTTAGCAGTTGTAACATTGACTATCTTTCAATGATTTCCAAGTTTTAGATTTAGGTTTAGATCTTTTCTTATTATTTGATTTTTGAAAATCAACCCTCTTTTTACTTTTAAAAATATTGTAAAACTTTTTCGCTAAAAGAGCCATATCATCTTAAGAATTTTTTAAATCAGAGTTTTCTTGAGGAATACATTTAGAAGATTTAAGAACGATAGATTTACCTTTAGGATCTTTAAAATTTAACTCATAGGTTTGTAAAGAACCAACTAGTTCTTCCACCCTCATATTGTCCATATCACGAAGTTCCTGGATCGCGGTTACCTTAGAGTTGAACCGTTCAGGAAGTGAGCATAGTATCTTTGCACATACTTTACTTTCTGGAATTCTATCGCCAAGACCCCACATAGAGTTTACAATGTCATTCAATCTTGTATAAAAGTCCATAAACATTTCATTTTCCTCCATATGAATTTCTTCAAATTTGGTTGTGAGGAGTCGGACTTTCGATTTTTTGACAATTGAAGTACCCTCGTGTGTCATTTCTAATATATCTCAAGCTTGCTTTGCGTTATCACAGGATATGATTCTTTTGAACTCATCCGGTGATAGTGCGCAAGTGATTGCATTTAGTGCTTTTGCATTGACACTACTCTCACTTTTCTGAAGTGTGGTCCATGAGAAATATGGTGTTATTTTCATTGATTTTGAACCATCGATACCAGTCACTTCAGTGGTAGGTGGGTTCCATTTAGTCACTGTGGCTTGGCACACACTCTCATCCATTGATTTGAGGAAAATCCTCATCCTGACTTTCCAATAGGCATAGTTGGAGTCATCAAATGGTGGAGGCCTAGTGACTGAAAAACTATCAAAATTTGACATCTTATCAATAACTTAGATCGATTAGCTCAGGAAATAAATCCAAATAATAACAATTAAAACGAGCTATTAGGCTCTGATACCACTTGAAAAGGCCAAGCTATATGTCCTTGAGGAAGGGGGGGGGGGGGGGGGGGGGGGGGATAGGACGATGCCAAATTAAAACTTTAACAACGGAATTTAAATAAATAAGATAGCCTTATAACACAAATAAAAGAAAGACAGTAAAATGAATCACAATACTGAAATGTAAAGCAACCTCAAATGTATGAGTATTGAGAATTGATACAAATGTTGTTCTAAGGACAACCTTACATAAAAAATCAAGGTTTATGGTAGGACAACCTGATTCCTAGAAAAGTCTTTGTATTAAAAACTCAAACTTGATACAGAGGAATAAATAAATAACAAAGAAATTAAATCTAAGTTATTACAACATTCCCCATAATGCTTGAAATGTAAAAGATTACAACATTCACATCCACACATACATTTCACAGCTTTGAATGATAAAAGATAGAAATTAAATAAACATTCAAAACACAAAACACGAAGAACTATAGTGGTTCGCCTGTGTGTACACCAACTGTTAAACAACAGCAACACAGATTGCTACTCCACTCCTAATATCTTCACACAGGGGATATCAGCGTTCACTATGAAAATAGGTTCACAGGTTCACCTAAAACCTTCACAATTGTGTCTTTCAAATGGGCTTACACAATTAAAAACCCCATTTTCTGAGTTTTCTGGCTCTCCTCAGATAACCACTAAATTGAGATTTTTCTGGCTTAACCTCAAACAAAAACCAAAAATAAAGAAATTTACAATAATGTAAAATACCTGGATTTCTCCTTTCGTTGTAGCCCGGAAGAACCAATCGGAGTAGAAGTTCGAATATAGATGTTCAATGTCCAATACTCACTTTGATATGGTTTTAAGTTCTAATTGATTTTAAATTAAACTAAATGGGCTAGCTCTATTTGATTTTGATTCTAAGAAGAAGGAATACAACAATTCCTCTTTTCAATTCAGATTGGAATGCAGAAACAAAATCAAATAAATAAAGCTAACAAAAGAGAATATTAAATATGCACAACGTAGCTTAAATAACACAAACATATCTCAGAGTGATGCCTTGATTTTACTTGAATTAAATTGATGAAAAACTCCGAAATTCGTGTTCTATTTATAGCTGCAGAAATCGCATCTTCGACTGGTCATGTGGCCACCACGACTGGTCATAGGTCGAACTGTATTTTGAGGTTTTAAGCGCGATCGAATAAAACCGTTTTACGACTAGTCTTAAGGTGTCCACGACTGGTCGTGAGGCCTCCACAACTGGTCGTGACCAACCCATGACTGATTGTGAGAAACTAAGAATGGTTGTGGAGTTTGAGTCGTAGTTGTAGGATTGGTCGTGAATGAGTCGACATTGTTCCTATGACCGGTTGAGCAGACTCCAGGACTGGTCGAAGCTCAACCAAAAAATTCTGAAAATTTTCAACAACTTAGGACTGGTCTTGGAATTTCTTGGACTGGTCGAGCCAGTTTTAGGACTAGTCAAACAAAGTCCAGGATTAGTCTTAGAACAGACCAAAAGCTTATAAAATAATTCAGTTCGAATTATGTATTCAAAATGACCAACCCTAAGGTCAAACTATGGTCATGTAAACCTTAAATGTGAAGTATGAACATTGAGTCTTCACTTCTTATAAAGATGGTTGACCTTTGAAGATTTTGAAGTTTGAGATCTCTGATTTAGCTTGAACTTGAGATCTTCTTAAGCTTGGACTTCATCTTGTACTTTAGCCTTGAGTTGTACTTGAACTTGAGTTATACTTGAGACTTGAACAAGAACATGTCTTCTGATGTAGCTCTTAAAATATTCTGATCATTGAAGCTTATAGAAGTAGACAAAGAACTTGAACTTGAACTTCTTGAAGTAGATCACAAGAACTTGAACTTCTTAGCTTATAGCATTGATGCAGTGCCTTGAACAAACAAATCAACATGTTACACAAGACATATATTGTGTTTTTGTCACCACAAAATTTGACAACCAAAGGGGCAACTAACTATTGCACTTACAATCTCCCCCTTTGTCAAATTTGTGACAAAACACACTTAACAAGAATATGAACATTATGAACACAAAGAATCATGCACTAGTTGTAACAATAAACTAGTTATACCTTGATTAACGAATCATGCAGCAGTTATCATTTAACTAGCACAAATGAAATTCCTCATCACTTACTCCTCCTGAGTAGCACACATAGATAGATCCATAAAAAAATATATGCTACTCCCCCACAAAATCCATATACATTCCATATATTATCAATCCAAAACATATTCTCCCCCTTTTTGTCACAATATGACAAAGGAAGAAAGGAATAAATGGAAGTGGAAGACCAATAAGAGGGTAATAAATGAGTTAACTAAGTAAGAGATGAGAATAATTAAAGCAAGTTCAAAGTGTATATACCATAATCCAGTATAACCAAAAGTTAGTCGCACACACTTAAGTAAAATCAAAGTGCACACACCAACAAAAGTAGTATAAAAGTTATTACAAACCAAAGAATAAACCAATCAATCAGATCCTGAAGAAGGAGTAAGTATGGTAGGATTAAGTTGATGAAGCCCCTTGTTGATGCGCCTAAGATACTTACGCATATACTTAAATCGCAAATCATGGGAAACATTCATGTTCCCTACCTTCTCCTCAAGAGCACGAAGACGAGCATCAAAATCAGATGGCTCATAGTCAGGATCATTTGTAGAATCTGATTCAATTCCATCAAAAATATCATCCATATTTATATCATCGGGAGGAAGATCTCCACCTTCTTCATCATTCCCAGCTTCAGCACTACCACCACCCACATCTCTTTGGCCAGGTGCCAATTCCAATTTCATCTTATTTATGTTAGAATTGTTAAACAAAAGATGATGAATAGGAGCCTCTCCGACAGGCATAACAACCAACATGTGAGTAGCTAACGCAGTCATAAGATAAGCGAATGGAATATCATTGTCCTGGATGAAGTTGAAACTGAATGATGAAATGACATATCAAAGAAGGTAGACAAACTTTAATACCAGTGACGATAAAATGCAAAACTCTAACCATATAAGAAGTCAGTTATGTTTTGTTACCAGAACGTGGATATAGATTTGAAGTGAAGATTCTGTGAAGAACCCTGTATTTAGGTAACAAATACTTTGCGGGGAGTGCATTCCCTTTATGAGTTCATTGAACGTCCATATTACATAAATCTCTAGTTAACATCTGTTTTTCTGATTCTGAAGGTTTTTCCATTAGAGTATGAATAGGGATGCTCTCATCATTAACAAGTATTTTCATTAGATCCGCAATCAGATGACGGTCTACAGTAAATGGACCTTCTCTAGTATCAATATTAAACGTTAAATTATCAGATGAAAATTCAGAGATACATGCACACATAGCCTGTGCAATGGATTGGTATGCAGGCCCGCCCCAATGTAGGATTGTATCCCAACCTAAAGATTGGAGAAGAGGAAAGATACCAAAAGGAGCAATGTGGTTAAGATCAACAACTTTTTCAATAATGACATTGCGCATATGCAAATCCCGTACATGAGCGGGATCATCTTCGGGTGACCGAAGTTGGCGCCTAGAGATAGGAGTTGAACTAGAGGATGATAGACCACAGATAGTTTTCTTTTTTCCTCTAGAATCCATTAGGAATAGGAGAAATAAAAAAACAAAGAGTTTCAAAATATATGGAGTGGGGTTTTGTTGGATCAAATTTTTTAAGATAAAACCCCAAAATTGCAAGGAATCACAAAATAGATTACTCCAAGAGTGAAAATGAAGTAATTTGACTTGAATCTATAAGAAAAACACAAATGACGCACTAACCTTGATGAATCAGACGGTTGGGTACGACTGGTCGTGCTTATGCCCGTTGGAGAAGAAATAGGAAACGAGGAAGATGAGTTTTTCCCCCAAATTAAAAAGGTCCAACGCGCTACACGACTGGTCGAGGACCGTTCTTAACCGGTCGTACCACGACTGGTCGAGCATGTCCTCAACTGGTCGTGTACAAACAAAAATATGCATTTTTCATAAAAATTTAAAATTTAAACCAATAAATTATCAAATATATACACACTATGATACACATATGCATGAATAATCAATTTAAATTGCACAAGCCAAGATCAAATTTCAATTTATTGAACTTGCTTTTGTCAAGCGGTTTAGTGAAAATGTTAGCAAGTTGAGTCTTGGTAGGAATGTAATCCAAAGATATTATTTTTTCTTCCACTAATTCACGAATGTAATGATACCTAATGTCAATGTGCTTAGTACGTGAATGCTGGATTGGATTTCTAGAGATATTTATTGCGCTAGAATTATCACAATATAATTTCATTAATTCTTGTGCAATTCCATAATCGCTTAACATACGTTTCATCCAAATAAGCTGAGTACATGCATTTCTAACTGCGATGTATTCAACCTCAGCAGTAGAGAGCGATATAGAACTTTGCTTCTTGCTAAACCAAGAAACTAAGCAATTTTCGATATAAAAACAACCACCACTGGTTGATTTTCTATCATCGATATTACCAGCCCAATCAGCATCTGAATACCCAACCAACTGAACACTAGTATCATATGAATACTAGAGACCCAAATTAGCAGAACTTGCGACATATCGCATAATCCGCTTAACAGTAAATAAATGAGATTCTTTGGGGTTAGATTGATATCTAGCACAAATACCAACACTTAAAGTAATATCAGGTCTACTTGCAGTTAAATAAAGTAAACTGCCAATCATGTTACGATATAGTTTAGGATCTACATTTTTACCTATAGAGTCTTTTGAGAGTCTTAAGGTTGTACTCGTAGGAGTATCAAAATTCTTACCATTCTCAAATCCGAACTTTTTAATCAAGTTCAAAGCATATTTGGTTTGAGAAATAAAAATACCATTAGGTCGTTGTTTTACTTGCAACCCTAGGAAATAATTTAATTCCCCAATCTACTGTAATCCGGTGTTTAATCTCCAGAATCAAAGGCTTCTGGCCAGATTTCGCTATGATCCTCACCTGACACAATTGTCGACCCTACTAGTCGAGCTCTATGTGACCCCGCGACTACAGTTGGATGGATTTGATAAGGTTCAAAGAACCTATCTCCATTCGAGCATCAATGGTGGTCACCATAAGCGATAACAAAATATGGATAATTTCATGATAAATATGACGGAGATGGCCAAGGTGCGACTACTATCCCTTTAGTTATTATTAGTTGGATTAATGTATAAGGTCTCAGGAATAACCGAATCAGAGACCCTGATCTTGTTCAAAATTCTTTATGATGAATGGATTTTGAAATTCCTAATTTCTAATTCGGGAATTGGAATCCCTAATGTCTAGGTTTAGGGATCTTAATTCCTAATCTCTGGATTGGGAATTCGAAAGAAAAAAAAATCCCAATTTTGGGAATTAAAAAAAATCCCTAATTGCTATATTTAGGATTCAAATATGAAATTCCCAATTTAGGTTTCGAGATTCGAAATCGTAATCTACCTGATTTGGGAATTTGAAAAACCCTAATGTATATCTAGATACCAAATTCCAGATGAGGAATATGAAGAATCTCAGTTGTCTGTATTTGGGAGTCAAAACCCCAATGGCTGGATTTGATCCTCCATACCAGATGCACAGTGGCTCTGATACCAACTGTAAGTGTTGGATGCCGAATAGCCGTAAGATCTACTGTGCATTGGATATGAAGGACTGATGAAAAAGATGGCTTACCTTGTTGTGTCGCCATTGTTATGAAATCGGATTGCCGAGATCTTCCTATACTTACACATTTTAGAGAAGTTGTGATGGGGCTGTAACTTCTGTCGGTGGTGTTAGATTGGGGACCTAGCCTTGATTTATAATGTAGAGGGTAGAGGAGTTTGAAACCCATCAAAACTCCTCTCCTTAAAGGCTCCACACAAATTTGCAATCCCAGTTCCACTTGGATACTGTTTGTGTATTACAGCTGTAACATTCCACCCATTACATGAATTCTAGAAATATCACAACTTAGTGGAGTCTATTAGTGCACCTGATCACATTATCCAACCCTTAGGACAATCTAGACCGTTGATCAATAAGTTCCACTTTATAAAATTCTTACATGCATATCATACTTTCAACGGTTTCTTCCATTTTGCTTGATAAATTTTTGTAATTTTATTGCATATATCATGCGAAGTTGGAAAACATTTCTAATATTTATGTGAACCGGGGATATTTCTAACGTTATAATTGTTCATGAGAGTATCCGACCCCTTTTTTGCATGTAACCCACTCAGCCGCAACTCTTAAAAGCCCATCAAACACAAAAATCATGTGGGACCCACTGTCGTGGATCCCACGTGCCTTATCCACCAAGTGTTTAATAAGCTTAGACTATGGTGATGGAAGTGAATTGCCTGTGGCGGTCCACAAGATATCCCTGTGGCACTACATGGCCTAAGCTTTATATGGGCCATTCTGATGTATGTATTTTATCCATGTCGTCCATCTGTTTTACCAGCTCATTTTAAGGCATGAGCCCAAAATTGACATGGATCCAAAGATCAAGTGAACCACACCACAAAAAATAGTGGGTAGAATGCCCACCGTTAAAAGCTTATGTATAGAAAACACATACATGATGGTGGTCCCACGGAGCTTGCGCAACGTCGTGCCATGGGGATATCCCTTAAAGGGTGGCATAGGCAATCCACTTCCTATGGTGATAGTTCACATGTGTCAAGTGCTCTGCACGCTATTTAGAAGTAGAGAGAAGCCGGAGAACATGAGTGAGGCTTTTAATCTCTTGCAATAAGGATTTCATATATATAAGAATTACTTTTTTCTAGCATTAGATCCACCAAATTCTTGTCTTAAATACAGAAGCATGCATCTAACCATGTGGTTTCATGCCTTTTCATGATAATTTAATGTTTGAATCTTGTGTTCGTTTTAAATGAAACGGTTCAGGAATATGACGCTCTATATATATTACTTGTGGAACTGTCTGCATGTTTGAACTTAGGGTGCTGTTGGTCTCGAATTTGGCTACAGGAACAATTGTCAAGGTTGTAGGCATCTCAGTATTGATTGGATACAATTTAATTTGTTATAATCAACCATGCCGTTGAGATAGAGTGAGGTTCAATTATAAATTTGATCGTTCGTCTATTCAGTCAATTGTTGTGCGCTTGTTACTTAGGTGATTGGTGAAAATTTGGGCTCTTCTCCAAATGAGCTCTTTTTTATTTTGAAAATTTCAAAACTTTCGAAGGTGCATTAGATGTATGGTCAAAATGTAAAAGATTATAAAGAGATGGACGTACGAAAAAGACACGTGTCTTATCACTACAACGAGATCGCCGACTTGACTGAGAGCATTATGGTGCTTCCAAGATCAGCGTGCTGATGAGAAAGGGAAAGGCAATGTCGGGAATTACAACTAAAGCGGGCCCAGCGTATAAGCCTATGCAGACAGATTCCTAAGCTAAGGTCTTCCTTCAGTTTCAGCTAGGGCTGAAAGTCGGGCGGGTTGTGTCGGGTTGATGCTCAATCCTAGCCCAACCTAAGGTTCCTATACCTCAACCCTAACCCAACCCAACCCAACCCAACCCAACCAAACCTCGGGTTGGGAATTCTCAACCCAAGCGGGCTCGGTCCGGTTGTTCGTGTTGGTCGGGTGGATACATGATAATATTTTCATTATTACATTAGTCTATTATATTTCAATACATGTTTTATTTTTTGTACATATGATTTTATTAATTATATATGTAGTTATTTATGGTAAAGAACTTCATTTTTTCTAAACAAACAAGCTAAAATATAGGGCTACTCATTTAAAAGTCATGTTATGTAGTATGCAATCATTTGAGAGAGAGAAATCTAGTTGTTAGCTTGAGTCATCGGAAATGGCGTGGACCAATAAGACCTGATAGCACTAAAATTTCCTGTTGCCTTCAACACAAATGATCCACACTCAATTATCATTTATAACTTATATAACGATCGGGTTCAGGTTGGGTCGGGCAACCCGAGACCTCAACCCAAGCCCAACCCAACCTTTATCGGGTTGATGTTTATATAACCCAAGCTTGAGACCAAACCCAACATATCCTGGCCGAGCCCAACCCAATATCGAGTTGGTCACAGGTCGGTCGGGTTGAACCCGCCCGACTTTTAGCCCTAGTTTCAGCACAAGCACATATGTAATGGAATTACAACTAATGACTATGGCTTAAAGTCGGTCCGTCGTATATGCAGGGACAAACTGAGACTAGATTTACACTAAGGGTTCGTTGCTACTCTGCAAGGGAGAACTACACCTAAATACACAACGTTGCGCTAGATTTGTAATTGAGAATTTTGGATTCAGAAAGTGAGAGGGCCTTCTTTCTGGATCTGCTTCTACTATTTGTAGCTTTCTGAGGAGAAATAGAAGAACAACTGCCTGCCCACATGGTGCCTTCACGTGCAACCAATTGGGAATAGAGCGGTTATTGATCGAACCCAAGGGTTGACAACACCAAGTGTAGGGCTGCAATTTAATAATAACTCAATAAGACCGTGGTCGATCCACATGGACTTTGGTGATAACACACTTAAAAGTAATCGGGTTTGTCTAGGTTTTTAATTTAGTAAAATAGAAGGGTTTAAAACACTTAATAAAAGCAACTAAGGATCCATGAATCCCCAATCAATGAAATTTGAAGTTATTTCGTCATCCCTAGTTGATAACTCAACTAGATCTAGATTTCAATCCGTTCTAATCGGAAGCTAATACAGTAATATCAATAATAAACATCCAACATAAATTAGAATCACGATAGCTATTCGCTTGTACCCCAACTGCAAGGTTACGAAATAGTAATAATCTCGATGAGACTGAGGTCGAACCCACATAAATTGAATATATGTGATTTTTTGAGTTACTTTAGATTTAAAATCAGTATTTAAATTTGAAAATTTAAGAGAATGTTGAGATAAAACTATCAATGTAATGGAAACTAGAGCGCCAAGGATCCATTAGTAGCCATCTAAATGCTACTTGATTCAACATTGATTACTCAACTAGATTTGAAGTCCTAATCTATCTAGTCGGATGATTTAGCGATTAAAGCATCATAAAACATTTACAAAATAAATTTAGACATTCATTGTAACAATCCATGTATAACAACAGTCTTATTGAATTGATTGTAGAGAGTTCAAAGCATCCTCAATGCCCTTAGTCAATAGTAGATCATGAAATTCTACTGATCAAACAATCAAAAATAGAGAAGAAAGCATTCATGAAGTTCCTAAGCATCTACCGTGCCCATAGTCAACGATAGATCAAAGGAAATCCAAAAACATGTCTATATTGAATCATAAAATATGATATATCCATTATGAAGATCATAAAACTTGAATCAAAGTAAGAATAACATCAAAATAAACTACAAGCTTCACTTCCTAGATCTAGCTTAAAGATTAGCCAATCCTAGACATGATTGAACTAAAAATCTCAAACAAAAACATACATACCAACTAGAATAAGAAGTTTGGAGAAGAAGAAGGGACTCCTTGAGCTTCCGCCACTCTTTGAACTACTCTTCAAACCCTAATTCATACTTGGGAGGACCTAGAAAACCACTATTTATCGGCAATATTCCAACTGACTTCAATTTACAAAGCTTCACGCAGCTTCGATGACACCTTCGATGGGACTTCGATGACATCAAAGCCCTGTCTTCGAGTTCAATTCAAATTTAGAAACTGATAGTAACCGTCTGCGTTAGCACCCACTAACACATGGTCAATCAATTCAACATACGGGGGCTACCACCAATGCCGACTGGGGGTGAAATGTTGAAATTACCAAAAGTGGCGATTTAAACATGTTGGTATGAATGATTCAAAAAAGAGTAAGCAATGATATTTGGAAGGGTTATGGAGTCCATCCCAAGTCAGTTAGGTGAAACCACACATGGATGGTAAATCCTATGGTCAAGCACCACAACCAAAACCTCCATGTCCGGGGCCTACTTATGCCAGAACCAATCTAATTACACCCCAAGCACGGACTCTCCCTTACTAGGACTTCCCATGGAGAGATTTTACAGTATGTGTGTTATAGCAACATATATTACGATATGAAAGGGAAATAAGGAATGACACATGTATTCCTATCAATATACAACAACTGAATTTTCATGACGTAAATGACTAGATTATTCACTTAGGTAGTTCAGAGAGATCAAGAATCTAAACAATAGTAAGCATGAGAATTATCATGTTAAACAGATAAATCAAGTGAATACAGTTTATTTCTACACACAGTTATCATTAGTCTAGCTAGCCATTTACACTAATAAAGCTGCTATTTCTGCTCTAGTTAAGGGAGGAAAGCTTAAGGGGAAAAAATCATCACCAGACAAGTTGTAGGGCGTCCCTTGCTGCGGGTCCCCTTGAGAAGCTAACACCTCCCTGCTATTTGAATAGATCCCTAGAGAAAATCCCTAACATTAGTTGATAAGTTTTAAAGTCCTAGTACACCAATGGTTGGTCGAATGACCCAAGCCATGATGGTCTGGTCCTCATTTGAGAGGAGCCCAGGCCCAACAATACTTGTTTCGATGAGTGGGCACAATATACAGTTACCTAGTTGGTGGGGTCCATTGCACAGACGTGCAGATAAGCATTTATATCATGGTGGAACCCCCATACGCGGCCCACTGCCATATGGATAAGCTAGCACACAATATTTATTACATATACATCGCACATTGTTTTCATGTATACCTCATGTACATTACATTTGCATCATACAGTATGTATGTACATATATACATTACACCTGCATCACACGAGCTCTTGGTGGATGGGGTGGATGCGTGTCCAGGCGCACTACGTTCAGACCCTGGACGGTCTACACTAGCGTGCACAAAAGTGGGTTCCAAATGCTTAGGACTCACCATGCTATCTGCATAGCATGAGTATATCGGCGTGCTCATCTATGCACCTAGGCATGTGCGCACCTTCACACATGTGACATGGGTGTTGAATCTAAACGGTCCATAAGATGTGGAATCCCAAGAAACCGTAGGGGGTGATTTTTCACCCTGACCTAAGATTCCGGTGGGCCATAGCAAAGATAAATTCAATTCAAGGGAAGAAACTGTTTGCATTAATCGTGGCCCACCGAATTTTTGTTCAAAGTAAAAATTGGAACCAGGGGGTTTCATGAGGTTCTGCTCCATGTGGACCATTCAGATTTTCCAGACTCACCAAGTATGCTTAGATCTCAAAATTTTGTAGGTAGCTTAAGTGAACTGATTGGCAAGTGAGCGTTCAACTGTATATATATAAAATGCCATCTGATTCAACATTCTCGTGCATACTCACACCGCTTATTCACTTCACAGGTGGGTCCCATGTGGGGCCCACCATGTATCTATGTATACTATCACGTATTTATTCCTATATATATATATATATATATATATATATATATATATATATATATATATATATATATTATATTATATAGATAAAGAAAGAAAGAAACAAAAGAAAATTGCCCAAATCTAGACATCCGGCCCAGGGCCTTTTTCTGGATACAACGTCCCTGATGGATAGTCCAAACTTAAATGGCCCATGGTGGTCTGGCACTAGAGCAACCCACTAACATTTGGTGTGTCCCACGGTCAATGCAGGGCTCACATTCAGGGTCGGCCCGCTGACGTTGGGTGAGGCCCACCTGCATTTGTGCAGGGCCCAAGATTGGAGCAGCCCGTCAGCGTTTCACATGAAGTGGGTTCTCCTTGTGCATGTCGTGGGAGCTGTCTTCACACAGTGCATGGCAGTTGGAGCCTACTGATGTATGTGATGTAGCCAACTGAGATTTGAATCCCAGGTGGGACCCGCGGCTCGGTGAGGCCCATCAGCTACATACCATTTACGTCGACTCCATGCACTGCCTTCAGCAAGGCCAACTGAGACACGTTTCCAGCCGCATGAAGACCCGTATGTGGCCTGGTTCGGGGTCATCCTCCCAGCCATGAATTGGCGTGGTGCTGACCCAAGTTCCTGCCATCGTCCCCGAGCCAGGTCACCTTCATGCAGCGCCATCGCTTGGTCACTGACTTAGCTTGGAATAGAGCCCAACGAAGGCCTGACTCTTGGTTCTAACCACAACTACTAAAAGGAGATGGTGCAGGTGTTCTTAGGCCTGGTTTTAGCTCGGAACAAAGGCCATTGTTTGGCCCGTATCTAGCTCAAAACAGAGCTTTAGTTGGGTTAGATTTTGGCCTGCGGTAGAGCCATGGATGGGCTTAGCTTTGGCAAAAAACAGGGACCTAACTAGACGGTCTTTCCAGTCCATTGCATAGCCATTGATTGGCTGATTTTCTGAGCTAGTTCGAAGATCTATAGAGAGCTCAAAACAACATCAACTGGGGCCTGATATGTGGTCTGAAACGGGCCATTGTTTGGTTCGACCCGACCTCACCGTGGCTGGACCGAACTCAGCCATTGTTTGGCCTGGTTTCGGTCCAGCCAGGCATCACCTGAAGCTACAAAGAGAAGGGAAGAAGAGAAAAAGAAAAGAAAGGAAGAAGACACAACATAAAACGTTGGTAGTAGCTACCTTCCTCACCTATGTTTAAGAACAGGGGATCAGTTTTCAGCTTCACCATCCACTTTCTTACTTTGCATCCATTCCTAAGGGCTACAGTGCTTCTAATATAGAGGGAGAGAGAAACAAGGGACAGTTGAGATCATGCCCACGGTGGACGGCCGGGATTTACCCCTCCCAAAGAGGAAGGCGGTTCTTTCTCTCATTCCTCCCACAGACTCTCGGTAGGGAGATTTTTTGGCCAGGATGGACGGTGGCATTCAATCTCCTTCTGCCGCTTACAAATGATCAAACGGCTATGCCGTTTTGTTCGTGTGGGTCCCATGAAGAGATTGGACGGCTTGGATGGCTCGAAAAGTGGACATGGTGGGCCACTTAGAGGCTTGAAGTGAGTCGGTTTAAATCTCTGTTGGCGGGAGATATTTGCATTTTGCAAAAGAGTTGGTCAAGGTATGTTTGACTGAGCTAAGGAATTTGGTGCACTTCGCACCTAAGTGTTTTTGGTGTACATGCGCCTTGCGGGGACCCACTGAAATGCTAGTGTCACAATCTATTCCGTCTATTTGTGTTGGGGGACATTACCCGGGGATCCTGGTCCATTTTGGGTCGATGGGGAGTCCTAGGTGGCCCGTTACATACATCCTTGGGCCATCATTGGTCCATATGTCATGATCTGTCGATCAGGTGGGCCTGATAAACTTTTTCAACGGCTGATATAGGGTATTAGTTATGATGAAAATGTGGTTTGCCACTAGTGTGTTGTAGCAATATTTATTGACATAAGGGCTTTAATTTAGAATGTTTGATTACCCGTACCTTCTTGATTGTCACAGGGCGTGCTATGGCTCTTGGAGGTCCTGATGGATGGCTTTAATGTCAACCGGAATCCCCATCTTGCGTATGTCAAGTTCAAGTTCTTGATTAACCCATTCTGTTTCAGGTTAGTGCGGGTTTAAAAGGTAACACCCATGTATTGAAGGTACGGGGTGTTACACATGTTCCCTTAGCTTTTTCGAGCTTGGTCCGTAGGTAGTTTTTGATGATTTTGTTGACGGCCTCAACCTGTCCGTTAGCTTGGGGATTCTAAGGTTCACGCATATACTCCGAAATCGTTAGTTGTCAAACTGCTTCCTGTTATCTGAGACGATCGTGTGGGGGATCCCGTACCGGCATATGATGTTTTTTAGACAAAGTCAGTGATTTTCTACTCAGTGATCTTGGCTAGGGGCTCGGCCCTGGCCCATTTATTGAAGTAGTTGACCGTGACAACTGCAAACTTGGTTTGTCCCTTGCCAGTCGGTAGAGAGCCGATGATGTCAATCCCCTATTGTGAGAAGGGCCATAGTCCAGTCATTGGGGTCAGCTGCTCGAGCGATTGTTAGGGTATTGCCATGAATCACTGACACTTATTGCATTTCTGAGTGTACTGCATGGTGTCTATCTAAATGGTTGACCAAAAATATCCTTATCGGATGACTTTGTGAGCAAGAACGCGATCGCATGAGTGGTTGCTGCAAATGCCTTCATGTATTTCTCTCAGCATGTATTTAGCCTCATCAGGTTAGAGGTACCTCAGGTATGGGAGAGAGAATCCCTTTTTGTATAGGATGTCTCCGATCATGACGTAATGAGTTGATCTAGAGCAGAGTTTGGGCGCCTGCAGTCGGTCTTTCGGTAGTTTGCCTTCTTGAAGGTAGCTGATTATTGGATCCATTCAGCTTGCCTTTGGATCTATTGGAAGGAACACACTCAGATTGGGCTCATTGATGCTCGACTTTGCTAAGAACTCAATTAGGATTGATTTTGAAATATCATCTTCGACCGTCGTAGCCATTTTTGCTAACATGTCTGCTTTGGAGTTTTTCAATATGGGGATTAGGCTAATGTCGCATCTCGAGAATTTGTTGATGAGTTCTTGAGCTTTGTTCAGGTAGGCCATCATTCTCTCTTCTTTGGCTTGATATTCATTGGAGACCCGATTAACTATGAGCTAAGAATCGCTCTGTACTTTCAAATTTTGAGCCCCCATTGCTGCTTCTAGTATGAGTCTGGATATTAAAGCCTCATACTATGCCGCGTTGTTTGATGTCTGGATTCGAAATCTTAAGGCATATTGTATACAAGTCTGGTCAAGAGCCTCAAAGACTATTCCGTCCCCGCTGCCTTTTGAATTGGATGAATCGTCAACATGAAGTGTCCATTTCGGGAGGTTTGGTACAATCATTCGATTTTTGAGTTGGCTGGGCTGGGTTTCGAGACTGACCCCTAGGTCGGCCTCACGTGTGACTTTAACAAGGAAGTCGGTTACTGCTTTCCCTTTGATGGTTGTTAGGGGCTAATATCTAATGTTGAATTCACTAAGCTCGACCGACCATTTCATGAGTCTCCCTAAAATTTCAAGTTTCTAGAGTACCTAGTGGAGGGATTGGTTGGTCAGAACAACAGTAGCATGGGCCTAAAAATATTGTCGCAAGCGGCGGGATGAGATGACTAGGGCCAAGACGAGTTTCTCAAGGTCTGGGTATCTAGTTTCCGCTGGGACCAAAGCTTTGTTGATGTAATATACCGATAGTTGCTTCCCTTCCTACTCTCGGATGAGGGCCGAGCTGACCGCGGCTGTGGAAACTGCCAATTATAGTAAGAGCGGTTCTCCTTGCTCGGGCATTGAGAGCAGGGGTGGAAAGCCCATGTACTGCTTGAGTTTTTGGAAGGCAAGCTCACACTCTTCCATTGATTCGATCCTTTGTTTCCCTTTTAACTGCTTGAAAAAGGGAAGACACTTATCGGTAGGTCTAGAGACGAAATGGTTGAGTGCGACTATTCTTCCCATGAGGCACTAGATTTCCTTCACTGTCCTGGACGATGCCATGTTGAGCAGAGCTTAAATCTTATCGTGGTTTTCCTCTATCCCTCTTTAGCTCATAAGGAATCCAAGAAATTTTCCTGAGCTAACTCTGAAGGCACATTTGCTCAGATTTAATTTCATTCGATATTTTCGTAGTATTGAGAACATGTCTTCGAGGTCGGTAATATGGTTGGCCGACCTGATATTTTTGACGAGCATGTTGTTGAAATAAACTTCCATGAAACGTCCGATTTGTTGGGCAAACATTTTGTTGACGAGCCACTAATAGGTGGCTCCGACATTCTTTAGTCCAAAGGGCATGACCTTATAGCAATAAAGCCCTTTGTTAATGCAATAAAGCCCTTTGTCAATGACAAAGGTCGTCTTTTGCTTGTCATGAGGGTGCATAATGATTTGGTCGTAGCTAGTGTAAGCGTCCATGAAGCTTAGAAGCTCGTGCTTGGCTGTTTTATCGACTAATTGATCGATCTGTGGAATGGGGAAGCTGTCCTTGGGGCATGCTTTGTTTAGGTTGGTGTAATCAACACAAACCCGCCACTTTTCATTAGACTTCTTCACTAAGACGACGTTAGCAATCTAGTCCGGATAATAATTTTTTCGATGAAGCTAGCTTCGAAGAGTTTGCCGACCTCCTCTCCAATGATGGTGTATCGTTCTGCTTCGAATGGTCATCGCTTTTGCTTTACTGGTAGGTGATTAGGGTCTACATTTAGCTTGTGGATCATGAACGGTCGATGTCAGACATGTCTTGATGGGACTAAGCAAATTTGTCGGCATGTCACTTGAAGAGGTGCATGAGCTCATCTTGCAGAGCAGGTGTTAGCGATGAACTGACCTGGACTGTTCGGGTCGGTTGTAGTCAGCGAGGGGTATGGTTATAAGGTCCTTGACTGGGGTCCCTCTCTCGACTGAGTCTTCTCAGAGATCAAGGGAGATGAAGCTCATTGATTGATGATGTGTCCTTAATGCCAGGGAATAACATTATTGAGCCTCTTATTGGTCTCCCTTGACTAGTCTATTACCATGCTCAGTCGAGAATTTCATCGTGAGGTGGTATGTCGACAGTACTGCTCGAAGAGTACTAAGGGAAGGATGTTCAAGGATGACGTTATAGACAGAGGGGCAGTAGACCACTAGGAAGTTGATCATGGTTATCATTTAGTTCTATCCTTCCCCCGCTGTTACTGGGAGCTGAATCGATCCATCTGAGATCAGTTTATCCCCCGTGAGCTTGAGCAGAGGTGTCTTGACATTTCAGAGTCAAGATCTTCCGACTCCCATTTTGTCAAAGGCTTTAGTGAAGAGGATGTCCATTGAACTGCCAGTGTCTATCAGTATCTGAAACACTTTATGGTTGGATATAGTCATAATTACCACTATAGTGCGTCGTCATGGGGATGATGGACACCCTGGGCATCTTCTTCAGTGAAAGTTAAATCACAAGATAACACGTTTTGTTCTTTCAGTGGTCAGCTTGAGACATTGATTTGATGCTCCGGGCTGTAGTGGCTGATACTTCAGGCGTGAGCCTTCCGAGCTTGGTTTGAGTCTCCTCCTTTGGCAGGCCCCCCAAAGATAGTCCAGATTTCCCTAGCGGGTTCATTGTTGATGAACCTATCATCTTTTGAACCCGTTTGCTCTTCCCTCTTGTTGATGTATTCTTGCAATTGCCCATTGTGGATGAGGGCCTCAATCTCTTCTTTTAGATCGAAGCAGTCGCTAGTCGAGTGGCCGTGATTGTGGTTGAAGTGGAAATACTTCCTCTCGTCTCACTTGTCGGCGTTAGATTTCATCTTGTTGGGCCATTTGAGGATTCATTTTTCACAGACTTTCATAAGTACTTGCTCGGGTGTTGTGTTGAGGGGGGTGTAGGATCTAAACTTACTCTCGGGTCGCTTGTTCGGGATTACATGCTAACCAACTTCCTTCTTTTGTTATTGTTAGTTATGGATGGTTCCTCCTTAGGTCGTTTTTCCTTGGCTGAGCTCCCTTTGTTCTGAGTGGCCTTTCACAAGCTGAAGAGCTTTCAGTATTGGAGTACTTCTGGGCGCGATTAAGGAGGTAGACCATTGTCATCGGGAGATTTTTCTCAAGCGAAAAGAGGAATCGTCCTTCCCTTAGGCCTCCCATCATGGTGATCAGGGCGATTTCTTTTGTGTCCTTGCACTTGCATTATTTCAACGTTGAAGCACTTGATGTAATCTTTTAGCGGCTCGTCTTCCTTCTAGATGATATTGAGGAGATAAGAAACTGGTTTGAGCCTTTCCTTTCCTTCGATGAAGTTGGTGATGAATGCCTTGTTGAGTTGTGTGAAAGAGCTGATTGATCGAGGCTTCAACTGTTGGAATCATTTCCGGGTTGCTCTGGTTAAGGCCAAGGAAAATGCTCGGCACATGACTACAGTTGATGCACCGTGGAGTTCCATGCAAGCCCTAAAGGATTCCAAGTGCTCGGCTAGGTCGGTGGTTCCAGAGTACGGTGCGATCTGAGGCATCCGAAACCTAGGTGAAAACTGGGCATGCATGATGTTAGCAGTGAACGCTGGTTCTGTTTCCTCCAATATTGTTTCCACTTAGTCGGAGCGTTGGTGCGGCAGGCCTGTCGTATGTCGCTGATCTGGCCCGGCAAGTCGTTAAATTCGGCTTCCCATGGATCTTCACTTTTAGCCATTACCTCGGTCGTTGACTCGGGAGCTTTGTTGCGTTCTTTTTCTCTAGCTCATGGTGTAAGTCGGAGGGGGCCAATGTGGAGGTTGCCTCGAGACCCCGACTTACCTACCTCTTCGGGAGCTGGCGGGCACAGTCGGGTTTCTTATAAACTGTATGGGATGCGGGGCGAGTCGGGTTTCCTATAAAGTGTTTTCCATATTGTGATGATCACTATGTAAGATGAACGACACATACTTTGCTAGGCATGCATTCATGTAGATTGGTTACGCATGTTGATACCTCTCGTAGTGGAGCAAGAGACGTATTAGAACCCTTACATCACTTTTATGAATCTCTTAAATTATTGTTAATCTTGAAGGATAACCATCACTATGAGTAGGGCATTGACCCTATCCAACCGTACAGATGATGTAGGTGATGTACAGATTGAAGACCCAGAGGACCATCCCTCAATGGAAGATTACACTGAATAAAATAAGAAGATAGTCTTACGACTTAGTTTTATTTATACTTTCGCTGTGATCTTTGATAATGTAATAGGCTCTCGTTGTGTGGGCATTTGATAATTTGTTGAATTGTTTTACTCTAATGAAATAATAAATACAGTCGACTTTATTCTTGTGAATGGTTACCTTCATGAATGTCACTTGATGTGATCTAAATAAAAAAAAAAGGTGCAATTTTGAAACATCCAATTCATTCAATTATTAACACCCGATTTTCTCGCGCAAGAGTATAAACTCTGACCGTGAGAGTTCAGGATGTTACATGTCCCTTCTACGAAGAAAGGTACACACAATTCTAAGCCTAAAACCCTACTTTCGACTAGACTCAGATTCCTTAGCCTGACTTTGGCATCGGAGAGTCCCTTGTTCAGGCTAGTTTCTCCTTTCTTCTTCTTTGTGCAGGCATTCGAAGGTCTAGGGAAGGCCAACCAGTTTTTTGCATTAACAGTTTGGCGCCATCTGTGGAACGACATCGAAGCCATTCTCTTTATCTACAGCTCAACGATGGCAAAAGGGAAAAAGAAAGTTCCCGCCTCCACTATCGCACCTGATCTTACACCGCCAGAGCAGTCTGCCAGTCACCGAGATTCCTCTTCCCAAATCCAGGCTGACTCTACGCTGTGGGGCCAATACAATGATCCCGAAATCAGGGAGGACGACTTGTATCCCTTGAGTAACAAGTTGAGATGTTGAATAACAACATGAACTCGATGAAACAACTATTGGAGAAATTGCAGCCTAGTTCAGTCTAGGAACTAGACAAGAGTCAAGACGAGCAGATACAGAGATCCTTGAGTGTGTCTAACGTTAACGTGGATTTATGCGAACATATCAACGCGACACAACAACGCGGTTGAGGGATTTACATAACACGATGTGTTCGTGGAGCGATTATTTGCGACATGCAATCCCAAAAAGTGATGTAACATGTATGGCGATTCACTTACATCAATTGTGCACTACGTCAACCAACCCACAGAATTATGTGCTGACCAAGGGGGCTGCTACCCGTAACGCATTACGTCCATGATAAATATTTGAATCACTAGTTGTAATACCTTTAATACATTACTTGCATTGATAGAGAGATAATTCAAATTATGGGAGTTTTGGAATTCCAAGACACATGCCTAAGACATAAAGTTAAATAGCACACGACTAATAAAATAAGGATGAGAGCAGCAATGGTTAACTCAATGGAGAGGAGAGTGGCAATGGCCAACTCAACAAAGAGGAGAGTAGCAATGGCTAACTCAAAAAAGAGGAGAGTGGCAATGGTCAACTCAATAACGAGGAGAGTGGCAATGGCCAACTCAACAAAGAGAAGAGTAGTAAGGGCTAACTCAACAAAATTGGTAAGGCAAGGGCAAGGCTTGTATCCATCTCCACACATAAAAATAATGAAGATCACTCGTAATTAACATCATACCGTAATTCTCAAGGATAAATAATTGTTGGTAGTAAATTAACAACTACAGGGAGAGAATCATAACATCACGAAAGCATGTAAAAGTTAAGATAATTCATATAAACTTAAATTAATGTAAGCTTAAAGGAATTCCTCACCTTAGTTTATTATATTCTGGAATGTACTTTATGGTTAGATTCTACTCTAATTCACCTGGTTTAAATTAGATTTCAATTAGGTTTGATAAATCTGAGGATGATAGGTTTCAACTTAACCTGTTTATGTCCATCCTACCACCGAGTCGACTCAGTTAGGTGTGATGGGATCCTGTCGATGGAGAAAATTTGGGTTTGGGAAGAAAAGGAAAAGAAGGAAAGAAAATAAGGGAGTTAGGGGAGGTCAGATTTGTCCTATACTCCGGTGGTGACTCGGAGTTGTTGCAGCCGAAGTTCATTCTTGCTCTTCTTCTTTACTGGAAACTGGTTGGACTCACTAGCCTTCTTTCTTCCCTCTTCTTTCTCCCACACCTATTTCTCTCTCTTTCTCGTTTAGCTTCTTCCGAAAGAGATGGAAGGGCTTTTTATAGCCAGTTGGACTATCTGGAAACTTCTCATGCAAGGCCGATCACGTAGTGGTGTGCGTAACGACAGTATGGCCGGTGAGACATGGAGTGCATTATTTCCGCTCTGACCTTCTTGGGATCCATCTCCCGTCCGATTCGTCTGGCCCACTAGGCATCCGCTGATCTATCACCGTTTTCATGGTGGATTTGTCCCATCCCACCTTTCCTCCTTTTTGGCACTACACATGGGTCAGATTGGTCGTGAGATGTTCCCTGGCCCATCAGACCTATGGTTAGCACAAGATCCTTAAGCTGCTGTGAGGATGATCCTTCCGTACGACTGCGTGAAAACCGGTGGAAGCGGCCGTGAAAGCCTGCGAAATTAGGACAATTCTTTCTCCTTTCTTGTTTGTGACAGATCCGACCGTTTTCGTCAGAAGGCTTGCATAAATTGTGGCATAATTAAAGAAGTTTGATGCAACTAGCGAAGTTTTAGAGTGTCGCAAGGCCAGCAGGGTTGCCGGAATCAATGGTGGGTCGCGATTCTTCTTGCATAGAGATCGTCCTGCTTACAGACAGGGGTGGTGGATGATGGACGGTCTAGATTTGTTCTTCTTTTCTTGATGGTGGGTCCCACTACAATTTCCTGTTGCAGTCGGGTTTAAAATTCTGAGCGCGGGCGAGAAGGAAGGAGGGAGAACTTCCTTTTCGGGTGTGGTCCGGTTAAACCGTGTTTGACTAGGTTCTTCGTCCAGTGCACTGTCGGTGCACATGTATCGTGCACACTCGAGATCAATTATGGGGTCCACAGTGATGTTTTAGTGAATCCACACCGTCAACCTGACTCCACTACTCCTAACAGGTAATTAGACCAATTTTTGGAAGATCTAGCAGTCAAATGTGCCATAAATTTGGGTTTTTGTCCTTTAATTGTAAGCTTTCATCAATCCATTGGCCAAATTGCATTCAATCTGATCATCCATGGTTATAAGGGTCCTAGGGTTTGCCTAGATAATATTCAATAGTTGGGTTGGTGGTCTGATATCCTCAGTTTGATGATCAAGTGGCTATGTTGTATGATTAAGTTTCAAATCATCCCACAGGAAGGCATGGACTCGATGAATGGTGGGTCTCATGATTTAGAGTTCTAAATCTGAGATGGTTAGTTAGATTTGTCTATCAGTGAAATTGAAAGCTAAAAAAATAGGTTCCTCTAATGATGTGATGGTCAATCTCGGATAATAATGGATGAATAACTTGATATATGGATGAGAATTGTTTTCAACGGTCAGATTTAGGCTAGAATGCACATGAACGTTTGCTTAAGATAGGTTTGTATTTATACCAAATTAGGTTACACGGTAACACCCGAGTACTAAAAAGTATGTGGTGTTACAATCTACCTCCCTTAATTAGAATTTCGTCCCCAAAATTCAGCACTTCTACTATTGAATCCATTTTTCATGCCTCCAAGGATTCACTTCTTTTCCCATGAAGAATGTTTGTATGCGCAAGTGTTCACAACTGACTACTAAGACTGGGGTTATGACTATGTACCCCCCTTAAAGGAGAATCTCTCCCGTGAGATTCGATAACATATATCCAGATTATAAATATTACTCGTAAAATTATCCTAATGGTGTTCCCTATCTCAAATATATATAGGTGTGCTATCACAACTTAGTTTTGACAGGTTATATCTAAATTTTGTCAAAACTCTTCTTCCTCTATTCTAATAAGCCAACCAACGTATATATGTTCCTCCGGGGATTGAAAATCCTTTTAGTATCTATCAGGACTGAGAATTTATTTCCATGCCTAACGACATCACAATTTCTGATAGTATTTACCAAGATTACAAGTTCATCTAGGTGGTTAATAACAATATCTTATCATTCCTTCTATTTTCTTTTATCTTTAACGATAGTTCTCTGCTATCTAAAGTATAATACAATTCCCTACTTCTTGTGTTCGAGGTAACACGAATAGATGGTTGTAGTGGGTTTGAGCTTAATACATAAATCATTCATTTGCGCAGTACAGAGGATCTACTGGTATCAATTCGTAATCCTATTAAATCTCGATCTTTTGCTTGATCAGGGCATTAGGATCATTGAGATTTGCTAAGACTTAGAATTTGAGCCAAACTGCGTAAATTTCGCTTAAACATGGTTCCATCAATCTATAATCCTGATTGTTTCAGACTCATGGGGAATATCACATAATCACATAATCTTATATTCTCATAAAAGATAAGTCTACGTGACCCATTACGCTTTCATTGTGTACTCTAATTATGTAATGCGTTACCCAAATTTTAATTACTTCTATCATTCTCACTGATTCATTATGCTTAAGTTTTCAATGTATTACTCACAAGGTTATATATGTCTAAGTGCGGGTATAATTGGCTACATGAAATCGAGATGCTATAATCTACCCCCCTTAAATAAAAATCTCAACCCCGAGATTTGGTAATTGGATTAAATCGCTTATGCCTTACTTGAATATGGTTCCGCAAATCCATGGTCCCAATCGTTCTAAATCCTTGGGGAATACGATATTTTTTTTTTGTCATAAAAGTATCCCAGGTTTCATAAGGGATAGGCCAAGTTATCCATTCCCCGTTGAACCTGAGTTTTGGTGTTATCCTTTCTATGAAATGTTTTAAATTCCCAAAATCGTTTTATATTGACAACCTGTCACTCCCAGAATTTTAATTTCTGATCCATTTCAATTTATTTGAAATTTAGATCTTAAATCCTTGACTTATTCCTGAAGCTAAAGAAAAATTTTCGAGGTAAGATTCCATGGTTTGGGGAGTGTTTAACCTTTATGAAGCGTATAAAAGACTTATTGTCCTGTAGCAATTTCTACTGATTTTTGTTATTGTCAAATTTTTATAGAAATTTGTACAGATCCAATTGGGTTGAAATTTTAAGAGGAGATTTCTGGGGACCTAAGTGATGTACTAGAAAAATTTCTGACAAGTATACCTACTGAGACTAGTGGAAGTTTCCTAACGTGTTAGTTTTGATCGAAACAACAACAATATTTAGAAGAATTGGAAAATATTCGATTCTGGTCTGTGAAACTAGTTTTTCTTGCTTAGGAATTTGTTTAAGGGTGAATTTTAGTTCATAACAAGTTTATTTGAGATTTTGAGAATTTTTCTAAAGGTACCTAGATTCATAGTCTCTAAATTCCACATCTAACTTAATATTTCCAATGGGGAACCTGAATATGAGTTTCTAATTCCTCAACTTCCTTTGAGAATTCAACTGAGTATATGTATCTAATTCATTATAAGTCCTAATCGCGTAAAGCTTATGGTGGTCCACTCCCTTTGAGAATTCTCACTCTCTGATACCATCTGTAACATCCTGAACTTTCATGTTCAGATTTTATACTCTTGCCCGAGAAAACTGGGTGTTAATAATTGAATGAATTGGATGCTTCAGAATCGCACCCTATTTTTAGTTTTTTCATTTAGATCACATCCGGTTACATTCATGAAGATAACCATTCAATAGAATAAAATTGACTGTATTTATTATTTCATTAGAGTAAAAGAATTCAATAAATTATCAAATGCCCTCACAATGGGAGCTTATTACATTATCAAAGTTCACAGCGGAAGTATAAATAAAACTAAGTCGTAAGACTATCTAAAAAGGCTGAGCTAAAAGTCCTAGAGGGGGGAGGGGGAGGGGTGAATAGGACTATGCCAAATTAAAAAAATTAACACCAGAATTTAAACAAATAAATAGAGATATCACATAAATAATCCACCATGCGGAAATGTAAAACAACCTAAAAAATCTAGTATTGAGAAGTTAATACAAACTTGGTTCTAAAGACAACCTGACACCAAAAACCAATGGTTTATGGCAAGACAACCTTACTAGAACGTGGGTGAGTATCAAAAACTCGAACTAAAGAGGATATGAAAGAAATGAATAGCAAAGGAAATAACTAAGCTATTACAACATTTCCACATTTTACATAAAAGAAATTACAACATTCTCCCCAAATGCATAAAGGGAAATTACAAAATCCACAAAATGAAATATTCAATTAATCACCACAAGACCATAAATTATAGTGGTTCGCTTGTGTGTACACCAACTGTTTAGAAAAACAACCACACGACTACTCCACTCCTAATATCCTCACACAATGGATATTAGCGTTCACTATGAAAAGAGGTTTTTCAAGGTTCACCTAAAACCCTCACAATTGTGTCTTTCAAGTGGGCTTACACAATTCAAAAAACCCCACACTCTGAGTTTTCTGGATCACCTCAGACAAACCAAAACAAAGAGATTTTTCTGGCACAATCTCAATGAAACCAAAAGAATGAATTTACAAAACTTTAAAATACTTATTTGGATATTCTCCTTTTGATGCAGCCCGGAAGAACCAATTCGAAGTAGAAGTTCAATGTAAAAGTTTAATGTCCACACTCACTTATGAAATGGTTCTAGGTTCTAATTGATTTTAAAGTAAATCACCTTGGGCTAGCTTGATTTGATTTTGATTCCAAGAAATGGAAAAACTTCAATCCCTCTTTCAAATAAAAGTAGAATGCAGAATACAAAATCAAATGCAAAAAGCTAATTAAAGAGAATATAAAATAAGAAGTAGATAGCTTAAGAATATCACTAACTTATCTCTCAAAGTGGCGTATTGATTTAGCTTGAATTGAATATGAAACTCTGAAATTTGTGCTCTATTTATAAGTGC